>OX596382.1:166926365-167353865 GCA_951394425.1 Tipula unca | reverse complement strand
CGTGTACAAATAGGCATACTGTTCAACTTTCAAAGAACAATAAATCCACTAGCTGAACAGTCTCTAAATAATGTATGTATGTGTTGGTATTTATTTAAAAAAAAAAAAAAAAAAGAACAGGTCTAAAATGCAGTCTATACCATTATGTATCTGGCTAATTTGACTTAGATTTATATCAAAAACAGTATCGAGAAACAAACACTCTGTTTCTGAACTAACGTTGTAAGGTAACATTTCTTCGTCATACGTCCAGTTAATAGATGGAAAAGCAGGCAGAATAAGATGATATTTGTGAGGTGGGTGAAATATATACCACGTGAATAAAAATTGACTTTTTGTTGATTATAATTTTAACACATAATTGCTCGACAGACAGGTTGGATATTTCAACGGCTATAAGTACTCCTCCACCAGTTTTTTTAATGCCTTTTGCGGCGGAATTGGGCAGCTTTCGAAAACATTTTATTTACATTTTGGAAATAAAATGATTCGTTCGTAGTATTTTGTTGTTTGGCCACTATCGGTTTGTGTGGCTTTGCCGAAGTAGTTTAGAAAAAGGTTTTTTTTGCCCCCATTCAAACTCTTGTACAAGAAGCCCATCCGGCCATAATTCAGATGTTATAGCCGCTTGAAAAGATTGTATATGATACGTAATCACAATTCTCTCCATTAGATGATTTTGGAGTGATTTTTGGAATAATTTATGGAACTGTTCCTCTGGCACAGTTCTGGTTGTGCCGCTATTTACATTAACCTTGACCAAAGCTGGTATTCTTTACGAAGAAATATTAAGTCCCAGTAGTGGATCCCCCTATCTAAAGTGGCATTAGGCTAGCTTTTTTCTGACAAAGCAAAATTACTCGGCGTGATCTTGGACAGTATAAGCTTATTTGGGCGCTTAACATTTTGGAAAGTGTAAACAAGACTACTATAGCTATGTACTCATGCCAAACCGCAATTGCAAACAAATGGGGTCAGAAACCATCCCCGTTTTGAGATCCATACTTCATGCCAGCTCATAAGAAAACCACATACCGGATCGAGAAGAGGTCATGTTTCACCTTCTTCCGGTTGATATGTTTGGTAAGCAGATGGCGGCGAATACACGCAGCTACGCGACTTACTTCAGACACGCCACTAGACGATAAGTTAATACTATACCCATTCTATGCTTCAAGAAAGGATTCTGGACCATTTAATCTCCAAGAAAATTTTGGAGGAGCGGGTCACTATCGGAACTTCACGGATGGCTCCAAGTTAGAAAGAAAAGCAGGAGCGGGAGTCTTCTGATTGTAAATATTTTCGTTCGTCTCCCTGACTACTGCAGTGTGTATCAAGCGGAGGTGATATAGATTGAGGAGGTCCTGACTTCGTTGAGACATAATGTGGTATCCTCGATTGATATTGCAATCTATGTGAACAGACAGCAATCAAGTCGCTGGAATCAATTTCTCTGGCGTCAAGGGTGGCATTAGGTTGGCACGTTACTTTTCATTTCAACATTCGGATAATCTGGGTCTCCTGCCACTCGGAAACTGAGGGAACTGCAGGGCGGATGACCTGGCTAGGTATGATACAACTATGTAATTGCAACCTAAAAGGACAAACTTGGGGAGGCCTATTACAGTGCTTAAGAAGTGCAGTTGCCAAGGCAAATCAAAGGTTCACTAACACCCTTACTTGTAGCGTAGCATATCAAGCTTGGCCAAAACTGGAATTGAATTCGTAAAGTAATACGCTACGAGGGCAAATCAATATATCCGTAGCATCGATACAAAAGAGCTATATAAGAAGGGAGAAATTTTATTTTTATTTTTTCAATATAATCAACTCCAACATTAATGCATTTATTACATCTTTCAAATAATTTATTTAAACCGTCGAAAGAAAAAGTTTTGTTTTGGTCTTCAAAATAACCTTCAGTAGCGGACATGACTTCATCATTATTTGAAAATTTTCGGCCCCTTAATTGTTTTTTAAATTTGGAGACAGAAAAAAATCACTAGGGGCCAAATATGGACTATAAGGTGGGTGAGGGATTTCTTCAAAGCCGCATTCACGCAGAGCAGTTTGTGCAATTTTAGCCTTATGAACAGGCGCGTTGTCGTGGAGAAATAAAATCTTACTTCTAACTTTACCATGCCGTTTCTCCCGGATGGCAACCTTCAATTTGTATAATTTTCCGCATAATAGTTGCCTGTGATAGTGGTCTTTTGTGGCATATAATTAATTAACAGAATTCCTTCTGCATCCCAGAAAATTGTGGCCATAATCTTCCCAGCTGACTGTTGAGTCTTAAACTTCTTAGGGGGAGGTTCATCACATTTTTTCCATTGCAAAGATTCTTGTTTGGATTCCGCATCCCAATGATGAATCCATGTTTCATCGCCCGTCACGATACTGTTTATGAAATTATCAGGATCATTTTCTATCATATTTAAAATGTTTCTTGAAGTTTCGACACGAATTTTTTTCTGATCCGCGGTTAGCAAACGGGAAACCCATCTTGCACTAACTTTTGAAATATGAAGATGACCGTGCAGAAATGTGGTACCAAAAGAAATCCTGAGGCGGTCCTCTAATACAAAATTTTCTGCCAAAATAACGTTTTCATGCGTGATGGTGTCCTGTGGTCTTCCCTGGCGCTCATCATATCTTCTAGCGATTGTCTACCACTTATGAATAATTTAGCCCACTTCGTTACTGTAGAATATTTTGATCCACATTCACCATAAACTTTTGACGTATATAATCGAAAAGAAATTTAGCGTTTTTTCATCTTTACAAAAAAATTTGATTACCGCACGATATTCAATTTTATTTATTTTCTATTTTTGTCTAAACACGTGTTGCAAAATTGACGTCCAGCAATTAATTAAACAAAATAAAACAAAAGTTGTTTCTAGATATTTCTTGTAGATGAAAAATAAACAAAAAATAAATATGAAATAATTCTCTAAATTACTAAAATTATATACCGATGCTACGAATATATTGATTTGACCTCGTAACTGCAATGAATTATGCTTTGTACTAACCACTCGCAGTTTAGTTTAGTTGAGAAATACGAAGAATGCAGTTGTGCTATATAACAGAAACTAATCTCAGCTTGATGTATAGCAATAGGCAGGGATGGGCGTTTACGCGTCATCTATTATTTTCGTTGTCAAGGTGTCGACAACCCGTAGACCACGTCGACAACGTAAACAACGTCGAAAATGTAGACAATTCCTAGAGTGATTTTTTGAATTATTTCTAAACTACGGTGACCTGTAGGATCAATGCAAAACAACGATATAAAATGTTATAAAGTAGTATGTAAGATAGAAAGAGCAGGTCATAAAAATAGGAAACTATTATAAGAAACACTTTTACAAGAAAATTATAACTTACAACGAATAACACGAATTCGAGTTCAGGAAGGCTTTAAGAACTGCCGAGTTATTAAAAAGTCAAATCGTTCAGATAAACAGAACTTTGTCCGCTATGATCAAGTTTTGACAAAATTTATTGATATGATGGAAGACGAAACGTACGTAAAATTGGATTTGAAACAGGTTAGCAGGTTAAAATATGTATCTTGCCAAAAATAGTGACAATGTTCTCCGGCTAAATATAAGCACTTCAACCTAGATCAATTTGCAAAAATAGTTACGATGGCAAGCGAAATGCAAACGTATTTTGCCTCTAACACGATTCAGCAAAAGTTTTGGTAATAAGCAATTCATCGCAATCAATTCAACGCGATAACAATTAATTATTAAATTATTATCAAATTCGACATTTTGGATGGCTACTGGGCCACGGAACTTGAATGGAACTAGGCTAATCCTTAACCGATTATCATGATACTCGACATGTTCGATGGAAATAGGATTTTTAAATGATTTTTGATTTGAAAAAAGTGGGATTAAATATTTTTCGAATAGAATTCATGAATATGGCCAACTAGAATAGAGTTAGTATATTTCTCGACCGATTATGCCGAAACTTTATCTGTTCGGTCAAAAATAATCTTTTATGCCCCGTAATTAATAATATTCTAGAACTTTATACTAAAATCATTTTATAATCCCATTATCATTCAACATGTTGAGTTTCATCAATCAGTTCAAAAATCAATTTAAAATCTCATTTCCATCCAATATGCTGAGCTTTGTCATAATCGATCAAGAAATAGCCTAAACCTCATCTAGTAGTTAAAATCTTAGAACATTATCGTGATAACCGGCACTGCTTTGCTATGGTTTCTCGTGTTTTGAAATGGTGACGATAAATTGATTGTATTGGGTTACTTGCGATGAATTACTTGCGAGAAACTAGTCTAGAAACAAAGTTTTGGCCTGAATAAGCTAGTTTATATGCAGTATAAGATAGCAGAAAATTTTCAGCAGAAGAAATGTATTTTTTCTACTCACCACCAAGAGCAGCACTATAGATAAAGAGAATTTTTTCTGCTGTAATTTTATTAACTAGCAGAAAAATTATAAATTTGTGCGTTATTTTAGAAGAATTTTTGTAACAACTAATTAAACGTTAGCAGAAAATTTGTAAACTTTTAATAAATTATTTGTACCAAACAAAATATTTTATATATTGAACTACATGCCAATTATTTTATTAATAATTTCTCATAAAAAAACCAATATATAACCAATATGTCGTGCTGTTTTTCTGGTAGCTGAGATCATGACACATCTACAAGGGCAGTTTAAGAAAAATCGTTCGAGTCAGAAGAGCTCCAGAATTTTTTGAAATCTCGGCCATATGAAATTTTTCAGTTTTTTGACCATAATGTATGGAAATACGCCCCTGTAATAGTGTGCCATGCGGTTTTTATGGTAGCTGGGATCAAAACACATCTACAGGAGCAGTTTAAGAAAAATCGTTCGAGTCAGAAGAGCTCCAGAATTTTTTGAAATCTCGGCAATATGAAATTTTTCAGTTTTTTGACCATAATGTATGGAAATACGCCCATGTAAACAGTGTGCCATGCGGTTTTTATGGTAGCTGGGATCAAAACATATCTACAGGAGCAGTTTAAGAAAAATCGTTCGAGTCAGAAGAGCTCCAGAATTTTTTAAAATCTCGGCCATATGAAATTTTTCAGTTTTTTGACCATAATGTATGGAAATACCCCCCTGTAACCAGTGTGCCATACTGTTTTTATGGTAGCTGGGATCAAAACACATCTACAGGAGCAGTTTAAGAAAAATCGTTCGAGTCAGAAGAGCTCCAGAATTTTTTGAAATCTCGCCCATATGAAATTTTTCAGTTTTTTGACCATAATGTATGGAAATACGCCCCTGTAATAGTGTGCCATGCGGTTTTTATGGTAGCTGGGATCAAAACACATCTACAGGAGCAGTTTAAGAAAAATCGTTCGAGTCAGAAGAGCTCCAGAATTTTTTGAAATCTCGGCCATATGAAATTTTTCAGTTTTTTGACCATAATGTATGGAAATACGCCCATGTAACCAGTGTGCCATGCGGTTTTTATGGTAGCTGGGATCAAAACATATCTACAGGAGCAGTTTAAGAAAAATCGTTCGAGTCAGAAGAGCTCCAGAATTTTTTAAAATCTCGGCAATATGAAATTTTTCAGTTTTTTGACCATAATGTATGGAAATACCCCCCTGTAACCAGTGTGCCATACTGTTTTTATGGTAGCTGGGATCAAAACACATCTACAGGAGCAGTTTAAGAAAAATCGTTCGAGTCAGAAGAGCTCCAGAATTTTTTAAAATCTCGGCCATATGAAATTTTTCAGTTTTTTGACCATAATGTATGGAAATACCCCCCTGTAACCAGTATGCCATACTGTTTTTCTGGTAGCTGGGATCAAAACACATCTACAGGAGCAGTTTAAGAAAAATCGTTCGAGTCAGAAGAGCTCCAGAATTTTTTGAAATCTCGGCCATATGAAATTTTTCAGTTTTTTGACCATAATGTATGGAAATACGCCCATGTAACCAGTGTGCCATGCGGTTTTTATGGTAGCTGGGATCAAAACATATCTACAGGAGCAGTTTAAGAAAAATCGTTCGAGTCAGAAGAGCTCCAGAATTTTTTAAAATCTCGGCCATATGAAATTTTTCAGTTTTTTGACCATAATGTATGGAAATAACCCCCTGTAACCAGTGTGCCATACTGTTTTTATGGTAGCTGGGATCAAAACACATCTACAGGAGAAGTTTAAGAAAAATCGTTCGAGTCAGAAGAGCTCCAGAATTTTTTAAAATCTCGGCCATATGAAATTTTTCAGTTTTTTGACCATAATGTATGGAAATACGCCCCTGTAACCAGTGTGCCATACTGTTTTTCTGGTAGCTGGGATCAAAACACATCTACAGGAGCAGTTTAAGAAAAATCGTTCGAGTCAGAAGAGCTCCAGAATTTTTTAAAATCTCGGCCATATGAAATTTTTCAGTTTTTTGACCATAATGTATGGAAATACGCCCCTGTAACCAGTGTGCCATACTGTTTTTCTGGTAGCTGGGATCAAAACACATCTACAGAAGCAGTTTAAGAAAAATCGTTCGAGTCAGAAGAGCTCCAGAATTTTTTAAAATCTCGGCCATATGAAATTTTTCAGTTTTTTGACCATAATGTATGGAAATACGCCCCTGTAACCAGTGTGCCATACTGTTTTTCTGGTAGCTGGGATCAAAACACATCTACAGAAGCAGTTTAAGAAAAATCGTTCGAGTCAGAAGAGCTCCAGAATTTTTTGAAATCTCGGCCATATGAAATTTTATATAGTTATTTTTCTTATAATACATATTTTCGTTTATCTTTCTATATCCGATAACTTTTATACGGGATCATATCATAATATAATTAAAAAATAATTACGAACATGCCCTTTAAGCGAATAAGAAACATTGCGACCATTTATTTTGTACATATGTATACTATTTTTTCTTTTAATGATCATGATAATAAAACTGTAATTTAAATGAGGAGACAAAATTTGGTTTGCTATTAAAAGTTTTGTGTTCTATGTAGGAATAGAACATTCAATTTCATATTTGTAGGGATGCGCAAGAATGATTAATTTTTTTCATTTGCTTTCACGTGAAGTATTAAAAAGACGAATAATATGATGATCTCTTCCTATGCAGCATAATGGTATTTAAATTGTTTTAAATGGAAAATTAGGTTACTGAGTAAAATGCACATATAAATTTATCAAAATACATACATATACGAGTACATACATATATGTATGTACATATTTATTTTATCAATATTAATAATAATAGTTTGTTGCCATTACTGGCTCCTTACTGTGTCAACAATTTGGCTCCAACGGTTTCGATCCTAAGCTTGGTCTTCATATTGTCTTAGACAATCTGAAGAAACCAAGTCGTTCTCTACATTGTGGCTCTTCTTTCATGAGAAGAGATTATTTCATGTACAATATCGGGGATCTTCATCAGGTCACTGATCTCGAAATTGTACAGAGCTCGATATGTACCGACTACTTTGCTTTATGGGACCCCCTTGAAGAAATCACAGGATTTCATCGGGATTTTTTAAAAATTCCTCTGACAACATGTGCGTAAATAATCCATCCCAGACTATTTAAAATTATTTAATTTGTACAGTGGGTTCAGCCCAGAATGTTTTTACATTTATACATCCCAGACTTTTTCGTTATCACAAAAATGTACAGTTAGTACCATAATACCCATCCCAGACTTTTTTAATATGTAAAATTTATTTGGTGGAAAATAAATTCTTCAGGGAAAGTCGTTAAAAGGATGGTTATTTTCTCTTTGTGATTAAGTTAAGGACCCTGTTAGCAACGATAACGCGAGCTTTGATAATTTTGTGACCCTTGGAATTTCCGCAATATAAATAAATATGGCACCTTTGCGAACTTTTCAAAGAGAAAAATAGATTAACTAAGATTCCTAGTAGCGGCAAGCGGAATGGGAATACCTCAGCATTAAATCCTTTTACTGATTATTGGTAGAATGGAAATTCAATGTAAAGGAATGCCTGTCATATTATGCATTTTGATTATAGATTCAAGTCCATCTTAAATGGGGCCATTTATCCACAGAGGGTGTCAGACCCGTAGTAAATATAAACTTGTATAAGAAGATATCTCTAGAGAGTTGTGTTAAGCACCAAGTTGGTGGTAAACTCCATCTACGACTTAATATAACCATGAGACTGATAGCGAAGAAGTACCGAAAGGGAAAGTTGAAAAGAACTCTGAATAGAGAGTTAAACCTAGTGAAAACACTAAGAGATTAAACCCAATGAACTCGAATTTGTAAAAAAAGAGATTCATTGATATATAAAAATTGATTTGTTATCAATATACTACATTTGTAGATGTTTGTCAAAAATTTTATCTGGACTCCTTTCGCATTCACTTGTGTCTATTTCTTAAGGAACTATAAAGCTATAAAAATATCTGAAACATGTATCTGATCGTTCGAGCATTTTTACAACGAAATTCGCTACGGTTTATGTTAAATAAATGCAGTGTGAGTATTGATCTTAACGGCAATTAAATGATTTGATACACCTGTGGGACCCGTCTTGAAACAACTTTCAATATTGTTTTGCCAATAATTTTTAATAATTTACCAATCGATATTCGAATGTGCAGTAGCTTTTCTACATTTTTGGCTTCACCTAACTAAATATATCGACGTTCTCCTTCATTCTAATAGTTTTTATTTTTATTTTTTAATTGGTTGAAACCCATACGGATTCCGCACTCAATGCCGGGACGGCCCATGGTGCAAACCCAGCATTCTATCATTGTTCGCAGAAGCGCACTGCAGCCTTAGCAAACTGTACAAGTTTGAACCAAGGTATGGAGGACAACTGATCTACATTAATAGATCTACAGCTGAAAACCTGAAGCCGAAGAATATTTAAAGTTGCACAACTGCACACAAAGTGCAAGTAGTCATCATATTCCTCAAGACAGTCCTCACAAATAACACACTAAGATAAACCCATTCGATGGAGATGCCCGTTAAATCAACCATGAACCGTACAAAAGTCTTACTTGGTCCTTTTTCAAAGAAAGAGCATTATTAGTTCATTTCAAATTACGCTCGCTAATGAAGTTCTTCGCCAAACGACAACTGAATGTAGCAAGCCACTATAGTCTTAGATCTTTCAAAGCGTAGTTCTTTATAACTTTCTTGGCTCCTGTAGGTGTGTGTTTGAATACCAGCTACCCGAAAAATAGCATGGCACACTGGTTACAGAGGGGTATTTCCATACATTATGGTCAAAAAACTGAAAAATTTCATATGGCCGAGATTTCAAAAAATTCTGGAGCTCTTCTGACTCGAACGATTTTTCTTAAACTGCTCCTGTAGATGTGTTTTGATCCCAGCTACCATAAAAACCGCATGGCACACTGGTTACAGGGGCGTATTTCCATACATTATGGTCAAAAAACTGAAAAATTTCATATGACCGAGATTTCAAAAAATTCTGGAGCTCTTCTGACTCGAACGATTTTTCTTAAACTGCTTCTGTAGATGTGTTTTGATCCCAGCTACCAGAAAAACAGTATGGCACACTGGTTACAGGGGGGTATTTCCATACATTATGGTCAAAAAACTGAAAAATTTCATATGGCCGAGATTTTAAAAAATTCTGGAGCTCTTCTGACTCGAACGATTTTTCTTAAACTGCTCCTGTAGATGTGTTTTGATCTCAGCTACCAGAAAAACAGCACGACATATTGGTTATATATTGGTTTTTTTATGAGAAATTATTAATAAAATAATTGGCATGTAGTTCAATATATAAAATATTTTGTTTGGTACAAATAATTTATTAAAAGTTTACAAATTTTCTGCTAACGTTTAATTAGTTGTTACAAAAATTCTTCTAAAATAACGCAAAAATTTATAATTTTTCTGCTAGTTAATAAAATTACAGCAGAAAAAATTCTCTTTATTTATAGTGCTGCTCTTGGTGGTGAGTAGAAAAAATACATTTCTTCTGCTGAAAATTTTCTGCTATCTTATACTGCATCTAGTTTATACTACTCTATAGACGCAATAAATTGGTACGAGACTGATCAAATCAATGTTATAGTGAAAAGGATGCCCGGAAGAATTGCGGATGTGACAAGATTTCCGGAAAAATATTTCTGCCAAAGTCACATCACAAGTTGTGTAGATTCTCATAGGAAGCATTGAACAACATGTGCTTGACTTTATGCGTAATAACAAAATTGAAATTTCGATTTTCGATTAAACTTTCTTTAATTAAAGCTATATTGGTTGTTTTGTGGCGTGGTATGTGATTCCTGATTTAATTTGAATCTTTTCTTTAATTTGTGCTTTTACAAAATACCACATTCTATTTCATATCGCTTAAGTATCGGAAGTTGTTGACATTGTCTGAATTGTCGACGTTGATAAAAAATATTACCAAGTAATCTACGTAATATTCTACGTGTCGACAACCGCGTATAGATTACACGGCGTAATCTACCTTGCCCAACCCTGGCAATAGGCGTTTTTGGACATTTTGAGGGATATCATTTGGACTAGTTGTATGAGAAATCCAATCAGTTATCAGAACGTCGATTTTGTTCGCAAAAAACAGAGACAGAGACTGAGGTTGAAAATTCGTTTATGAGGTGTATAGTATACCATTTTATAGTTGTGTTGAGTAATTTGTATTTGGTTGTAGTTTTGTTTTTTATGACATCAAATACTAAAAATAATGAAAACGTGCTTATGCTCTTTTCTATACTTATTTTTTATACATCTTTACACTTATTTTTAATTGTAAAAATCGTGAATTCCTAACAATAGAACTAAAATATGCAATTTATCGAGCCAACGAATAGTGAGTGGAAACGGGTAAGTATTTTACTCAAAAGGAAAAATTACTTAATTTTTGTCTATACTTCAGGGAAGTATAGCGGCGAAATTTAAAAATAATACCAAAATAAATTAAATAAAGTCGGGGCAGCTCAAAATGGACCGGAGACGGAGAAGTGGAAGATATTCTGGAACAAAATGCAGAAGAATTGATAGTGGACATTTGTGGCATGGATAGTGCAAATTCGATGGCCAACCAGATGTGCCAGTAGGAACTGAATTCAACTTTTGGGGAATGGGGGTTGATAGTCATTTACGGTTTTAGACAATTTGCTTCATAGAAAAAAAGTCGCTTGTATCTAAGAATTAGGCAAATGATCAGCTCGATGAACGAACATTATTGGAGTTAAAAATTTTTTTAACAGGTGATTGCTGGTTGAACTTTGATATAACAGGTGAATCATGTATTGGCAACTGGTGAATCATGTATTGGCAACTTTTTTTATTTTAATTTATAACCAATTTAAATCATGAATGACGATAAATGCAAAGTTTTTCATATGATGATTAGTCTGTGAAACGCAAAGTGGGTTTCTTAAGCACGTCGCCGGCAATATAGAAATTCAATTTTTTAATGTTTAATAAAATTTTTAGCACGCATCTGTTAGTTTTAATTTTTTTTTCTACTAAAACCCAAACTTTGAAAGTCTCCTTAATGTGGACTCAATTAAACAAATTAATCTGAACTAATCAAATAGCAAAAATAAAAAAGAAAGAAATACAACACTTAATCGGAAATTAATAACTATAGTTAGTAAGAAGTTATTCAGCTCCCAAGTTTCAAGCCGCAGCATTTATCATATATGTATATATATTTATCATTCCTCCCACCCAAAATAAATAATCCCATTACCATATATACGAGTATATACATATAACATATTATGCATATACATGATTATGATTTTTATAGCCTCTCAAATCGTACATAAAAAAAATATATCCGCAAAAATTCGGTTTATTTATTGATGATGGCTATACGATTATGGATAAACATAATATATTATCTTGATATACAAACATATATATATATATATATATATATATATATATATATATATATATATATATATATATATACATATATATATATATATATATGTATATATATATATATATATATATATATATATATATATATATATATACATATATATATATACGAGTATATACCATTAAACGAGTGGTAATTTTATCGTTTGCAAAACATCTTATATATTATGTATATAAGAAGGACGTCGTGGAAGCCCACTAAATGTTATAAATACACATTACACATATCTATATACATCCATTACAGTTTTTATGATAATTCAACGACAGACTTATATCATCAGTTATATGTGTTTATGTACATATATTTGCAGATGAACAATTTCTAAACCACAGATTTTTTATGAACATAAATGTGTACGGTTGCATATTATGGATTTTCCCATTCAACGATATATAAGTACATATCTTTATATAGAAGTGCTGCTTGGTGTTGCCACATATTCATGATATACTCGTTCGTTTATTTGCACTACATACATATGTATGTACATAACATGGTTGTTGTTTCCGATTTTTTTTTTATCTATGAATTCATATTTTTATTCTTGAATGTGGTTTCAACTTAAAAAATAACTTTTCAATTTTTTTTTTAACATCGTATACGTTACAACGTTTTTAGCATATAACTATATGCCATGTTGTTTGAATTTTATAATGATACGATTATAATGGGAATATCCCCTAAAATAATTAATTTTTATAGTTATATTGACAATTGGGGATGAAAAAAAAAATTTTGAGGTCACTGAAGGTCATTTAAGGTAACCTATTTTCATCAAAAGTTATGTCTCCTAACTGTATACATACACTGAGAGAAATTATATCAC
The DNA here is from genome assembly GCA_951394425.1 of Tipula unca. Taxonomy (NCBI): domain Eukaryota; kingdom Metazoa; phylum Arthropoda; class Insecta; order Diptera; family Tipulidae; genus Tipula; species Tipula unca. The sequence goes on along the minus strand of OX596382.1, from coordinate 167,341,100 downwards.
ACACAGTTATTTTTTCATTGATTTTCATATATAAATTATATCTCGTTTTGGGATAAGAATATTTTATATCTCCCAAAACGAAAAATATATCTGACTCCTTTATACCTTTGTAGCATACAAACATATTCGTCTTAGCTTGATATTTAATTCTTATGATAACAAAAATTTCAAAATTCGTAATAAAATATATCGATATTAAAACGAGAAAAATTGTATATTCCACATTGCTATAACTAGATAAGTTATTTATTTATTACGAAAAGATTCATATTAATCTTGGACTGCAATTCTATTTATCCAATTACGATACACACTCTATTTCGTTTAGAAGACTCAATAACTACACATACACAATTTATGATTTTCAAATAATATATTTAACCATTTAAATAACAAAATATATCTCAAGTAAAAATATACATAACTCGCTTGCCTATGTATTTATACTTCTTTTAGAAAATAAAATAACCCTTTTAAATATCAATTTAATCCATTTTATTATTATATAACTTAGATTTATTAATGATTACATACAAATAAAAATAATCTTATCTTAAAAATATAATTAAAAATATAATTGATTTCTTCTAATTTTTTAATTGATTATCAATCAAATTTTAAAATTTCGAATTTATGTGTAACTTCTACTACAGTTGCACAAAAATGGTCACTGTAGTACAACGTACGTAACACTTGACATACAAAGAAATGTAAAACATTATGTGAAAATATTGATTTTATTGAACCATATATTGGTAAGCTATCGGTGTCAATTCTGAATATGATAATCTTATCTAATTTGACTCAAGCAATTAATATTTTTGAATAAAATAAAATAAATAAATAAAAGCTCAGTAGTTTTGAAATGTTTAAAAATATGTTTTCGAAACGAATCAAATATATTAAATTGCCTTCTTGGAACCCAATCATTGCATATAAAAACCCAAGATGATTTATGAAATGTTTTGATATGGCAAATATATGTTTTGTAGCAACTTAAAACTAGATTATAACTAAACAATTCGTTATAAATTTTTTAAAAGTGATATTAATATGTTAATATTCCTATAATTGATTCAGTAAACTTTTATTTTGCGTGCTTCAAAACTAAACCAATTAAATTATTTACCAATTTTAAAATTTTTATCTCAGCTGGTTTTTATTTGATAAACACATTGCTATATGAAAACCCAAAGTGCCTCTGCCCCAACGAGAAACTTATAATTTGTGACTTAGAAAATTTTGAAACATAGGTCTATTACTTTAATGGGACTACCAATTAGATATAGTTGGTGTTATATCCTGGAAAATTAAGTTTAGTTTATTATATAAATTTATAGGCAGAATATTTATTTAATTTTACTTACAGAGGCCTTTATTATAAATTGTTCTGAGATTTCAGATTTTGTTAATTTACACGAACCAATGCATTGCCATTTTCTTCCAAAAATCCAGTAATCTCATTGGGTGTTCATAAAATTTTTTGTTCCATTAATTTAAAATTATGGGATTTGTCCTGTGTTTGCGCGATTTCAATTAATATTTTATTAATTACTGGCCAATCGTCATATTTAATTTATTTATGCTGTCTTTATAGATGAACTTTATTATAAGCGCTGTTCAGTTTACCACTACTTAATTGCTTCGTAAGTTTGTTATACGGCGTAAAATAAATATTCTCGTTCTCTGATGGCGCAGAATAGTTTCATGTATTTGCTTGGATAATTGCAGCAATCTGTCGGTTGCTATTTTATAATTTTAGGTAAGATTAAATCCGTTATTGATAATTAGATTTGAGAGATCAGTTTGCTGTTTAGGGCCGAGATAATTGTGACCTTCGTAATAGGATTTAATAATTTTGTTTTTTTTGTACATTCTAATTATCTAGCTACATCGGATCCACGAATAATTTGTATAGAGGACGATGACGTAATTATTAACTGTGATTGATTCTAAAGATAAAAGATACATAAATATTGAGATATTCTAATTGTATTTTATTTTTCCTTACAATGTAATGGTTTCCCGCATTCTCCAGTTCTGCAATTTCCATAAAAATGTCCAAATTATTGCTGAAAATACTGAATGTGTCTGGCCTCTACTCACAACGGGAAAAACAATTATAGAAATATACAATATATTATACAAAAATGATTAAAATCGAACGAAAGCATAACCTAATTCTTACAAACACACATGCAGATTTGCATTGAAAAGCATATACTTATCCATATATACAGAGTTGTATATATATATATATATATATATATATATATATATATATATATATATATATATATATATATATATATATATATATATATATATATATATATATATATATATATATATATATATATATATATATATATATATATATATATATATATATATATATATATATATATTATTAAACAATTTTAGCAACTAAATACTTACCAAAATATTTTCGGTAGTGATATTATCCATATCCAACTGTTCCAAAATCACAAGTATATTCTATTTATTTTTTATTCACTTTTATTTATAAAGGGTGATTTTTTTGAGGTTAGGATTTTCATGCATTAGTATTTGACAGATCCCGCGGGATTTCAGACAAGGTGTCAAAGAGAAATATGCTCAGTATGCTTTAACATTTCATAATGAATAGACTTACTAACGAGCAACGCTTGCAAATAATTGAATTATATTACAAAAATCAGTGTTCGGTTCGAAAAGTGTTTCGCGATTTACGTCCGATTTATGGTCTACATAATCGACCAAGTGAGCAAACAATTAATGCGATTGTGACCAAGTTTCGCACTCAGTTTACTTTATTGGACATTAAACCAACCACACGAATGCGTACAGTGCGTACAGAAGAGAATATTGCGTCTGTTTCTGAGAGTGTTGCTGAAGACCGTGAAATGTCGATTCGTCGCCGTTCGCAGCAATTGGGTTTGTGTTATTCGACGACATGGAAGATTTTACGCAAAGATCTTGGTGTAAAACCGTATAAAATACAGCTCCTGCAAGAACTGAAGCCGAACGATCTGCCACAACGTCGAATTTTCAGTGAATGGGCCCTAGAAAAGTTGGCAGAAAATCCGCTTTTTTATCGACAAATTTTGTTCAGCGATGAGGCTCATTTCTGGTTGAATGGCTACGTAAATAAGCAAAATTGCCGCATTTGGAGTGAAGAGCAACCAGAAGCCGTTCAAGAACTGCCCATGCATCCCGAAAAATGCACTGTTTGGTGTGGTTTGTACGCTGGTGGAATCATTGGACCGTATTTTTTCAAAGATGCTGTTGGACGCAACGTTACGGTGAATGGCGATCGCTATCGTTCGATGCTAACAAACTTTTTGTTGCCAAAAATGGAAGAACTGAACTTAGTTGACATGTGGTTTCAACAAGATGGCGCTACATGCCACACAGCTCGCGATTCTATGGCCATTTTGAGGGAAAACTTCGGAGAACAATTCATCTCAAGAAATGGCCCGGTAAGTTGGCCACCAAGATCATGCGATTTGACGCCTTTAGACTATTTTTTGTGGGGCTACGTCAAGTCTAAAGTCTACAGAAATAAGCCAGCAACTATTCCAGTTTTGGAAGACAACGTTTCCGAAGAAATTCGGGCTATTCCGGCCGAAATGCTCGAAAAAGTTGCCCAAAATTGGACTTTCCGAATGGACCACCTAAGACGCAGCCGTGGTCAACATTTAAATGAAATTATCTTCAAAAAGTAAATGTCATGGACCAATCTAACGTTTCAAATAAAGAACCGATGAGATTTTGCAAATTTTATGCGTTTTTTTTTAAAAAAAAGTTCTCAAGCTCTTAAAAAATCACCCGTTAGATCTTGATCCTTCGAATGTTATAACTAAATAACCTGTTGTTCATATTGTATGAACATAATATGTTGCATATTATTATCCAGTTATGCGAGGAAAGAGATAATGAAAGAGATGAAAATATATTGCCGATATTTTAATATCTTTGAAGGATGTATGAAACGGATGTTACAAACATATTTATTTCTCCCACAGTACAAAATATTCTTTTTGCGATATTTTAATATAATGTAGTCGGTTTATTTTAATGGGGTTTAGTTAAACTAATTTAGCTCTATTAGGCATAGCTGGAATATAGATAAGCCCAATATTTTATTACACTTTTAGGTTATTGTGTATCTCTTTGCAATAAAATGCATCGGATATGTAGTTGGAAGTGATATCATCGTATGAGATAAATATTGTATTCAATTTATTTTAACTTTAATAGATCTTCAGCTATATTTATTTTTTAAATGGAAAAATGTTTGAGATATGTCAATATATCTATTTTGACAAGTTTAATTTTTTTCAGTGTATAGCATATAGTTTTCGAGAAAAATGCATTGATTTTTTTAACCGACTCATCCTGTATACAGCTTATTAAAAAAGTTTTAAATTATTTATGATTAAATACAAATTTTGAATTATTTTAACCAAATGCTTAAAATTGGATATGTGATCATATTTGCTCAACCCATAAATATACATCTCAAACAAGAATCGAATATCATTTGAAGTTCATTGAAATCCTTCTTCTTTAATACAAAAAAAACTATAGCTCTTTAAAGAAAATGTGGGAGGATACGATTTGGCAAGTTGAAGTCTATATTTAGAGTTAAATCATTTCATATAGAGTTGACCACAGCATTTTTAATAAAAAATCAGGTGAAATGTGATTAGGTTAGGTTAGGTTAGGGTGGCCGTCCTAATGGATTAGCATGTACCACATTTAAGTTACCTCGTCTTCACTCGTCGAACCATCCTGAGCTTATCAAGAAGCGTTGAAGGCCCTTGACATCGATCTTACTAAGATCCGTCAGGTCGTCAAAATGGGAAGTTCCCATAAATGTTATTGTGCTGTACGCTAGAATAGGACAGGTGCAGAGTACAGTTTTTCCTCCTCCTCATGACCCCAGCTACGGCAGAAATTATGGGCGAGACACCCAGTCTGCTCGCATGTACCACCATGAGACAATGTTCCATTATAGTTCCCACGATCATACCAATGTGGTGCCATCGAAGCGATATCAGCTGGCCGGATCTGGACCGGTCAAGTCTAGACCAGATTTACTTGGTTTTTACACACGAATTAGCGTTACACCTAGGTCCTATGTCCTTAGATTTACAAAATTTATAAATTTGTAAGTCATCAGCAAAAAGATGATATTTATTTATTTTTTTTTCTCTTCCTGGTACAAATCGACATTTTTGGTGTGCTTCTTCATCAACGAAAAATGAAACGTCTACAATTTATCACCTCCCTTTATCACAATTTATCATTTCCGTAATCTCATCAAGCCTTTACGACAATGCAGATGGCTTTGGAATCGATCCGGTGATGTGTTACTCAGAATGGTTCTAAATATATTCCAGTCGGTTAAGCTTGTTTTTGAACACTGGTTCTATAGACGGTTAGAGATAGCAATGATCAGAACAGGAAATAATCTTCGGACATTTTCCAATTCAGTACACTATCCTTAATAAAATCTGAGATAAGTGAAATTCCTTCATATAGTGATAAATTCTATATTCTAACTCCCGGCCGGACCTTGCCTAAGCTCTTTACCGCTTTTTTATATAGTGAAATCAATCTTTGGTTGCACATCCCGTCAACTTCACGTGGTTCTGATGCTAATCTCAAACCTGACAGCGGACGCAGTCGATTCAGTCGATTTTTTCCAGATGATTTTCAGAAAGGCGGTGAATAGGACCTTCTCGACCGTCCAATTAAGAAGCTTTATATTATCATCCTCCTGCACCCTATTTGTAACAGCCATTATTTAAAGACCTATAGTGACAGTTCCGAATCCTTCTGAGATTTCTGAAGGTTATTCAGCTTTGTTAAAATTGTTAAAGCTCTTCTTCTAGTCAGATAACTATATAGACACATATGGACCAGCTTTACTAATGCCTTTGTGCTTATACCCTGTTTTGTGTTTCTGCCTTGGATGCTGGGCTTAATCACTGATGTCCCTGCAGCACTGGTTCTCTGATTTTTTATATTTTTATGGTTTTATCCATGTTACATCCCACGGGAAGTGCGGAGAAAAGAAAGTACATATGAGATGCGGCTACATGATCCGGAGGACAACAGGTATTCGGATACACCGTTGCAGACTGAGCTATTTTTCAGACGATACGGATGACACCTTATTTTAGTTTAATGTACCACATAACATTCAGAGAGAGAGAGAGAAGGAAAAACTATTGATTTTTCATTGATATTCTAATGGACATCAAGGTAGTTGTGGTTGAATTGAAGGTATACGAGTATGTCTGTCTATCGATTATATTTTAGAGAGTTAAGTTTTTTTTGTAATCGAGGAAGAAATTTATAGGTTTTGCCATTTTTCCAACCACATTTTCTCAATTGTTTTCAAGTAAATTAATTTTAGATACAAATTTTATAGCAAAGTAGTTTTGTGTGTATTTTGTATATACATTTGAATGAAGTGATGTTCAGGTTTGGCAAAGAAAATTTTTTTAGTGCGGTAACTAAAATGAAAATCATTCCATGTTTATAAAAGAAATGACCAATGATTTTGTGTAAACAAAAACCGATCAACGACAGTGGGTTTTTATCACACTCTAGAAATGTGTATGCACGTAAGCAAACTCTATTCAAAAATCAGTAAATCGAAAAACTTTTTTTTAGTAAAAACTAACCTATAAACTTTATAAGTTTGTGAAGTGTAAACAAAAAAATATTGTTTTAGTTTTATCACACCCGCATGATACTCGTAGATAGATTTATCTTATTTTCGCTTGTTTAATGAAATTCCGTATATACTCGTAGCTTTTATATTACCATAATTTAGTTTTATGCTGCCGTAGTTCGAGTAAACATCGATGTTAATGGTAACCATGAATAAAATTATTCTTCATCAATCCAATTATGATTATCGATTTTAATGTATTCAATATTTTATTGTGTGCTGATTCAGCCTTGCCTGCTTGCGCCATCATTTTTATATGGAGGAACACATGTTTGTCTAACCGCATATACATACATATAGACCAAACCGAATCGAAAAATAAAAACTTGCAAAGAACCGAAAGTTTTTAGTTTTTAGTTTTTTTTTTTAGAGGATAACTTTTACTACTTGCTAAACAAGCTTTTATACTGTTATTCTTTTTTTGATGTAGATAACATTGTGTTTTATGGCTGATGTGCGATCTAAAAGTATATATGCGCCAAAAATGTTCTGAGTTAAATTAGAAACACAATGATTTTTCCCAAATTTATTTTATTGATGATGTTTTGAGTTTTTCGTTATTAATTTTCCAGATGATGCTGAAAAATTTAATACATTGAATGCTAGTAAAAAAAAGCAATAATTTATAGTTAAATGTATCACTCGTCCTTTTCCTATATACTGTTTGTGTGTTCGTATTCTAATATACAGAGTAGCTCGGTTAACGATGTGGATTATTAAAGGATTTCCTCGCTAATCTTAAATAACATGTTGTATGGGAGTGCTAGATCCTTTGTCTACGGGAAAATAAACGATTCATACAAAGGCGGATATATTTTTCGACTTTGTTCCTTTTTGACCCGGTCCTTCGGCCATTTTCGGTTTGGTCTTTGTGCTTAATCAATGAATCTCTATCACTGAATAGGTTTCTATCACTGCACGATTGATAGCCTCTGCCTGACATTCAAATTTGTAATATAGTTTCAACAAGTTTACAAGCCATTTTATAATTCTAGAATAAAGATCTTTCTTCCCCTCCATTAACTAGTACAATCCGTTCGGATTACGAAAACGATTTTGGTGCTCCCACTGTCGATCTATTAAAGCAAAACTTACGAACCGTTTAAAATAAATTCGCGAGACCTACGAATCTACGATCTAATCTAACCTACGATCCAATGGAACCGGAAAATTCACTAGACTTTCAATTGTTTTTAAGTCCTGGTTGTATTCCTGCTTCACTAATTTCAGATCCAAGTTAAGTAGTTTCTTCATTAGTGACAGAAATTTGTCTGTAATCAACTGCCAAATATTGTATTACTGAGGCGCTGAAACATATGTCCGCCGGGCATACATATAGCACAAAAGACATATGGGATAAGGAGCTGATAATTTTCGTAAGGGGTCATAAACTGTATTTTAAACATTGCAACTTGATAACAGCCTGGAAATAAATCTAATCTTGTGAAATAACAAATTTTTACAGTCGATACGTTGTATCGAGTGATCCTTCTAAATCACGCAGTTCCTTTATTCCATTGAAACGTCGCATAATAGTTCGTTCCAGTGTGATGTTGGTTTGTTTTTAATTTGTTTTTTTTTTTAACTCAAATAATCAGTATCAAAAAAAAACAATTCATCATGCCACCAATTTTGGAGAGGTATAAAAACTGGTATCACTTTTCCCGCGTTTTTCTTCTACTAATTATTTGAGTTAAAAAAAAAACAAATTAAAAAAAACAGGCGTTCATGAGATGAGTCTTACGGCCAGGCATTAAGCTAACAAAATTAGTGCATAGACAGAAAGGTCCACATTTTATTATCCTTAAGGTGCTACACGCCTATAAGGGTTTACCTTGGAGATCGCTGATGGCATATGCCATTCGTCTGACTTTATGCAGAACTTTTGCGGGAATGTATTTTGGAACAAGCTTTGCAGCGTAATGGCCGGGCGCTTTACTCTGGATAAAGTTTCTTACATATACGTTTTGTCCAACAGACAAGGTAATTTTTCGAGCTCTGAAATTATACGATGAATTGTTTTTTCGCGACGCTTCTTGCAAACGTTTTTTCACTGACTCATCTACTTTATGAAAAGTGTCGGATCTGTCATCGACACTAAAATTATTTCCAGTCAGAGTGCACACTTTTTTTAAAATTTTATATGTAGAAGCATGCTAAATAGTGTCATGTACGCAATTGCGAAGGGCATGGATGATTGCAAAAAGGTTTTGACCCGCTTTGATATAGCTACGAATGGCAACTAATAACGTTCAGTTGACTGTCTCCGATGGATTACTTTGTGGTGAATATTTCGGAGTGAAGACATATTTAACTCCGTATTTACCGCAAATGCCCTGGAGTGAGCAATTTGTCTAGTTCGTCCATGTTAACGCGTGACAGAGCGTCTGGTACATTTTGTGATTCTTTCCGATACTCATAACTTTGGAGTTTCAAGCTCTGGCTAATAGGCCAGTAAGATACGTACTGTGGACATTTAAAACAGTTAATGTGGACATGTGGACAGTTAAAATGGCGTGGTCGGTTATGACCGTAAAAGATAAACCTTCGACAAAAAATCGTAACATTTTATGGCTTCTACCACAGCTAGGAATTCGAGCTCTATTATGCGGTAATTTCTCTGCTCCGCATTTAACTTCTGAGATATGTAGACAAAGAGTCGGTTCCCTTCTTGATCTTTGGTGGAGGGTAGAATAGGTAGATTTCCATGTTTCAATTTGATTTTTTTTAAATATAAAGTTAAAGTTACTTAGCTGATTATGAAACTGATTGTTTAAAATTTTTTTTAATTTTTTTTATTGAATTCAATACATAATCAATATTCATAATCAATGTTCACTTCTGGTTCGGTTTTTATTTTTCTCTCGGTTTCGCAATGCTTTTTTTAAATTTTGTTTTAGGATGGGAGTCTCAGAACCTAGGTGGATGGGATGAGTTAGTAAGTATGCTCCGGATCTGAGTCTTGTTGTTCTTTATATACTTAGCTGATATATTTCGTCCTATAAAATGAAGCTAGCATATAATCATCTTCGCAAAATCCCACCCCAATCCTTGAGCTTAGTCAGCATTTTGTTTGGAACCGAGTACGTCTCGCGACCCATTTATGCCACCTCATTTCGTTACATAATCTACAGAGAAGAAAATATTTGGTTTTGACTAAAACAACTGTTGCATAAACTTCAATTTGATCAAACGCTTGATCTTACTTGTACAGATTTTTGATTTAAACCTGTCGTAAATTGGACGTATTTTAACGTGTTCCTGAGCCAAGCGTATTTAATCGTGGTGATGTTTAAGCCAAATTAACAAATTATACACTACGTTCCAAAAGTATCCAAATCTCACTCAATATTTTTTACTCAAGTTACAAATTAACAATATTTAATTTCGATTAACAGTAAGGTAATGAAACCTAATAGGAGTCTCCTGAATTATGGAGATGTCCGGTTCTATGCATGAGTAGGGCTGTTTTGCCATAGTAGATACAATTTCAAGACCACCTCAATCGTCTCGATATAACTCGTATATAGACCGAGTTACAGAATTCCATAATCTAGGGAATTTTATAGAGAGGCGTAAATCAATTCTGGAACAAATGTTAGATGAGACGCTATTTACTAAATATGGAATTACCAACTTCCATACCCTTCAAACATTGGCTCATCTACAGTAAAGCAAGCATAATGTCTACATCAAGTATAACGTTTGGGCTGGTGTATAATTGGTGATAAATATTAGCTGGAACTTCCAATATACCTACATCAAGATTAAGCGTATTGCAACATATTCAGAACTTTTATATAATGAATTGTCGGAACCGGTTTGTTTTGTTATCAACATAACGGTATCCAAGTCAGTGTGACCAAATTGTTAATCACTTTGCATGAGAGCTTTACATATATCTTTCTATATTCAAAATAACCCAGATAATGTATTGGTGATTAAGAATCTTCATCTCTATATTCTTCGATCTATCAATTTATTTTTATTCTAACAGCGAACAATTCTTGGAGGATTAAAAGGGCGGAATACTTTGTTCTTAATATATTTAATTACGACGTGTATCTATGGTCTATGCGCTGTCTATGGTCAGCGGCCCATCTGTGGTGAATGCCTTATATATGTTATAGATGGTCTCATAGAGCATGGCTCATCTATGGTCTACATATACTATTATTATATCGGTTATAGGGCCTATTTATTGTCTATGGTCTACGGCTCATGGTTTATAGCCCTTTTATAGTATATCGCTGATCCATTGGTCTATGTTCCATTAAGAGCTTATGAACCCTTGATTATGTATAAAGAAATTGTGTTTTGGTACAATGATTCCAGATAGAATTAAATTACGAGAATGGTATAAATTAGCTCTGTTTGAAATATGGTGTCCCCAGTTATAATGGACAACCCAATTAGTGGTCTGACATTTCAATAGTTACATTCAGCTGTGCACTCTAAAATAATTGTATCTCAGTTCTTAATAGTTTTGTGTATACATACGGTACGTACACATGTCAATGTTAACGACATAAATTCCATTATATTCTAAAACCACAATTATACACATTTTTCCCTAGAGAGAGAAAGCGAGACGTACCATTTCAAATCATATATACTCCCCAAACCGCCCCGAATTAAGCCTACCGTTTTTCCCCGTAAACATATTTTTCCATTTTTGGTTTCACTGCTGTTTCACCGTAATATGATGTCGTTTTCATAATAATTTATGCGATGAGTTTACAAAAATAAAAAAAATTTAACAAAACGTTCCACCTGGTTCATTTTCTCATAGGTATTCCGAATAAACAATTCTGTCTTTAAATATACCGTCTCACATCTTGTATACAAGCGTGTATATATGTATGTGTGAGTGTTGTGTACAGAAAACAAAAATTACGATTACGATTCTCTGTCACAGATATAAAATTCTAAAAGGAAATATTACGAATACTCAAAATTATCGACGTACATATATACTCGTATATATACTGTGTGCGAGTACCGCAAACAAAATTAAAATCTAAACATGACGGGAAAATTTTTGAAACGAAAAATTGTACTTTGCGTATCTCGTTAATATGATTTTTATTAATTTTACTTATTAAAATAATTTTTAAACGTCATACCATCTAATTTTTGCGTACATACACACCTACATACAAACACACACACACACAATCGCAGTAGATTAATTTTATTCTTCATTAATTTTTGGTATTATTATTATTTTTTTTATTTGTGCTCAACAAAACGACAAAAAACTTTTCTTCGCTTCAGTCTTATCGTTTTATGCTCCTCGAGATTTTATCTTCTTCACAATATACCAAAACCAAAATTTAATATGCATACATTACATATAATACCTATACAACGATATATGTAAGTATGTTCAGAGTCGAATTTAAAAAAAAAATCGTCTAAAATTATATAGCTGGGCAATACTTCTCCTTCATACCTCCTCCTTACTCGTTATCATTCAGACTCCATACGAAACGTTTGCCAAATCTCTTTCCAGGATTCAATTGATGTTCCTCCACTTCAAGTCGTCAACGAGCATTATTTGTTTAAAATTTTATTTTCGACACTTTAAACGATCTTTTATGAGTTACGGTGGTCGGGGTCGGTTAATGAGATAAAGCGCTTTAATAACGGTACATAGATTTGTAGTCTCAGATAGATCCATCATACTGGAACCAGAACAAAAGCGTATTTCAATTATACGGTATAATAATTCATGGGCCCCCAATGTCCACTGAACTCAAAATGTAAATATAAAGAATTTGGTAAGAAGGTTGAGTGCAATAGAAGCGCAGCCTGAGAGATTCTAATGACCTAAGCGAGCCGCCAAGTTCTCGAGTTCATCAATTTGCCCATACCTCTGCTTATTATTATTTATTAATTTATTATTACCTACAGTACAAGTTTTAAATTTGATATAATCGGTAAACGAAGATAAAGCTGACATAAAAAAATATAAAAGAAATTAAGACGCAAGTCAATTAGTTCTAAAAAATTTAACCAACTCGACTCTGAATGAATCTCTAGACATATTAAAATTAAAATAAACAAAAGTGCAATTGAAATAACGCGACGTGTTCAAGACAGGTTCCGATTGACTGAGGTTCATAGATGCACTACCGATGTATAAAAATCCATCATGACTATACGCAAACGGCACTCGGAAGCATACAAATTTAGACGAGTAAGTAACTCGGATCAATCAATACGCGACATTAAAAGATCACGTACGAAGCGCGCTTCTGCTATTTCTATACGTGCGAGTATACGTTTGTAAAAGTGAATGGTAGACCGGAGGGCAAACAGAACAAACTGCTTTTGAACTAACTCAATCCTGACCGAGTGGCACAGATATGAAGACGACCACACCTGAGAGGCTTATTCCAGAACAGGACTAAAATATGACACATACAAAGATTTTAATGTTAACGGATTAGCAAATTCGTAACAATTATTTTATTAATTAATAACAGCATAAGGTTAGCTTTAGAAATAGCAGAGTCAGTGTGCCTAGTAAACATTAGATCCGAAGAGAACGTCACTCCAACATCAGTCATAAATTCGACTCGATCAATTAGCATATCTTATAAGAAATACTGATGAAGTAATGGACATCGGATTCTGTAAATCGAAAGAATCTTACATTTGTTTACATTTAATCGTAAATTGTTGCTAGTCCAACAACAAACAGCATGATAAATTGGAAGCGTTTACGAAGAGTGAGAACAACAATGGTCCCATGTGCTGCCTTGAGAAACCCCGGATGTTGCATGGAAAAAACCTTGAACAGGAATCGTATAACTTGACAAATTTCCAACGATCTGCTATAGGTAAGAGTGCAACCATCTGGCTGGGATGAAGTTGGAGTTTAATTTTACTAGATTATCGATCAGAATTGAGTGATCAATTTTGTCAAAAATCATGTATAGACCAGCTGTAGTCTGGAATCAATTGTACTGTGAAGACGGCCGCCGAAAGCCACTAGGTTTGCGATTGTCAACCTTCCCGCAAAAAAAAACATGTTGCACAGGCGAAATATCCCTTTTTGTATGAAAAAACAAAAATCGATGAACCATATTGATTCAAAGAGCTTTGATTTACCCGATTAGAATATGAGATGTATGAACGATATTTTCTACGGCTCTGGAAAAACTTGCTTTCGAAGGCTTTCATTAAAGATAACAGTAATGTTATATTATAAAATCACACAGATAACAGTAATGTTATATTATAAAACCATCATGACCTGCACCCTTATTGATGTCAATGCTGGATAAATAATCAAACATTTCTCTTGCGATAAACGATAGTTGAGTGAATTCCTGATTATTTCCAATATCAAAAGGTTTGATATTTGGCGCCTGATACGGTTCTTATAGACTGATTCGAAGAAATTAGCAAATAAATTGCACATGTCAACGGGAAGCCTAGCAGAGCAGTTCTGAAAGATAATAGGGGAAGGGACTCCAACTACCTTCCTTCTAGTGTTGATGAAGTGACAAAAACCTGGTGGGTTTGAAGATCCACGAGTAAAGAAAGTAATTATGATATAAAAAACGGTTTAAAATTTTAAATTCCTTACGAGCTTGATTGCCATGTAACCTGTATAGCGTGTAGAGCTTATTACGACGATTCTCAAGGCGTGTCAACTTAACATTATACCATGGTTCTCGAAATCGCGGTTTAGTAGTCCTCGACGGAACATACCTTTCGATACCTGTCGTTCATTGACTTGTGAAACCATGTCATTCAAATCTTGACTTGTTTGAGGAAAATTCCTATCCGAATTGTAGAAATATTCATTCAGAGAAACGTAGTCAACATTTCTAAAATCAAAATACAAATTATTAGTACTTGAAGGAATGACGCATTCTTCGTGAAATATATTTTTCATTATTGGAGTGTGATATAGATGCTCGAGCAGCCGGTAAAATCCTCGCATGCCGAAACTTCTGAGAACCTATGGTCAGTTGTGAATACAAGATCGAGAAATTTCCCTCGACTGTTACACGTGCGGTTAACTTGTGTTGCAGAAATGGTGCGAAGTAATCCAGCGTATAGCCAAGGCATTGTCCTCCTCAGAAAATGCCGTAAAACCACCATCGATATCCAACCAACTAGTACTCGGAAGATTAAAATCGAAAGTAATCAGTAATTGTTCAACGTCACGTATTGCTGGCAGCACCTACAAATCGGTGATCTAGAAGATCTCGAGGTATAGGGGTCCAAGTTTAAGCCGATAGGAATACACACAGCAGGACGAGGAGAAAGTAGGACCGTGCAATTTTTACACGGGCAGCTATCACGTCGAGGCTAGGGTGGCACGCAATTCCCTCGTTTGGAATTGTATTTTTAACTGCGATCTGAAAGCCTGTCCTTTCGGAAAATATTCTTCAAACTTAAAACATTTGGTAAGACGCGTCTCAGAAATAATAATAACGTGGAAGTTGTTGTCAAGTACGCCCAAATGATTTGGACTTACCGCGGATGCCTGAGGCGTTGTTGTTTGGTTTTACAGGTTGGCCCAAAAATAGTTCCTATGCAGGATGTTTAATAGAATTTTTTTTCACATTTATTAGCAGCAGATTAGCAGCAGATGGGAAACCGATAAACGGCTCACCCCGCAGTTTCAGCATTAGGCCAAAGTTTTTTTTTCAAACTTAAATCTCAAGATTAGGGCTATTTGATTTTTAGATACGTATCCGGGAATATACCTGAAACGATGATCGGGTCAATTTTTCATGAACTTGATCCAAATATAAGTTTGTATTAGGAATTTTATCTGAAAGTACAGCTGCTAAAATATCAACATGGTAGTAGTTCAAATCATAGTCGCAACTATCACGGTGAGATGGAAAATCATTTGAAAACATTCTGCGAATTCGAGAAAACACATGGAAAAGTGGTAGACACATCACACGAAATGATAACCAAACTGCCTATTGGGTAGTACCTGGCAATGTGTGGAGTGGGTTCGCAAAAGTCTTGATGGTCCACGTGTAAAAGTGATGTCAAACTTGGGAAAAGTAGATAAATATGAGGCTATATGAATCCAAAACATGGTAAGAGGCTAATCTATATGGCACGCCGTAATACGTAATTCGAAAGTGTAAAACTGTGCGCGAAACTGTAGAGTATCGTATACAAATTAAGCTGAGTAAAATCTAATACTATAACTATAGGTATTCCCAACTTGGGACACTTCAATGATGAAGAGGCCACATTATAGGCGAACATAAACTCATAAACAAAGTGACGAGGAGTTTAGGTCTTCCGACTTTTATTTAAAATAATATCAGCTGAATCTATATACATACACTGGGTGAAGCGTTATCAACAGGCACTACTTATAGAATTGCCCAAAGTTTGAGTTAATATTCATTCCTATATTAATGGTTTTCGTGCGATGCTCATTCGGGGAGTTAATGGATTTTATGATGCATCGGGAATGTATGTGAATAAAGCATACACATATGTACATAGACTGGAAATAAAATAAGTTGCGAAAGTTAATAGTTCTATAATCATTAAGTTAGCTGGTTGAATGATTCTGTATACTGCATTGAAACGATCCAAGAAAATCACAATCTTACTAAGCCGGGTGATTGCTTTGTAGTATTGGGGGATTCTAACCTGAGGCCTAATATGAGGCCATATGATTCCAAAACTTGGTATGAGGCTAATCGTAAGAGGATATTGAGTGTTGGTTTATTGATGCCTGCTTTTACATTGATCTAAAACAAATAAATCATCTTCCAAACGTAAATGGTAACTTTCTTGATCCACAACTAGTTGAGTTTATAGCATCACCACAAAAGCTTTAGAAAATCATCAGCAAATTGACACCATATACACTAAGTTCAGTGAAGCTTTTGACTCCATTCGACATCGACAGATATTGATGAAACTTGACAAGTTTGGATGTTCATCAATTTTTGTCAAATGATTTCAATCGTACCTAACGGAAAGATACCTAATCATTGAAATTGCTGGTGAAATGTTGAATCCGATCTTAAGGTATTCCGACATATTAATAACTCAAACGACACTGACAGGCTACAAAAGGATATTGACATGACTTGTACTTGGTGTGAAGTGAACCAGTTAAAACTTAATATTCAAAAATGCAAGCTAATGTTATATTATCGGAAAAAATGTCCAATATTTCTAGTTATAATATAAATGGGGCATTAATTGAACCTCGATGTAATATTTGTCAGTGATATTTCACTCTCCAGACACATTGATTAGAGTGTATCGAAAGAGATTAAAGATCAAACTGCACTATTTGCAATATACTTTGCATACAGAAGATCTCAACTAGAATATGCAGCAGCAGTTTGGTGCCCTCATAACGCTGACCCCATTCATAGAATTGAGGGTGTACAAGACGCAGGTAACAACATTGCGCAAGTCTATTGGGAAATGTACTTTTGGGTCACGTACACTCTCCTTTCATTCTTCAGAGTATTAACATAAACATGCCCAGCCGTAATTTTCGTCAATAAAAGTTGTTAAAACTTGACAAACATCGTACTAATAATAATAATAATAAGCAGAATTTAAAGGCCATTACTGGCCACTTATTGAGTCAACAATCCGACTCCAACGGCCTCGATCCTGGGCTTGGTCTTCATACTGTCCTAGACAACCTGAAGAAGCCAAGTCATTCTCTACACAAGCATCGTACTAACTACTTCGAAAATGAGCCAATCAATATCGAGGACATTTCTTTCCAATGTCGAGGACCTATTTGAGTTTGGACTTTCTAAAGGGCAGTTTAACTTCAAATTGAAACAACACTTCAGACAACTATAATTGTAATATTCTTAAAATCCACAGCCATTTCTTAAATCTGGGCGTGTCCATGTTCGCCCCCCAAAACCAGATTTATTGTATGGGCCAAACGATTAAGATCCAAAGGTGATGAAAACCAACAAAAAAAAAATGCTGACCATCTCCTTCGAGGATTGATTTGAGATCACTACCTAGACACGTTCCTAGAATAAGATCCATCTCTGCTTATACATGTATATTGTATATTCGTCCTTCAACCCCATAATATTCGTTAATTTATTCAACTTGTTGCTGCCGCATTTTATATTATTGTGTGAGTATACACATATATATATAGTTACATATATACATATATGAGCATATATATCGTGAAAGGATATGTTTTTCGTTCGGTTACGTTCCATTATACAAGAACAACTAATACATATATATATATATACCCAAACGTTGGAAAATTAACAAAATAATTTATTGATAATAAGATTTTTCTGCTGAACATCGTCGTACAGTCGTACCGCATATATGTACATATGTATACTTATACGTATATGTAATATAGACTATAGGGTAGTTCAGCTCCCCTTTTTTATGTTTTTATTTTTCTATCGCTCTACCAAACATATAACACGATGAGTATGTATACATACATATGTACGCATACATAACATAGAGTGGAACAGAAAATTTTATGGCCTGTTTCATCTGAATTTTATTGTCTTGAAATAATTTAGAGACAATAATCACAATTGCCTATTGTGTGATTGATATTGGATATATACTTCTATTTATGTATGGAGCCTTGTACAGAATTTGATTTGATTTATGCGATACTGATGTCTGTTCAACACTGTTGAATGTTTTTGAACAGAAATTATCGTGCTTGATTTATGGTATAGCATAAATTAAATGGATATTTTTTGTTGTTGAACGCTTGCATTTGCTATTCATAACACGTCCAAGCTAATTTACCAATGTACGCTTTCAAAGTGAGCAACGTTTTATAACATATATAAATCTGTTAGATATAAGAATTATGCTTATAACAAACCAACCCTTGTCACAAAGTATTTTTTTTTGTTTATATACAATCCGGAGTTAGTCCTTAGCCTACGAGAGTTTATTTATCACAGAATGAATGGAAAAATTTAAAAATAAATTTACATACACAAAACCATCCCTATGTTACTAATATATATTATTATCTATCTACCTTAAAAAAAAAATCGTACTCTATAGAGATTAGAGCAATGTAAATGTAACCAACCACTTGTTAGATATAGCGCATAATACGAAACAAATTAAGATTAATGGAAATTTTATATGAAAGCGATGGAAAATTATTTTTGAAATTTCCCCAGATTAGATTGGTTGAGATGATTTAAAATACATGTATATACACAGGTTCATTTTATATAATTATAGTCTCTTATCGCTACACGGACAATTCATTTGAGTATACTGACATTTTTTATTCAATTCAAATAAGATTCTGGAATGAGAGGAACAATTTGATCAAGTTTATAAAATTAGATCCTATCAATTTATCCAAATTCTAGTCAATATCATTTAAATGTGGCAGACTCGATCTCGGTTACAGACACCTAAGTAAACCATATGCCTCAATTACGGTTTAATTTTCGTTCATAGAATCTTATGTCTAAATTCATAATTCTACCTCATTTATTTATAAAAAAAAAAAAAAATAAAACAAATAAAATAAATTAAACAAATTAAATAAACATTGTCTGCATATATTCCACGTCATTACGGTTATTATATATAACGCCCTTTTTTAGGTGATTGCCACACATACATACTACGTATGTGGAATTTTTTTCAGGACTAGGAAATGGAAATTGCTTCAAATAACAAAATTTATCGAATTTTTAAGATATGTGCGAACGTGCGAATATGTACTCTGGAATTCTAGGCGATATACCTGTTTTTACGGTTATTGGGTTAACAAAAATGTTCTACTTTCTTCCGGATGTAACTCAGTTTCTATCTGTACTATATTTAAATATTTAAGTTTTTATATGCTGCCAATGGCTTTATTCTTGAATCTTTCTACAACAGAAAACCTAAATCGCGGCTGTTTTAATATATCCCTGGCCAATTCATTAGAATGTGTCTCTAGTTTTGAGTAATATTTCGAACTGAGTTCTCTAATGGTTTCTTTAATAGTTTTAATTCCAAGATCATCGTGCATATTACTATTTCGAATGTACCACGGAGCATTGGTAATACTACGAAGTATTTTCGCTTGGGTTCGTTGCAGGAGTTCTCTGTTTGACGCGCTGCCCCCCATAACTGGATCCCATATGTCCATATGGGTTTGATTATCATTTTGTACAATAAAACTTTATTGGATAATGACAGCTGAGATTTTCTTCCCATCAACCAGTAAATTATGGAAAATTTTATTTTTATTTGTTTGCACTTTGCTTCTATCCCGGTGCATGCCTAAGTATTTGACCTTGGTTTGTTGAGGAATATGTATATCGTTTAATTCTACTGGTGGGCCAGTGCGTTTGTTATGCGTGAATGTGACTTTAGTTGATTTGTTTTCGTTCACTTTTATGCGCCATGTCTTCAGGCAGTTCTCGATTTTGTTAAGATGATTCTGTAGTTCCTTTGAGGCAGTTTCGGGATTATTGTGTGCCACCAGGACGGCCGTATCCACAAAGGTTGATATAACTACCATGTTGGTTACAGGTAAGTCAGCTGTGTACAGGATGTATAATATTGGTCCTAGAACGTTAATTTGTGGGACACCTGCGTTAATATCATTTATGTTTCGGTTGCATTAGTTTGTTTAACCATGTACTGCCTTTGAAGAAGACAGTTTCCCAGAACTGAGTGAAATTTCTTCGGTAGAAGTCCATTCATCATGCCAAACTTTATCAAAAGCTTGTGCAATGTCCAAGAAGGCAGCAGAACAATATTTCTTTTCCTCGAAGGTGTTTTTGATTGCATTTACAATTCTGTGTACTTGTTCTGTGGTACCATGTTGGTTTCGGCACCCAATCTGGAATAATATGCCGTTATTTTAATACTAGTTTCAATTTCGTTAGTAGCATTTTTTCAAATACTTTTGAGATTGTGGGCAGCATGGTTATTGGACGATATGATGAAACCTGCGTTTCATTTTTTCAGCTTTACGTATCATTGTGATCAAAGATATTTTCCATTTTTGAGGAATATAACCAGACCACATGATTGCGTTGAATATGAATGTTGTTTGTTTTATGCATTTGTCTGGCAATTCCATTATCATTTATCCGGTAGTAAGATTATCCCCTATATGGTTTTAATATATCCCTGGCCAATTCATTAGAATGTGTCTCTAGTTTTGAGTAATATTTCGAACTGAGTTCTCTAATGGTTTCTTTAATAGTTTTAATTCCAAGATCATCGTGCATATTACTATTTCGAATGTACCACGGAGCATTGGTAATACTACGAAGTATTTTCGCTTGGGTTCGTTGCAGGAGTTCTCTGTTTGACGCGCTGCCCCCCATAACTGGATCCCATATGTCCATATGGGTTTGATTATCATTTTGTACAATAAAACTTTATTGGATAATGACAGCTGAGATTTTCTTCCCATCAACCAGTAAATTATGGAAAATTTTATTTTTATTTGTTTGCACTTTGCTTCTATCCCGGTGCATGCCTAAGTATTTGACCTTGGTTTGTTGAGGAATATGTATATCGTTTAATTCTACTGGTGGGCCAGTGCGTTTGTTATGCGTGAATGTGACTTTAGTTGATTTGTTTTCGTTCACTTTTATGCGCCATGTCTTCAGGCAGTTCTCGATTTTGTTAAGATGATTCTGTAGTTCCTTTGAGGCAGTTTCGGGATTATTGTGTGCCACCAGGACGGCCGTATCCACAAAGGTTGATATAACTACCATGTTGGTTACAGGTAAGTCAGCTGTGTACAGGATGTATAATATTGGTCCTAGAACGTTAATTTGTGGGACACCTGCGTTAATATCATTTATGTTTCGGTTGCATTAGTTTGTTTAACCATGTACTGCCTTTGAAGAAGACAGTTTCCCAGAACTGAGTGAAATTTCTTCGGTAGAAGTCCATTCATCATGCCAAACTTTATCAAAAGCTTGTGCAATGTCCAAGAAGGCAGCAGAACAATATTTCTTTTCCTCGAAGGTGTTTTTGATTGCATTTACAATTCTGTGTACTTGTTCTGTGGTACCATGTTGGTTTCGGCACCCAATCTGGAATAATATGCCGTTATTTTAATACTAGTTTCAATTTCGTTAGTAGCATTTTTTCAAATACTTTTGAGATTGTGGGCAGCATGGTTATTGGACGATATGATGAAACCTGCGTTTCATTTTTTCAGCTTTACGTATCATTGTGATCAAAGATATTTTCCATTTTTGAGGAATATAACCAGACCACATGATTGCGTTGAATATGAATGTTGTTTGTTTTATGCATTTGTCTGGCAATTCCATTATCATTTATCCGGTAGTAAGATTATCCCCTATATGGTGCCTATATTGAACTTAACTTTTTTAACTTTTTTTGAACTTCTTAACTTTCTTCCAATTATATTTTATGGGTTTGAAGGACAAGCCATCATCCATTTGGTCGGGTAGCACGAAGTTATTAGTTTCTTCATGTGGTGCGAATATAGTTGTTAGATGAGCAGCAAAAGCATTGGTTTTTTCTTCATAGCTTTTCGCTATTTCTCATAGTTGGTATTCTATTCGGGTGATTCGAGTTTGTTGGCCTTTATAACTTTTTTTTTGTTGCTGTCCACAAAAAATAATCTGTCCTCTCGGTTAACGAGAGTTCATTTAAATAACCCTGGACGTTCTGATTTTCTTCTTCCCGCAATGCAAATCTTAGAGTCTTAATAGCTCGATTTAATTTCCATTTCAACAACGGTGATTTTGTTTTTTGCAAACGGCGAATTTTCCGCTTTTCCTGTGACAGTTTATTATCTTTTTAAGTATTATTTAAGATAGGTAGCTTTTTCAGCTGATAATGCCCGGATAACTTTTAGATTTTCTGCTTCGGCATCAATATCTGTTTTGGTATTTTTCTTCTTAGGACGCCGCTCCTCCCTCTTACAATTGCAGGTGAGTGATCAGACGACACATCATAGCAATCGGTGGCCTTAGCATATGTACGTGGAGTGCCATTAGTTACACAAAAGTCAATTAAATCAGGAACTTGTACTTTCCACTCCATTAACTGCACTTTTTTCTAAAGCAGGTTTTGGAGGACAGTATATTCACTGCTGATATGACACATTTTCCAGACCACTCCTGCAGACAGATGATCGTTGATTGGATATGTTCCTTCTCATATTTCATAAATTCATAGTGTTTTAATCTTGTTTTTATCAGTATAGCTGTGCCTCCATGTGATTTCCCATCCGGGTGCTTCGTGTCATAAATACCCAATCATTTTAAAATAGTTACATATTTTTAGTGAAGTGTGTTTCAGATATTAAAATTATGTCAATATTGTGCTCGGTGAGGAATGCTTGAACCTCTGCTTTATGTTGTGCTAGGCCGTTTGCATTCCATATGGCTATTTTGAGAACGGTCATTTTTGATTTTTAATGACTATCTGCATCAACGTTTTCATATTCAACATCGCTATGAAGCTTTCCATCATGCTAATTAACTTTCTTAAAGCTGCTGCGATGTTTCCTTCTTTGTTTGCTTGCATTGTAGGAGTGGTATCCTTAAGGAAAGTTGCTTTGGTTGGTTATTTTGTGCATTATGATATGAAACTTCTGGTCGTACTTTTGGTTCAGTGGAAGAATAAAGATTAAGCATTCGTTGGTCTGCTCGCTATCTTGGACTGTTCTTTCCAATTCTAGGTAAATTGGACACCCTCTATAATTTGCAGTGTGATTCCCGCCACAGTTGCTGCATTTTCTCACTGATGCTTCCGGTTTTTCTTTGTTGCATGCATTTGAGTTATGGAGTTCACCACAGAAACCCAAACATCGTTTAAAGTGCAATATGCTTTAGTGTGTCCATTCTCTTCTCACTTAACACACTGTACCGGTCCAGTTCTTTTTTTGGGTTAGATATTTTAAGTTAAATATTGCATGTTTCTCTTTGATTTTTTTATTATCTGGTTCTAATGCCAGACGGAACATTAGCTGAAGCGTTGAGAAGTTTCTCACGATTAATAATATTGGTAATTGATTTGTATTGAAATCCTTTCTCAGCGAGAGCCGCTCATATCTCGTTTGCATCGACGTAGGCCTCTATACCTTTTAACATGACGACCAATCTTTTTTTGGCTTTTTAGTTGGTAATGTTAAAAAAGTATAGTAATGTTCACCAACTTCGTCGAAATGTTTAATTAACGTCAATAATGCGCGGTTGAATTTTTGTTTCTTTCATATCTCCTCTTTATTATCACGGAGATATAAAATTTACTATCAGTAATGAACTCGATTGTTTTTGCGAGCTCTCTATTTGATTCTTCCCTCAAATGACGGTTTTTCTGTTGTCGGAGCTTTTTCGGCCGGCAGGTCTTCAACAACCAACCGAAATACTTCAAAGTTCGACTGAATCCAGAAAATTTCAATATTTTCTTCGACTCGTATTTCTCTCTGGGCTGCCAACGCTTTTCTGTAGGAAAATGGAAAATGTGTAAAAGATTAAATAGAAAGTTCAAATGATTCATACATATCTCATGGGCATTTTTTTCAGGACTAGGAAATGGAAATTACTTCGAATAAAAAAAATTCTTTGAATCTCTAAGATATGCGCGAATGTGCGACCTTAATAAAACTTCTACTTAATCCAACCAACTTTCATTTTCTGGGTCTCCAATACGAACATTGATTCAATAGGTGGAAATTCTCTGGAATTCTAGAGGATTTACTATGATTTTCAATACGGTTATTGGCTCAAAAAAACATTTCTGGTGTAAAGCATAAACATGCTTTATTCCGGCTAAAACAATTTGCTCCTTTGGTTATATCATTTGTGCGTATATATTTTCCAAAAGTAATACATAACTTTTTTTAATTAGAGTAGTTTATTTTTCAAGTGATTTAAAAAAGAACAGAAAACGGCATAATTTATGGGAAGAAAAAATTGTTTCAAAGAACAGTTCTTTTTAAAACGAGACGTCTGTGGCAGCCGTGGATGGGCGTTTACGCGTTATCTATTATTTTCTACGTCAATGTGTGATGAACCCGTAAACAACGTCGACAACGCGTCAATAATGTAGACAATTAATACAGTGATTTTGTGAACTAATTCTAAACTACCGTGACCAAATTTAGGACCAATGCAAAACAACGTTGCAACCTAAACATGGTCTTTCAACGTAGAAAGAGCGCAGCTCATAAAATTCGGAAACATGGCACAGTTATAATAAAATTGTTTACAAGATGATCATAACTTCCATTAAAATTAATTTGGAGATCTCTGACGGTAATACGAGTTCGAGTTCAGGAAGGTTATGCACTACGTCCAGATAAATACCAGACTGCTCTATATGATCAAGTTTTGGCAAAATTTAATAAATATGGTTTGATGGATAACGAAATGTTCTTGAAATTGGATTTGACATAGGTTAGCAGGTCAAAATACATATCCTGCCAAAAATAGTTACAATGCGCTCCCGCTAAATATAAACACTTCCACTTAGATTAATTTGCAAAAAGGGTTAAGATGGCAATCGATTTACAGTAATGGTCAACTCATGGTCTTTGCCAGGTCTTTGTGACATTTCCCACAGTAGCGTCGAATGTGTACATAAAAGAATGGCTACAGAAACGTAGTTTGCCTATAATTCGTTAACACGATTCTGCAGTAAACTTTTGGTAACTGGCCGGTCTCGCTAACAATTTATCGAATGAAATTCATTATAAGCAATTCAACGTAATCAGTTCAACGCGATAACAATTCATCGCGCCAGTAATCCATCGCAAGCAATTCATCGCGAATCGACATGTTG
Organism: Tipula unca; assembly: GCA_951394425.1. Taxonomy (NCBI): domain Eukaryota; kingdom Metazoa; phylum Arthropoda; class Insecta; order Diptera; family Tipulidae; genus Tipula; species Tipula unca. Next base: position 167,315,563 of record OX596382.1, on the reverse strand, counting down.
AATATAAATGAGACTTTAAAGTTATGGAAAATGGCGAACTTGAATGGAACTAGGCTAATCATTGACCGATTATATTGAAACACGACATGTTGAATGGAAATAGGAATTTTATGTGATTTTGGATTTGGAAAAAGTGGGATTAAATTGATTTGAAATGAAAATTCTAACATGATTTGAGATTAGTTTTGGAATATGACCTTAGGTATAGTTTTGTATTGAAAACAAAAAAAAATATTTTAAAATTAAATTAAATTTACCTTAATTTAAATTTTACAGAAATAACCTAGTTTCATTCCACTTGGCAAAACTCAGTTATGTTTCAGTGTATAGGTAAGTCAGAACATCATTCAAAAATCATTTTATAATTACTCGTATATATTGCCATTCAACATGTTAAATTTCATCATGACTAATTAATTATCCAGAGCTTTATTCAAAAATCAATTTAAAATCGCATTTCCATCCAATATACATATGTTGAGTTTTATCATAATCGATCAAGAAATATCCTAACCCTCATATAGTAGTCCAAATCTCAGAACACTATCGTGATAACCAATGTTATAGTGGAAAGAATGCTCGGAAGAACGGCGGATGCAATGTCAATGATATGCGTGATAAATGGAACAATATTGCTGCCAATGCTGATTCCCGATTTAATTTGAATCTTTTCGTTAATTTTTTCTTACGTCTTAACTGAATCGCCCGTTTACAAAATTCTGCATTTCATATCGCTTAAATATCGTAGGTTGTTGCCATTGTTTTAATAGTCGATATTGACCAAAAATGTTGCCAAGTGCTGGCAGCCTTAATTTTGACCAAGTATTGAAAAAAAACGATGTTTTATGAAGCTCAAAATGTTCATAATTTTCCGATTGCAACCAATTTTTCACCAATTTAACACTCAATAATAATCTCAGATATTCTGGACCCTCTATCCCACTATGCAATTCAACTATACTATTTTCGACGGCTATCGGTTTTGCAATTGTAAGCAAAGGAAGAGAAAGGTAAACAATAGTAAATTTGTAAAATTTATTTTCCTTTTTTTTCCGTTGCTTACTATTATATAAAACGACATCCGTCGAAACTAGCAGGCGAATTGCGTAGGGCCCTTGGTTTCTCAAGTTAGACTTAGAAAATTAGGTTAAAGAGAACAAAAGATAACTTTAAAAAGGACAGACTAAAAAAGATCGGGGTAAAAAACGAGAACATCTTTTAAAGAGATCTTCTGGTCACCCTATAGGAATCTAACACCATAATGACGTAAATATACCAAGACATCTTAAAGTCTGAGATATCCGGAAAATTTTGGAAAAAGTATGGGATTAGTGGGTTCAGGACAACCAAGTTTGGTATGAACTCATTTATGCCTATTATACGGTTTCTTCCGAAATTTCTGCATTTGAAATATATTACAATTTTGGAAAAGGTAGGTGATTAGGGGGTTAGCACAATCATTTTTGGAATAACCTCCTATAAAGAGGTCGAATAGATACCTAAAATATTTTGCGAATAGCTTAAACGCAATCTCATTTTGGTATATACAGTCATTCCATAGGATTCTTTAATATCGTATTGATAACGTAAACCCTATCTTGAAACTGTATATGATCGTCAACAAACTACACATTATGTTGCCACACCACGGTTTATGCATCAGATGAGAATTTCCACCAGTAATAACAGTATATCAGGGAGCTCACGTATAGCAGAGGTTTGTTTAAATGTATTTGTTCAGTATCAGCAGTTTTCTCAAGGACTTGCTAGAGGATGACCTTTGAACACATAAATGTTTATACGTTTGAAAGCAGTATCGTGGCAAAGTAAATAAATTTAAGAGTAAAATAAAAAAAACAATGATCATCCGACAATGTATTGAAAATCATAAACCAGCGTTTTGTATTCCGTTTGTATACGTACTCCCAGGAAAAACAAATTCAATGTGTGAAAACCGAGGAAAAATTAAAATAACAGGTAGATGGAAAATTCACATTATTCATTATTAAAAAAAATGAAACGATTTTTTTTTTAGTACACAACCAAGTTAATTTAGAATATTTGCCATACACATACATATATACATATCCACAATACAATGTACGAGGATATATTCACATATTAAATGGAAAACTGGAATAATTTTCCCGGCTTTTAAAATATACAAACAAAAAAAATATTAAAATAAAATTAAAGTGAAAAAATACGTGTGACGACAACGACGATGATGATGGAAGATGAAAATTGTTGTATACGAGTTTATTCAAATGATAATTTTTACGGTGCTGGGATACGAACAAAAATCAATTTTTGTTGTTCCTGTGGTAGATTTTCTATATAGTATTTATCTATGTACATACATACATATACGAGTATACATAATATATTGTATGCGAATTTTCGTGGAAAATTTAAAAATCGGTTGTTATTGTTGTTGTATTACAGACGTACGTATATAATATTATGCTGTGTTTAGTAATATAAATGGATTAAAATAATTAGAATTTTATACACAGCATATAATTATGTACCTACATACATACATACATAGTATATATAGTAAAGAAAATGGGAAATTTTTATGATATAATCAGATATTGCGAGATTAAATTAATGATAGTGTTGTTGTTGCTTGCGTGCTATATACGTACGTTTTTTAACCTGTTGAAAGATGACATCATGTATTTGATACGAAATATTTTCACATTAATTGGTTTCATTTAAATTTCATGTATTTGACAAATTGTGGTATCTTATGATAATAATCAAATGTATGTGTATGTGTATGTACATATATATATGTGTATCTGTATACTATTTATATGGTGGAAATCTGTCAACATTCATTAATATTCTTTACGCACCATCATCATCGTCATCGTCAATATTGCGTCGCAGTGGTTTTTATTTTATGGAATATAATTAATTTTGATTTTATAGTGCCGAGATGTGTGTGATTAATTTTGATGTTTGCTAAAATTAAATTTATTTTTATTTTAATTAAATAAATTTGTGTTAATGTCGTGGCTTAATTTGGCTTTTTATATAGAGATGCGAGATGTTAATGGATCATCCAATAATAATAAAAATACTAAAAAAACTTAAACAACTTCAGCCAAGTGTTTTATTCTTGTGTGCTCATCGATTGGAATAATTCTTCATATTCTTCAAATATTCAGCGGTCGAGGCTTGGCCTTCCCAAATATTCATGGTGTCAGAAGTAGGATATTTATCCCTCAAATTATAACATTCATGTATTGAATTCTTCTGCAACGTTTAATTTACTGCATTTGCTATTGCTGCTATTGCTGCCATTGCTGTGTAATTGTTGCTGTATTAGTGAGTTGTGCTTTGTGCTAAATAAAGTGTTAGTGCGCGGATATTTCAATAATTTTGAAGCCGAAACCACGATTTGATTGTGATATGGCCATCTTAAACGTGCTAAAAATGATGTTGCTGTTTATATGGAGTCACTGCAACGTCAATTCATGTGAATCAAAAACTCGCTTCATGAGGCAACACTGTCTCAAGTGCGCCTTCGATTGGATGAAGTCACGAGAAACTATGGACTTTATGGGAAGGACCAAACCATCACTGAAATGGAAGAGGATACGGATGCTGCGGCAACTCGTACTGCAATAGAAACCTTATACTATAGAAGATAAGCTTGAAGAACTAGCAGCTCAGCGAATTTCCAAGTCCGGAGAGAATAAGATGGCACTTAAATTATCAGCAAAACTGCCTGAAATCGCGCTGACCATGTTTTTCGGCGATATAATGAAATGGTCTGAATTCATTGACTCTTTTGACTTGTTGCAGCCCACACAATAGAATCTTTCGATTTTACAAAATTTTTTACTTAAAACGCAAGCGAAGCAACGTCGATATCCAGCGACCATCACAGAAACTGGAGGTTCAAGCGAATCCCCAAAATCAAATGACATGATTGAAATTCAACAAGAGGCTGAGATAGCCAAACCCAAGGATAAGGCTCCGCTTCCCATATAATGGCAATAACTGAATATGGCAGTTTTCAGTTTCTTATAAAATCAATTACTGATAAAGAATACAGAATCGTGTCTCTGAACAATAATATATGGAAAATCAACACAACAGACGTTGTCTACATATACAGCATTAGCTATGAAGCTTACAGAAGAAGGGAAAGAATGGTACACTTATGAAGACAAAAATGACCGACCGATAAAAGTGATGGCTAGAGGTCTTCATCCTACCTGTAAAATAGAGGATATAATAGACGATTTAAAGGGCAAGGAGTTGAAGATAGAAAACGCCCCAAACATAATTAAAAAAGAAAAACAGGACCCTGTTCAAGGGGTCAAAATTAACAGGAGAGAACTCCCATTATTCATGCTTACTTTTAATAATAAGTAGAAAACATCTTTACCTTTAACGCTGTTCTTAATATGAAGGTTAGAAACATTAACAAAGACCACTGGTTCAATACCCCAATGTAGAAAATGCCAAGGCTTTAACCATACCCAGTAATATTGTAACACAGAGCCAAGATGTGTAAAATGCTCCAGAAGATATCTAGCACAAGCCTGTCAACTGGGAAAAACTACCACCCCTAAATGTGTAAACTGCAAAGGCAATAATCCCGCAAACTACAGAGGATGCGAGATAGCTAGAGAACTGCAAAAACTGAGGAATAGGAAAATTCAGTTTAAGCAAAACCGTGTAATAGCATTCGACCAAATACCAACCAACAATCCTTTGCAGCAGCAGACTCAAAGACATACTCGCAGATTGTCCAGCAGCAACAGGAGATTCAATAAGCAAAAATCATAAGAAACTTCAATTCTTGGACAAATACTTAGGAGTATAGAAGCTTTAAACATGCGCATAGCGAAAACTGAAAGGAGCATGGAAGCCGTACATAAACGGCTAAATAAGCAAGAAGCAGTGAATGAATTCACTTCTAAGATGTACTAAAATCCATTAAATAATGAAAAAGAATATAACATTTCATTTATATATTGTCCACCACGTCACCAACTGGCTAAAGAAAATTATGTCGCTTTGCTTAAATCGCTTGCAACCAACTTCATAATTGTGGAAAACTTCAATGCTAAGAATACATACTGGATGATCGAGACTAACAACACGTAAGGCTAAAAACCAGTTTGCAGCAAAGCAAGAATTAAACTGTAAGTTTTATTCTGGGACTAAACCAACATATTGGCCTACCAAAAATTACGTACTGATAGAAAACAATGAAGGCTTATTCAGACCACACACCAGTTATTATGACACTGAGTGCAACCATAATCAAGAGAGAAAACTTGTCTAAATGAACAATAAAACAAATTGGGATGTTCTTCGAACGCTGATCGAAGAAAACACAGTCCTACAAGTACCAATTAAAACTGCGACACAACTCGATGACCAATTAGAACTATTAAATAGTAAAGTACGCCCGCTAGATAATATAAATTATCGAGGCGCAATAACTAAGCATTGGAAGTGAGAGATTTGGATAATGAAAAGTGGAAGGCTCGTAAAATCTGGCAGAGGAATAGAGCAAGACTTAATTATTTAAGCAACAAAATGAAGTTGTTAATTAAACAAATTAAGAACAATTCATTTAGTGGACATCTAACCCGTCTTTCCGGCCAAAAAAACACAGACTATTCGCTCTGGAAAGCAACAAAAGGACTTAAACAGTTACATTACAAGAGCTAAAATATGAGATTACTAAAAACTTAAGCTCATAAAAATCACCTGGTTACGACATAATTTCAGGACAAATCGTTAAAGAACTCCCCGAAAACGGTTTACAAAAACTGCTCCAAGTAAAAAACGCGGCGTTTTGACTGATATACGTTCCATATCAGTGGAAGATGGCAGAGGTGATTATGATTCCAAAACCTAATAAACCTCCTAACTTTAGAACCTCGTATAGACCAATTTCGCTACTTCCTACAATTTCAAAATTGTTCGAAAAACTATTGCTTAAAAGGTTAAAATCAGTAATAGAAGACAAACAATTTATTCCTTCACATCGATTTGGGTTTATAGAGAGGCACTCTACTATAGACCAAGTGCATAGAATTACCGACTTAATTGAAACTACACTGGAAAAGAAGAAAATATGTTCAAGTGTCTTCTTGGACGTAGCACAAGCCTTTGACAAAGTATGGCACCGAGGACTAGAGTATCGTTCGTTCCAAATGCGAGAAACCTTGGTGTTATCATTAATAACCGTCTTGACTGGGAAGATCATATAAATTGGGTAAGTCAAAAAGTTAATTTCATGTTACGGAAGTTATGGGCAACAACAAAATTTGTGAGTACTAAATTAAGATTAAAATTCTTTGATACCTATTTAAGACCTCACTTCACATACTGTATGACAGCATTATATGGAATGCAGGAAAAATATTTCTATAGAATTCAATTACTTTTTAACGCTTGCATAAGGTATGTGTTCAGTCTACGTAAATTTGACCATATATCAGTATACTCTCGAGCCTTACTAGGATGCACATTAAGAGAATTTTATGACTTCCGAACATGTCTTTTCATATTTAATGTATTGAAAAATAAGCAGCCTGCATATCTGGCTAATAAGCTAATCAATCTAAGGTCCAGTCGCTTAAATAATTTACTTTTACCAAAAAACAAAACTAAACATTTTAACAAGTCATTGTTTAGTGGGGGACTATCACTTTGGAATTCTTTGCCGTTGGAGATTAAACTTTCGAAAACCTCTAGAAAATTCAAAAAACAATACGAGAACCATTTCAACTTCGCGAAAAGACATTAGAGTTGCAATTATTATCAAGTGATCTATGAAATCTGTTTTATTCTATTTTTTATTTTATTTTTATTTTATTTTATTTTGTTATTTTATTATATCTTATTACTTTCTTTTGTTTTATTTTATTATTTTCTTTTATTTTATTTCATTCTTTTAATTTATTTTATTTTATTTTATAACATTTAACTTTTATTAGTCATATATGTATTGGGTAGCCATAATAATAATTTTTTAAATTTCATAAAAACTAACGAAATGTTTAATACTAAATATCTAAATTGAAATACTAAAACGCATATGTAAATGAGTTGTATAACTTAAATATGTTAATATGTTAATAAAGATTTAAAGATTTTAAAGTATAAACTACACCGAGCCAAAGCAGTTTTACCAGATATTAAAATCTGATCTAGCTGATCGATACTTTCGCGTTAAATTTGAAGATGAGTACCCTGATCTAAAACAAATATCGGCTGGAGTTCCACAAGGAAGCGTCTTAGGACTAATATTGTATTTACTTTATACAAGAGATGTACCAAATACAAAAGGAACAAACATTGCAACATTTGCGGATGATACTGCAATTCTAGCAATTGGAGATAGCATAGGTCAACTGGTAAATTACAAAATGCATACATAATCCATACACGTCAACAAAAAAGTTAACTTCATACCAATCCATCTGAACTCACAGCAAATCTCGCATGCAAATACGGCCAAATACTTAAATATGACACTTGATTCTAAACTAAAGTGGAAAGGACACGTGAAAAAGAAAAAAGAAGAGCTAAACAGCAAATACAGGAAAATGTACTTTCTCTTAGGTAGAAAATCCGAGCTAACAGTACATAATAAACTGATATTATATCGGCAGATACTTAAACCTATATGGACATATGGTATACAACTGTGGGGTTTTACAAAGAAGAGTAATTCAAACTTTTCAAAACAAAGTTTTACGTGGCATTGTGAACGCACCATGGTACCTTAGAAACGACCACCTTCATAAGGATCTAAAAATGGAGTACGTTACAACGAAACATGTACAGCGACTCGGTCAACATCAAAATGCAAATGCTGACCAACACAGACCCAGTGAAACGGCTTCGAAGGGCGAAGACTTTAGATTTAGGGCAGTTAATGTAATCGTATAATCAGTTTGGAACTAACCACTGGATGAAACTCCACTAAAGTTAACACATTTACTATAGATAAGTTACTAGATGAATTATAATTCAGTTGTAATAGATACTAAATAAATAAAAAAAATCTTTGGATGTGAAGTTTTCCACACTTTTTTCCACAGTAATACCATTGAATATTATTCAGTGGTAATACGTATACAAATCTTATTGGAGTTATTTGGACCACTACCCAAAGATTTGGACTCAGGTTTCGGTAGTACACTAGGTAGATAACTATGTTCCTAATCCACCATAACCCAAAACTACCCCCTACATCCAGAAATAAATTAATCGGGAAGCTGATATTGCTATTACGAAGAAAATTGTTAAGGAACTATTTGCACCCCTACCCAGAGATTTGGACTCAGGTTTCGATAAAACACTAGCTAGATGGCTTTATTCCTAATCCACCAAGGCTAAAAACTACCCCCTATCCCCATGAATAAATTAATCAGGAAGCTGATATTGCTATTTGGAATAAAATTGTTAAGGAGCTATTTGCACCCCTACCCAGAGATTTGGACTCAGGTTTCGATAGTACACTAGATATATCTCTATATTGCTAATCTACTAAGGCTATGATTTGGACTCAGGTTTCGATAGTACACTAGGTGTATGTCTATATTGTTAATCTACCAAGGCCAAAAACTACCCCCTACCCCCCGGAAAAAATTAATCGGGAAGCTGATATTGATATTTCGAATAAAATTGTTAAGGAGTTATTTGCTCCACTACCCAAAGATTTGAACTCAGGTTTCGGTAGTACACTAGGTAGATTACCATGTTGCTAATCCACAAAGGCCAAAAAATACCTATTTCAAAATAATTATTTCAAATAAAATTGTTAAGGAGCTGTTTGCACCCCTACCCAGAGATTTGGACTCAGGTTTCGATAACACACTACGTAGATGACTATGTTCCGAATCCCCAAATTCCAAAAACTACTCCCTAGCCCCAGGAATAAACTAATCGGGAAGCTGATAGTGCTATTTCGAATAAAATTGTTAAGGGGCTATTTGAACTCAGGTTTCGATAGTACACTAGATAGATGACTATGTTTCTAATCCATCAAGGTCCAAAACTACTTTCTACCCCCAGTAATAAATTAATCGGGAAGTATATTATATGGCGGTATCGTATGACATTATTAAGGGGACATTAACACCTCTTGCCAGATATTTGTATTCTAATTAATGTAGTTAATAAGTTATCTGGTTTTATTCTCTGCCCGTTGAACCTAAATACTTTCCCCTATTCTTAGTAATAATTTTTATTCGATTGATTTTGTCAAAGTTCATATAGATATTATATTTTTAGTACTAAATATTTTAATAGAAATAATCATGTTTTCCAATTGGAACTCAATTTAACAGTGAGAAACTAACAGTTATATTAAATCTGTGAATTTGTGGAAATCTTCACACCCATAAAAATGTACCGATCCTAATCGTTCTTTTTGAAACTAGAAACCACAACGGTATATTGTTTTGATCTATTTAAATTTAAAAGTGATCTCGCCACGGGTTCAAGGGTTCCTGAAATTTGCAAACCATACGATACCAGAGTCACGGGGCTTTCCAAACAACATTCATAAATAAAATATTATAATTCTCGTGCGATAGAAAAAAGTTTTCCAAACTCTGTTTACCCAGACATAGATAACTGCGTCATGAAAAAAAATTTATTTTTCTACCTGCTGATAACAGAGAAAACACAATAAACTTTGGGTTGTTGCTCCAAAAACATACAGTGTTCCAATGTTGAAATATTTCTCTTCTCACAATATTTGCTGGTTTTGGTTTGGTTTTTTTTTTTAGCAAAAAGTTTTCCTTTTATCAGTTTTTAATTTTTTTTGTATATTTTGTTCCAAAAATAACATGTTTATCCCAGCAGGAGCAACGCAGTATCATCACATATATACGTTTCCGCAGCACAAAAATATACCAAACAAAAAATGAGACGAGAAAAACGGATTTTTCTTTACGTTGTCATTTTTCCTTTCATTTTACACACAAACACACACACGCTACAGTTAAAAAATATAGTATAAAAACAAACGAAAATCGTGAAAATGTGCTGAATATGAAAATACATGAAAATTTTCTCGTCGTATATACATATGTACAAACAAGAAAAAAGCGTGAGAGAGAGAGTGAGTGAGCGTATATTTTTCCAGGGGAAATTACGATGATGACGATGATTATGACGAAAACACTATGTAGAGGAAACAGACTTTCTTGGATTTTCTAGTTCAGTCGCTCCGAGACCTTTAAACTGTGTAAACCGGGTTAAAAACGTAAAATCGTTGTATTAAATCGTGTGAAAATTTATCTAAAAATTTATAAATTTAAAATTTATTCAAATCAATTCTTTTTATTGAATAAAAAAAAAATCATAAAATAAAATTTTATTTGCCAGTCCTTCTAGCGTGCAAAGTGATTTTCTGTTGTTATCTGTGAACATTTTTTCCAAATATTATTATTTTTGTTTTTTTTTTTTGATATTTATTTAATCATTTTTCTACGTTAATATTTTCCTTCCGAAACAAAAATAAAAAATCGTTTGTGTATAAGTGTAAATATGGAAAATGTGCAATTATTCTAATTTATTGTAATAAATTTTGAATATTTTATGGAAAATTGAAAATTTTCATTTTTAATTTATTTATTTATTTAAAGTGTTGTGTATACGGCAATGTGTGTGTGTTTTTGTATAGATGTGTATATTTAGTGCGCGCCGTGTGCTCTGATCTATAAGTTTAACTAAATATAAAAATTAAAAAATAATTTTTTGTGTTTAATTAATAAAAATTATATAAACAAAAAAAAAAGTTATTGTAATAAAAATATTGTTTTTGGTGTGGTGATTATTAAAAAAAAAAGAGAAAATTTGTTTATTTTCCCAGCACACTCATATTTATGAACAAATTAAATTGTGTGGAAACATAAAAAAATTGTTTTTTTTTTGTTTAAATTAAACAAATATTTGAATACAAAATTAACAATAATATTTATACGGTATGTGTACCCAATTTTTTATGTTATTGAATTTATTAAATTTAATTATGTTGCGAGCATACATTTTTATTGTTGTTGTACGTATAATAATCAAATTAATTATTTCATTCTTTACTCACTCTTCCGATAAGTGATCAATTTTAATCAAAAAATCAGTTAAGACACAAAGTAAATTAAGAAAATACTTGTTACTTCAATCAGAAAATGAGTTATTTATGTGCTGATGATGTGTGGGTGGATGGGATGGAAATTTTAATTGTGTGATGAAAAAAATTAGTGCGAGCGACCAATTTTATTTATACGGTTTGTTATACTCTGCATATGTTTTCTAATTACCGCACAACGATATTTTAGATTGTTTATTGCGCAAACCACTTAACTGATTGATTCACATCTCATCTATTTTACTAAGTTTGAACAAATTATATCGAATCTCACAAAACATTTTTTAAGCTTAAATTCGCAATATGATCGATCGAATATATATATTCCGACACACGGGATTTCCGGATAATTTTTTGCTATTATAAATTCTAAAAATTTAGTTGAAAAATCCGGATGTTTAATAAAAAAAAAATTCTAAATTCTAAATAAAATATTTCATAAACATAAACATTAAACCTGGCCTGTCAATCTCGGGTTTATGAAAATATTATACATTTAAAAAAAATTGACTTAAAATTGACATCTTCAACAACATATTCCGAAAAAAGATTATTTGTTCGAGGAAAAAAGTGGTAAAGCGTTGTTGATTGTTGTGATTTAAAATATTGTTATTAATATATTTCGATGAAATTAATGGAAAATGCTCAAATTTTTGTTTACTAAAATCCTCGTAAGTGGAAAATGAAAATCTGAATTTTCGGAAATTTGTAATGCATTTATTAACTCATCAAATATTTAATGCTAAATCTTTTTCGGATTAATTATATTTAAAATTTAAAATTTAAAAGCTTCTATTACAAAATAACTCAATTTTCCGCTAAGGACAACACTGGATCGTAATAAAATTTGAAATTAAAATTGGAAAAAATAAATTTTTTTTCACGAAAGCCTTATTGAGAGATTAATAGCTCACGATTCATTTCAGGTTAAAAGTTTTTTGTTCATTGTTTTATTATATACCAGCTAAAAATATCAAAATTAAACATTTGAAAGCATTTATCCACATTTAACTCAGATTTTCAAATCGAATGAAGGCACTCTACCCTTTATGTACAGCGTTGATCAAGGCATATGCGTGCATCAGTCAGATAGCTCATCAACATTGAAGTTGATTATACACTTTTCCATAACTTTTAATTCTTAGTGGAATCCTACGTGAAGGTTTGGAAAGCAGTTGTTCTGCACTACTATAAATCGATTTTCTCTTTCGAATTAGCTCTAGTTGTAATTAAGACCCATAATAGTGGTTTGTATTTAACCTCGTTGGTATAACCAGTATCTAGGGCGCTACTGGAACTTTTAACCTATTTGGAAATGTCGGTCAAAAAATGATTGCAAGATTCTCTTTCCTAATAAGTTTGGGTACGGTATATGTATACGTTTTATTCTCTATTTGCTCCCATAGTTAACATTTTATTCACTATATACTCCCAAGTTGAAAATTAGTCTGTATTAATAATAGGAACACGTTCCTGCATCTGTGAAAGCCTAATTATTTTGCAATTTTAACTCTTAAGAGATTTAGAGAATATCCTGCGTTTTAGTTTATTTAAGAAACGGTATAGAAACGGGGCGTTTGTATAAACGATGCTATATCGTTCACCTGTTTTATCGACAACGCTCGAATACGTTCATGAAGATCAGCTCACAGTTGCACGTTTGATTTCATGTTCAGTAATTGAAATTAATTGATCTCAGGCGATCGATCGATATAATTAAAGCTTAAATTTGAATCTGAATTATTTGAAGACATCTTGTTAATAGTTAGTGCTTAAATGTTATCTTCGAACAGTAATTCAATTTAATTTGACGTATTTGGTTGACAAATTTACACTGAGAATTTTATGCCTGATATTGAATTTACATAAAATATTCAAAGCTTTAATCTAGTTCAAAATTTTTCCAAATTCAGATATTCTGGCAAATACTAAAACTCAAATTTATAAATACAAAATTCCGAAATTAGGCAATCTAAAGATTGTATGAAATTACGAATTAATTTAAAAAAAATCTTGGAAACAAGTTTATTGTAAATCATTTTAAAGCCGAATTAATACTTAAGTATCAATTGAAAAGACAATTTACAATATTTTAAGTAAGTTGCAAGTAAAACGATTAATTGGTACATTTCGTAAACCAAAAATAAAGACAACACTAGTATCGCCGCACATTGGAAAGACTTTGTTGCCGTAAACTTTTTTATTATTTTCCAACTCGCGCTTGGATCTTTCTCCAGCGGTGTCAGATCAGGATGATGGTTGAAGTAATCACAGTGCGCTGTCAGAAATATAGGCAGAAACCCGAGCACTATGTTGTGCATCACACAATTTCGCATATTTTAAATAAGACTGAGTATCAGAACTATGATAAAATCTGTATTTGCAGCAGTATATAACTTAATTTTCGCATTTATCATCAGATTTCCTGACTATACCAGAACTCCTGATTTTCGATTTTGAGATCAGAAACTTAACGGCATTAAATCAAGTTAAAGTTAAACCTACATCGTATACAAACACCTCAGCATTTAACGTTTCTGGGTCCGACGTTTTGGGATTTTTTTGTAGCCAGAGGACAGGAAGGGATAATTTACAAGAACTAAATTATAAAAGATATAAAAACGTGCATAAACATATAGAGTCGTGCTGAGGCCTGCGTACTGAATTTGTTAATTGGTTTTTGGGACTATATTTGTTAAAAGCAATACATATAGGCGGTAGACCAATACTCATTTAAACATTTACTACAGTAAAAGTCGATTTTTAGAAGAATTTTTGTTTTGTGAAATATACGTTTTTGTCTATTTCAAACAAACGCAATCTGTGGATCAATAGCAAATAGTCAACCTAAACATCAACCATTTATTTGTGTGTACTCGCTTCACCCTACTTCTTAGTATAGGGTTAATGAATTTATCTCAACTCTAAGTGAAAATCGACTTGAGTATATAGCGAGAGTTTTTTTGTAATTGGTGCTTAGTTTTAAATAATTTAAAAAAGGACCGTGATGGGCACTTTGTTCGGGAAGGATAAATTGTTCCAAAGAAGAAGTTCCAGTCCTCCCAAAAACCGGACATCGGGCATCAATAGATTAACCTAAATTTATTTATTCCAAATCAACGATCTTATTTAAAACAAATATTAGGGTGCAGTCGCCCTAAATATGTTCGATTACAAAATGTATTCTCAATTTTACGAGGATTAAACTGTCAAAAGCCGATATTTCAGAATTGTTCGATTTTAGAAATTCAAAATTTAGTAGACTAAATCGAATATCGATATGAAAAAATTCAAACTCAGATAAAATGAATTAATCCAAAATTTTCAAAATTCAATAATAAATTTGAATTAAAATTTTAAATTTTGAACAATATTCAGAAAATGAGTTACTAAACTCGAATTGATTCCCTATGTATAGATCATTCATATTTAAATTTAAAAAAATTTAAAAATTTAATTTGAAAATTTTCAAAATTCGAATTTTTTTAAATTTTGGAATTTTTTTTTGAATCGTCTCAATGAATTGAAATCATTAAAAAAGTTCACTGTGTTTCATAAATATCTAAGCTTTTCAAAATTTGCACGACATTAAAGCTTATTCCAAACAAATATATCCTTTTATTTTTATTTATGTAACTTCTTCAAATCATAGTCGCAGACTGTTTCGTGAACCAACTTGCACTTGACTGTTTCGTGTCGATTAGACATTAAATTATTTACGAACAGGAAATATTTCAATCAGCCAGTTGCTAACATGGCGTTTTGAAATATTTTTGATAAAAATATTTAAATCGTTGGTTTGGTTCATCAAAAGTGTTTCCAGACAGGAAAATGAGACTTTTGCGTATTTAAATTCCGTATTTTAAATTTTATGAACAGAATTTTTTTAAAAATGTATTTTTCGGTCATACCAAATTTAATATTCAAATTTGCCAGCAGTGTTTTATAATTTGTTTTCAAAATTTTAATCTAACCATGCAACCCAAAATGCAAAAAAACAAATTAAAAAATCAAAAAATTTGAATATTAAAAAATTGTTGAACGTAGCTATTTATGAATTTCGAAATTTAACATTTATGGGATTTAATTATTGAATTGCGCAAGTTGAATAATTTGGTATTGGAAATGTTAGCATTTGAATTTACCAATTTTATTTGAATTTAGAAATTTTGAAGCTATACTTTTAGGCATTAAAAATTATAAAAATTCGAATTGTTTAAAATAATTGAAAACGTCGTAAGTGATGTTCTATTACCAAGTCATGTAACTTGAGAAGGATAAATAAATTGGTATCGTGTAAATTACTTACTGTCGAAAAAATCAAGTTTTCCACCGAACTGTTTTATTGGTTTCCAAATAGCTTAAATCTCCATCTTGAATATGGTATGGTGTGTATATTAAAACTTATGTCTGACACAAATTTCATTGACTTCCAAAGAAATCTATATTTCATTTATCTTTTGGCCTATCGATTAGATTTAAATTTTTGTAAATTCAGTTTTCGATTAAGGCTCCTAATATTTTTTTAGAATTTAGAAAATGAAAGAACTGACAATTTTTGAACTTGTTTTAATTATTGAATTTGATATTCTGAAAACGTTTGACTAATTCTGAGTTAATTGGCCCTGAGTTTCGTTTGGACAATATATATAATTTTACTTTTGAGAGTTATTTTGATTTTAATTTCCTATAGATCTGTACATTTATAAAATTCTGGAACTTAATAAGAAAGGTTCTAATTTATGATTCAATAGAATTAACAATCTTACGATGGTTAAATTACAATCCGACCAGGAATCATTATTTAATTGATGTTCCGCATTTGCCATTTATGGAATTAAAAATAAATTTGCACTTATTTTGAAAGGTTTCAATCAAACACCATGTCTTACATAACTTTAACCCGAAACATAGACAAATAAAAATCCTATTCTTTGAGTTATTTTCGACTATCATAAAAAAACGTTTTATCGCTTATATGTCGCAACAAAACAGTCATTAAATTGTCATATTTGCTGTCTATATAATGTAGAGCTTGATATTTTGATTGACGTGACAATAATGCTGATTGAATGCCGCATTACACACTATTATTGTTGATCTATTATATATGTTTATAGTTTTGGGTATATGTTTCACCACATTCCACACCTATATATGTATGCGATAAAAATCAATTTTTTCGGTAATAAAAGCTTCTATATTTGGATAATTCGCGCGAAAGATAATTTTTGTATAAAATTAATTGTTATCAAATTAAGTTTAGGTTTTCTATGTTATACAATGTTTTATGTGGTATATACATTTAATTTATGTTACACAAGAAAAAATGTAACATGATACAATGTTAATGGCTGCACGAATAGTAATTTGTACGCTTTAAAAGAAAACTTTTATATGAATAAATTTAACTACGAGTATATAAATATTCCCAGTACTGTATATATTTTCAACATATTAAAACATGTAATCTATTTTTGGAAAAAAAATTATGTTCATTTTCTGAACAAATCAATCATTGATAAAACATAAAACCGCATATAAAATAATTACTGTATGCGGCACATAACATTGTCAATATAGATATATGTACGTACATACTCGTACACGGTTTATGTGTTACCAACAATTTTTTTTATCTATATTAGTGGTTAATAGTGCATAAAATATTATTAATTACTACTTGTTGAATAATTTTGTTTTGAAAATATCCATATTAAAGTGTTTTGACATGTTTACCATAGATTAAAGTGATTTTTCCACAATGCAGATAACATAAAAATATACAATGGGATTTATGACGTCCTCACTATTAAGTTGTATAATTTTGAATAAAGCTTTTATGAAAATTAATGCTTCCGTGTATACATTCCGTGTTTAGATTGTCCTTGAAAATTTTCTATACTCATATAAAATATTCATTCGAATTGAAAATCACTTGGAAATTCTAACGAATTTGAGATGTCTATATTCCAGGAACAAAAATAAATAAATAAATAAACAATAATATTATGACAGGCATTTTTGATACGGATCTAAATTTCAAAACATTATAAATTCAACTGAAATGGATACAATATCTATAACTGAAACGTCGATTCCATATGTCAATGTTGATGATAAACTTAAAAAAATTTAAAAACTCGATTAAAAATCAATATAGAGTGTTGTGCAACCATTTTTTTTAACTCATCGTTTACCTTTGAAACTCATCGTCATCATTGACGGCGTTGTATCTATAGTTCGACGGCATGACATATTTGTTAAACACAAACTCTACCTTAATTTTAATTTAACCCTTTATCCAGTATAGTCCTTTCAATCGGTTATTTTGTATACAAATTTAAGGTGTTAAATAAAATTTTGTATTCGACATATAGGATTTATTTATTTATTAAAGTTGGTTGGAACCCGCAATCATGTTCCGCACTCAATGCCACTCTGGGCCATGGTGCAAACTGAGGTTTCTATCACAATTCGCAAATGCGCTCGGCTGCTCGGGCATACTGTAACAACTTAAACCAGGGTACGGATGACAATTGAACTACATCAAAGAGCTATGATGAAGAAACTGGGACCTAACTACCTCGAAAGCGGTACAACCAGAAACAAAGTGAATGCTGTCATCGTTATCTTCAAGACAGTTGTCACACAAGGGATCTTGAGCCAGTTCCATTCTTTGTTAATAAAGTTTAAAACGGTCATGGCCAGTCTGATTAGCGACCAGAACTCAGTCGGTCTTTCTTCAAAGATAAAGCAACCTTGGTAAGCCTCAGATTAGGTACACAAATAAAGTACTTAGCCACTCGGCATGTATAGTGGAAGCTACCCAATTACGCTTAACCTGCCACCCAAACATCAGCGATTACCTTCAATACCACAATGAGCCGGAACCCACATAACCTTGACATGATTATTAGAAGAATACCGTGAAGGACAATAGGTTCCAACACCCGCACCAAAATTAGAGTGAGACCCGTCACCGAAAATACGATCGACTGAGCCACCAGTCATTGAATTCTTGAGACAACCATGAGCCCCTCACCGAGAAGAAATGTCAAAGCAGAATCTACCGCAGGCGAAAAGCAGCGGAGTAAGCCTGTGCCCAGGACGACCGACTGCAGTGAGGGCAGAAATTTGATTGTTTACAAAGCAAGTATAGAAGATGAAGACATAGCACCAGTAATAGCTCGACAGGTACCTTCTATGATATTAGCTTCGCAATAACAGAACTTGACTGAACCACAGGCCACCGAACCTATAACACTGCCAGAAAATGGAAATGACCTTTTGCAGTTTAATTTCAATATGAGATTTCCAGGAGAGTTTACTGTCCAGAATAACACCAAGACGCTTTACTGTGTCGGATCTAGCGATCGTTTCTCCAAAAAGAGAAGGAGCAAACAGCTTTCCAGTATTCCTACGTCTAGTGAAGACGGAAACACATGCTTTAATTCAGCAGGAATAACTCCATCTCGACCACCACCCCATTTATAAGGTGAGAAGGAGAAAACGCTCCAGCGTAAGTTGTTGAGAGTGACCTGCCTACAGGCTAACTCCCAGTCGGGTGAATAATCAGTACGGCTGAGGGTCATCAACATAATCATGATTGTTAACATTGCACCCAGGGAAATGAACAGAAAGTAAATAGTAGTTCGACAATTTCGTTCCTGGAAGAGGTTAATCTGCCATCAGAAAGTCGCAGCACATCGAGTCGGCAGGAATCACTTCTAATCAAGGGCCTATTAAGTCTGGTGATCCCAGAGATACTATTAACTTCTTCGCAGAAGCTAATCCAAGAAGGCCTACGAGCGGATCTCATCATTTTCTTATATTCTTTTTAGGGTGCCAAAAAGTTATCCCAATCAATCTGAAGATTAGATCTTTTGGCTTTGTTTTTGAGTCTCCTAGCAGTTTTCCGCAGTTTTTTAAGATCAGAACAGTAAAAAGGTTTATTCTGAGATTTTTGCTTCCTAATAAGAGGCCAAGATTTATTGAAGGTTGACGTGACCTGCATGCGTCAAAGATGAAGCTAGCAATTCAATATCCTCAGTCGAACATATCTCACCCAACGAAACCAGCCGAGGTTCCAACTCAAGAGAGAATAACTCCCAGCTGGTAAGCTTCTTGTTACGATACGGTTTAAGAGTAGGTCTTCTAAGATTTATACTAAAGAAGATGCACCTATGGTCGGAGGTGAGAATATCAGTGGTCATCTCACAATTGAAGATCAAATCTATAATTGACATGGAGCACAAACTAATTTCAATCACTTCCCTCTTTACTGAATTGCTAAAGGTAGGCTCACAGCCTTTGTTAAGGATTTCAAGCTCAGATGTGCTCAGGCAATTAACTAGAGATAAACCCCTATAATTAATATTCGTGCTACTCCATAACGTTTGATGTGTATTAGCATCGCATCCTACCACTAAAGGTAAATGATTCGTCCTGCACCACGAAACAAGGTCCTCCGATGGAGGAAGTGAGACCGATTCGAGAGAGACGAGCACTAAGATTGTTTGAAATAAATACGCAGGCTTTTATCTTATAATTGGACCCTCTGTAGAGGATTCTGCCACCTTCAGGATCCAAACCAGAAACCATACCGTCAAGCAGATAAGGTTCTTGAAGGCAAATGTCTACCTGCGATTTAGCGAGCGGCATTCCAACACTATACTTGACTGCATTCATTTTGGTAGAACGACTTTTGTATAACGAAGCCTCCCCATTTCTTGATGAAACTACGATAAATAAACTTTTTTACATTTTCTATCTGACCCTGATCTTGACTAGGCGAAACTCCGAAATGCATTATAATTATGTATTATATCCTAAATAAAAAGTTCGAACATATCTTTGAGAGGTCGCTCGCATCAGTATTATCCTAAATCAATGCTAAAGGGTTCCGTCTTTGATAGTTATTTTGATTCCATGTGAAATGCACTAAACCTTATTTCACTAAAATCAACTGCACTTCGAGATCTGGACTATACGATGTGCACTAAACAATGTGCGCTAAGCGATGTGCACTAAACGTAGTGTTATTTAAATTTCTGAAATATAGCCAACGTATATAAAATAGTCTAATTCTGGAACTAGGAATAACCTCAATCAATTAGAAGAGACCATCAATAACCAAATAATTAAAATGAGTCATCAGGCAGTTCGCTCTTACTGAACTTTACGCATGAATAGGGGAGTTTCTTGACCGGAAAATCAGGACTGGACAGTACGTCGTACTGTGTAGTTTCTTACGAACTTAGCATATACTGTTGTGACAAGCAAAGTTCGTGGTGATCCAACTTGAGATCGAAAATATTAAAATGATTTATCATTACAATTAGGGCCGGATAATAGTATGCTCGGAAGGGACCTGTTTTACTGTAGGTCCCGAATATCAAGCTAATTTATTGATTATTTTTTCTCACAAACGAAACGAGCATTTACGTCTGCCCTTTAGGTAATCATAAAGATTAAAAAAAAATTACGGTTATAAATTTCCGCATTTCCAATATATGTAGAAATGTACCTTAAATCGAGATTACCTATAATTGAAATTAAGTTTCACGTTCACAATTCTCAATTTAAACTCAAAATATTTACTCGGCTATGAAAAACCAAAAAAAAATGTAAACTTTTAATTTCTTAATTAAATTCTAAAATTTCGAAACCAAATTTCACATATACAATTCTGAAAATTACAATTAAAAATTCGATTTGCCTAGTTTAGAAAATTTAAATACATATTAAGATATTTTTTGAATTTTAGAGCATTTCACCAATTTTTGCAATATTCAAAATATCTAGATAGAACATTAGGATATTTTTCAAATCATTTGAGTTTTCTAATTTCGGCATACATCTAAAATTAAAAAAAAATTAAATATCGGATTTTGAAACATTTATAAAATTTCATTGGTTTTACAAAAATGTCCCGAAAATTCTTAAAAATGTATTAACTTTAAAAAATAGATACTGCGCGATGATCATATGAATCTTACACTATTTTTCAAAACTAAGCAAAATCTAAATTTTTTCAGGAGTTTTGAAGGATTCTTAAGTTTTTATAGTACAGCTGTTTGTGTCTTGTATATGATTTAAAATTACAAAGTATGTTGGAAAAGTGAGAAGAGTCTTTGAGATGAAATTAAATATCTTATTCCACATTTTGATTTTGATTGATGATAAGTCATCCGATATATGATTGATTTGAGCTGTATACCACGCTCGTTGGAATGGTGCGAAGCGAGTTTGAATGGTTTCAAAAAATATTTGAATTTTTCTTTCCAATGAGCTTTACGGGTTCAGTTTAGAAATAGAAAAGTACATTGGCAAAATACTTGTCTTACTTACTTAATACTTTGTTTTAATACTTTAAATTTAGTTAGTATAAAATATCAGAGATGCATTGAGAAACCCTTATTTACCAAATTTCGAAAAAAAAACTAATAAAATCCAGAATTTTCAAAATTGGGTTTCGAATATAATGATCCTTTTCATTTTATTCATTCAATCGTGGTTGATGTCTTGGCGATTTGGATCACAAGGTAAAAAAAAAATCACAAGTTAAATAAAATTTCGAAAATCAAAATACGAAATCAAATTTGACGTTTGCAATTCTGAATTTTACCTCGGATTTAGCTCGGGAACATTTTTGAAATTTTGAAAATCACAGCAGTTTTTAACTTAATTAATTAAATCTTAAAAATTGAAAATTAAAATCAGAATTGTTAAATGTTTAGTATTTGAATATTAAAAGCTGAAAACTCCAATTTATGGTGGACATTTTTTGAATTTTGGAGCACTCTTCCATGTTTTCCAATATTTAAAATTCACAAATTTAGAGAGAATTAGCTATAATTTTCGGGTATTTTCCAAATTTCGCATTTTCAATCGAAATTAAAATGATTTATAGAGATATAATTCGGTATATGATTTATATACCGAGGAAGCACATTGATTAAAGCTGCGGCCAAGTAGAAAAACAAACGTAGTTTATGATTTACCCTTTATTTAATGCTGGCTCCAGGGCTCGGAGTACCCCTAATTCGACAATGATCACAATTTTATTGTAAACTATTAAGAACGTCGATTTATAATTTTAATTATGTACTGAAACTCATTTCATTTCATTTATAAAAAATTTTCGTGTCGTCAAATATAATATGCATGAAATTCTAATTTCCCTTAAAAATTGAATGGCATAAGACTTAAACAAAGCTTATAAATAACTTCTTTTGATTAAGCTTTATAAATAAACAGAATTGTATTAAATTTGGAGAACAGTTTGGTGGATTTTTGCTTTATCATATTTAATCAAATTATTTGCTCTATACCGTAAATAAATAAACTTCGCTTAATTTAGCTTTTCATTTCAGTACATCGGTATTGTGTACTGTTTACACTATATACAAATTTATGGTGATGAAGTCTAGACAAAATTCTACAATATTCACCCCTACAAAAGTATACACACTCGTATGTACAACAATTTTCATTCAAGCCAAAATTTTCATGGAAAATTTTATATAATTTCTCATGATCTAACCTAACCACATCTTGTGTGCTATTGTAAAAGGATGATAACCTCGACAAAAAATGTGAACAATAAATCAGTAATAATGATAAATATAATGCTTAAGTCGTTAAATCTTTGTGCAAAAGATTCATTAAAACTGAAAAAGTATCGTTATAATTTTTCTTTATAATTTTTTAATTATAATTACTTTGTTTCGATATAATTACCCTATGTTTAATTGCATAAACAAGTAATTACATCTATATTTATGGAAGGGAAGCAAAAAGTTTAAGAAGTTAATCAAAAAAGTTAGTTTCTATATACAAACATATACATTATACAGTTTAATATTTTTCCTCAGGTAAATATCATGAAATATTTGTGCTATAATAATTATGCAGGCAGAAGGTACTTGAAGGTATAGAGTTAAAAACATATTTTTGTATAATATATGCATGATTGTATCCTAATTTGGTTTTTGCTGTTTATGAAATTTAATAAAAATGTTTACAGATTTCAGCATATATCTATACCTTAAATTGGAATCCATGCATTTGTTATTTTCAATCCAAAAGCATTCGACTTTAATGTTTATGATGTTATTGTTTTTCTTTTCTGCCCTCCAGTATATACGAGTACATAGCTAAATTGAGAAAATAATTTTTATATATTACCTTGTTTTTCTGATATTGTTGTAAGTGAATAGACTTACCTATATGTTCTATATAATTTGCAAACAATCTTGAAAAAGTGGTGCTTTAGTTGGAAGTTTGGAACGTCGGACGTTGTACTAAAAATGTTTTAAAATTTAAAGATGTATAATATGTACATATAATGATTTCACATCGGAAATTGACATAGTTTATGATATATAGAAAGAATATAAAGCTCCGGTAGCCAATAGCGTAAATACCAGCCTAGGAAACTTTACCACATCTATGTATCGAGTAAAGTAACTGAGTCGTTTTCGCAAATAGTGGCATCCAGGCTACAAAGTACGACCCCACACAAATCAGTAAATTTCAAAGACTCCAAAGTTACATCTATGCTTGAAAAAATATTTAAAAGCATCGAACCGCTAAGTACACGGCTTAGAAAACGAGAGAGATCTAACTATGCTTTAAACAGGCGAATAGATAGACGAGAAACAGTTGATGAAATAACATCTATATTATACTAAACTAATAAGCTAAATAAAATATTATGAATTATAATCTGGAATCCAAATGGAATAATCCAACATATTCCAGAGTTAGAAACTTTTTAAATACTGAAAAAATTGATATATGTTTAATATTAGAAAGCCATCTTACTAAAACCTGTCGTGGTTACGTCTCTTATCACGCTTTACGTCCAACATCAACAATATTTGTGAAAGAAAATATTCAACATCATGAGGGAATAAAAATTGAACAAGAAAGTATTCGAGTATCTACTATAAGCAGTCAACTTAACAACAAAAAAATATCCAATGTCTGCTCAATTTATTGCTCTCCAAGACATAATTTAAATAAAGAGTTCCAAAAGATTTTTTCTTCCGGCTTTCTGATTCAGTTTTGGAAATTCTTTGAAAAATATCGTTCAACCGGAAAACGCTTATCCTCAAGAATTGCGATTTTTTTCGTGGTACCCAATCCTTTCAAAACAAAAGATTTTGTTTTAAATTATAATTTATGCGTGCGCCCACGATAGAAAGTTAAAAATCTTGTTTTTAACATTTTTGATTTTATCGTAAACGATTTTTCCATCAAGTAGCTGCTCTCAAGCCACGTTCATGATACAAAAAAAAAATATTCTGATTCACAAAAATTCACCACGAAGTTAGCTATCTGAGTTGAAATATTCTCAATAATGAAAATTATAGTTGTTTTGCTATTTTTTCGTCAATGGAACATATTTTGCCTAAAAAAAAGTTCCTTTTTCAGAAATTCAAAAATAGCATCTTTATCATTGAACACCAGCCATATGTTGTAATTGGCGCAATGGGCTGATATATGTATATGGCCCCATATAAAAAATACGGAATTTATTTCCTTTGTTTTCGGCATGTTACTTGACATGATGTTCACTCACTGTAATATATCGTTTAACACCAGCCGTATGTTGTAATTGGCCCAATAGGCTCATATATATATTAAGTTGTTAAGGAATCTTTTTCCGGCACTCATGGTTCCCGAGAATCATTAATTAAAATCCTTATTTTTTATATGGGGCCATATACATATGTGTTTCTGAGCCTATTGTGCCAATGTCAAAAATTTCATCATTTTACGATTGCTATGAAAATTATGGTATAATGTCATACTTACAATCATCCCCTCAGTAACAATTATAATAACTTTAAGATATGGAATAGTAACTGGAAATTAAAAATGCTTAACCATATTGAAAAATTAGTTTGCGTTATTTTCGGAGAGACCAATTTAAACAATATGTATGTATGTATGTATATAGACATTTAAATTTATGTAAGCTTTTTTTGTTTTTTAATAAAGGACTTAGCATAGACACTTTTACGGTCCATAGCCTTACCTTACATTCACACAACATTCATTCAATCCATTCATTCATCCCATTCACACAAGTACAATATACCACTTGCGCATTGCATAGCTCCATGTCACCCTGTACAGTGACATGGAAGATGGGTCGGCCCATGAGTTCTACATTCCAACAGAGGGTCATAGATGTTTTCAATTTAATCACCGATCGTAATCGGGAGATGAAAAATCCCTTTTGCATCCCGCCTCTGTTGGGATTCGAACCCGGTACCTCCCGATCCAAACATCGTAGCTTTAACCACTGCGCTATTTGCTCCGTTCACCGCCATTTATGGATAACTCTTTCTCTGCGAAAGAAAAAGTTGAAAAGAAATCATGAACTGTGCACAAAAAATTATCAAATTTAATCAAATAAATAAACGTCTCAAACGTAAGCAAAGGTCTTCTTTTGCCAATGCTTTTTTTATTACTAAATTATTCCTTTGTTTTTCCTACCAAAACATTATTTTAAAAATTCCGTTATAAAAAAAAACAAAAAACATCGTTGCTATAGCAACTATTTATATATCGAATTATGGAGAGATTTCAAATAAAATGTTTCTGATTTTTCGGTGTTAGGCCGTGTATCAATTAGTTAAAAAAATTGTTAAAAATTAAAATGTTGGCAGCTATGAAATAAAAATAAATATGATGTTCGTGTCATCATTTTTTAACAATTTGACACACAGCCTCAAACTGTATTTATATTATAGACTTTTTTCGATGATACGAAGAAAATTGAGTACTTTTTGACTTATATGATAGTGTAAACGTAAGAAATGACAATCATCTTTCTCATCGGCTACTGTCATCTTTTTTAAAAATGGAAATGTGGCTATTCTATCAAGTTTTTGACCATCGGAAGCTGTCAAAAACTTAAAATATGGGATAAACCAATTTAACACATAAAGTTAATATTTTTAAATTATTGCATTAGTGTAAAATGTGGTAAATAAATTAACTTATGGTGGCAGAAGCTGCTAACAACAATTTTAAAGTGCATTTATATGATAATTAATTTAAAATTTAAATAAACTCTAGTGTGATTTTGATGTTAGTATAAAAACAAATACAAGTATATACAATTCTAGCATAGGTTTTCGTTAATTGAGTCTTGCCATCATTTTCCGACGATAACCGATGATTATGTAAACGGACTTTTAGTCTAAATTTAGATCAGTTTTTAGCCATAAGGCTGCTGCTCGTATGCAGATGATATCCGCTGATTTCGTTACTCAGAATATGAAGTTAGATTTGATTGGCTTTTGCTAAAAAATTCGTCTATTTTGCTTGTCATTCTATTTCTTGTTTTTCTTCATTTAGATTTGTACTTGGCTGTGAACACACCAAATTCTTATCCGTGAATAAAAAATATATTGTGCGATTTTAAAGTTTTCTATTAATTTGATTTGTGATTTCTTGTGGTTTTTTAATATCGATTCGTGTTTTAAATTTTAGTAGTAGTAGAAAGAAATATTTTTGTAGTAAATTCGGTTCCATTTTGAATTTTTTACGCATTGTTTAATAAAAATTTAATCATTTATACGCTCGGGAATGTGTTCACACTTTACATTCTCGAGAAATTTGGATGAAACAAGCTAGAGTTGTGATGCCGGGCGAGGCCCCCTACAAAATTGTGACATGTCCAAAATGGGATCGTTTTACGCAAACGATAATTAAAGGTGTTCCTGTCGAAATATTTGGAATATGGCAAACGAAGGAATATGAACCGCCCACAGCCGAAAATGGCATTGTTCCTCGCAATGCATATGGCAATGTTGAATTATTCAAGGAATGCATGTTACCAAAGAAGACGCTTCACTTGAGATTTAAAATCATTCAAATTTCATAATAATTAACTAAACTCTAACTTTAATTTATCCTCGTTTCAGTGAACGGATTAAATCGAGTTTGCAAAAAATTGGGCATTGATTGTGCCCCAGCCGTAGTCGGCTTTGATTTCCATTCAGGCAGCTGTCATCCAGTATTCGACGGGTTCGTTATATGTGAACAATTCGGTGATAAAGTCGTCGAGGCATGGTTTGATGATCTAAAAAAACGGGAAAGAGAAAAATACGAGAAGCGAGTATACGGTAACTGGAAACGCATAATACGAGGATTATTGATACGAGAGAAAATCAAAATCAAATATAATCTTGAACCATTAAAATTAGATGGTTGATCGATCGGCCATCCAAATTATTTATTAAATTTTGTAATTGTTTTTTTTTTTACTTTTTAATTTAATTAAATTTTGTTCTAAACAATTAAGTATGATTTAATTATTTAACTGAGATTGTGGCGATTTCCGTCGCCGCGGCGATGTTCATCCTTCCAGTCGTCCTTGGCACGATTACGGGCGATAAGTTGCTCATCATCGACTTCTTCAAAATGTTCTCGTTCACCGTTCTCTTTGTCTTCTTGCTCTCGAGTGTCCATATTCAAACGATTCTGTAGGCTATTATCATTTCCTCCTTGAGAACCATCTGGAAATATGCCGGCCACACGCTCATCATTTATATAATAATTTTATTATTAATTATTATTAAATTTTTACATTTTGAATTTATACACAAAAAACAAACTGTTCACAAAAACGAAATTATGACATTTATGTCATTCAAAAAAAAAAATTCAAAAAAGTAAAAATATTATGGGCACAACGATTGCTCATTATTATTATTTTTTTGTATTATTAGGTTGGTCGCATGCAGATAATTTGCCCAAAGATAAAAATATTTCAACTCAGGAGGAGAAATTAATAGGCGAAATACATAGGGGAAATTTGCTTTCTAGTGATTTAATTGGTTGAGAGTGTGGATGATTCGTCGGGATAGATTATCTGCATACGAGCAGCCGCCTTTAGTCTTAAAGTCAGCTGATACCAAACTTTCTGCTTGCTAAACAATTTGTTTATAAATGTCATACATCTTCATTGTTAAAATTTTTAATGTTCGAAAATTACTTTTGTTTAAATTACTATAAATGATCAATTGATGTTGATTTTATTCTGGAAAATTATTTGAATTTCAAATATGGTTGAAGATCCGCAGGTGCACTTAAGTTAATAGTGGTCCAAAAAGTAACACAATAGTTTTATAATTATTTAAGTTGAATCCTGTTGGTTAATTTGTTATTTATATTTAGGTAAACAAGTATGAACCTGTTGGTGTTAGGACCAACGTAGTTGATCCTCATTCATTAAGCAAACTATAAAAAAATTAACTATGTTGCTTTAATACCAAATTTGACAGTTATTTGCGTAATCACGTTATACGATGGCAAAGGTATATCTGAATTAAATGAAGCAATATCTATTATAGATCGGCGCTGGTGTTTTTATCTCTTTCTAACACTTTAATATCTCTATCACATTATTTATTGTTGTCTCTCGTTTTTACCTACCCTAGTTACAATCAACTTTTTCGTCATTTTAATTGGTCGTTTTCAACATTATTTTGCTTTATTGAAATTTCTCTCAAATCTCGTACCATAATTGATACAAAACTCTTGTCAAATTTGACTTTAACATTTAAACAGAGTACGTCGTATAAAATGAGATACCCAAATAATTTGAAAACGATTAAGTTTATGAAAAGCGGTCAGGAAGCTTGTTTGGTTTTAAGGGAAAAATATGTTGGTGTAATATTTTTTTTTTTTTTTTTTGGAAATTTTTAAGGTTATTTTAAAGTCATTTTTTTCAAATAAAAACATTTCTTTTTATTACAGAACCATTACATTTTATATAAATTTGGAAGAAGCTTTTTCCTCGCAGGAAATTTTCTTCTGTGCTTGAATCAGCATTATGTTTCGTTTACTGTCACCATAAAGAATAAAATAGATGATACGTTGAACAATAAAATAGGTATTTGGCTTTTCTTAAGATAAAACAGTTAATGCATACTAACAAATAACAAGAAATAAACTAATAACAGCAGTTGCAATTTAAAAGAAAAAAATTCTTGAAAAAACCTTGAAAATGTATCTCAAATCAAAAATATATTACACTAACATTTTAACCCCATAAAACCAAACAAGCCTTTTTTGGAACATGATTTCATAAAGTGGCTTGTTTTCGATTTATTTAATTGTCTCACTGTAAGTAGTCACCCGTGATATATTTTGTCCTTCTAGATTGGCATTGGTATCAAAACAATTAAACCGGACTAAAACCCCAATCAGTTCAAATATATTTGAACAAATATCGAATGCCTTCAAACTCGTCCAAAACGCTGTTTGTATTTAAACATTGCCCAAATCTTTGTATTCCGCTATCCAATATGTACCTATACATATAAAGTGAATTTAATTCAAGTTTGAAAGTAATTAAGTTGGTAGTAAATTATATGATAACAATCAATGTAATTGAAAAGTAAGGTGGGTATAGCACTATATTTCAATTGTTATTACAATTTTGCATATACTCGTATGAAACCCAACTCAACTAAAAACACCTTACTGAACAAATTTGCTTATCAAATAAAAAACCATCCATGTGGGAGTCATTAAAATTAAACTATAGTTTTGTACAATAACAAGGAACACTGTAAAACAAACTCAGCTATAAATTGCTTTCCAAAAAAGGTTAATCCCAGAACGAAATGTTATTTTCCAATAAAACTAGGTATAGCGCATACACACACATTAAGAGACGAACGGAAAAAGCATAAAACTTGTTCGTCATTTCAGGTACATAAAAGTACTTGGTTTATTCATTGTATATATCGTTGCTGCTGTTTTCATTTTTTAATTTCTATACATCAGGCAACCCAAGCACATACATAAGATGAAAAACCACATTTTCATTATGACACACACACAAAAAAAAATTAATTATTTTAGTTTTTCGGAAGTTTTCAGATTTTTACCATCCCAGTACCATGTATATAGTACAAAGAGCCAACAGCAAAACAGAATTTAGTAAATAGAAAAAAAAACCCGAATGAAAATTGTGTACGTTAATGATGCAAAGGAAAATCAGGAAATGTTATATGTATGATGGAAATATGAAATTTTAGTTCTTTTATGTTTGATTGCGATTTTTTTTTGTCAAAATTACGTTTTGTCGTATCACTCACACCTATACGTATACATACATACATATAATATGAATTATGATAGAGCGACATATAAAGAGCACCCCCGCAATGTCAATTAAGAACGCAAAGTGATTTGTTAAATATTTTTTTTTTTTAGGATTCTCCGTTCCATATACAACTCTGCCATATAATTTATACGGCGTGAAAACTTTTGTTTAATTAATTTATCCAAGTTTTTACAGATTTGAATTTCTTATTGTCACGAAAATCGTTCAATGTGAATAAATTAAATCGTAAAAAGATTGTGTATAAGAAAAACTAAAATCCACTTGTTGCGGCGTTCGTTTTTATTTTATTTTTTTGTTGTTGTAAGGTTTTCACTATACGGATAATAAATTTTTATGGTGTTTTATGTAGAGTGAATCTCTTAACTGTGCGTTCGGTGGCAAATTGATCGGAATTATTACATAATGTTTTAATATATGAGATGACGATAATGTAAAGATTTGGTTCCTTGTAATCTACATAATATACACAAAAATATTCACGTGATATTCTTATTCTGCATATTTTATCGTTTTATTGTTTTAAACAACACATGTTTCGCGTGATAAGATAAACATTATTTGAATAAAAAAAATTACAATTTGTATACGGCGTTATATAATTTCATTTAGCGATATTTACAACAATTATAAGCAATATGTGTCTTATACGTCTATTATACTAATGCAATTGCATGTCATATAGAGCTTAAAATAAAATATGTACATATTTATATCTATTGAACTAAGCCGCATATATACATACATGCATATGCCATATAAACATACATGTCGGTATAGTATGTGCACGATTTTCGAAAATAAAATAATTGAACTCAGCTTGAAATCTCATTACGAGAGATGAAAAGAAAAATTGGAAAATGGAAATTTTTTCTAATATTCCATAAAAATATATTGTGCAAAATCCAAATATTTTATAATACATAATTATTTATGATACTAAAGGATAAAATACGTATAAGTGTGTTGCCCGATTCTGGCGCTATTGTCAAAGGATTTGAGAATAAGTGCCTTGGAATGTCACATATTTTTCTAGCATACCAAATTTTGTTTCTATAGCGAACAACGTTGTCTAATGGTCATTAGACTGATTTTATTTTCTGCTACAAACATGATCACCAACCTAATTCGTAAATTTTATGCTTAATTCGTCTGGCAATCAAGACAATCTAGAAAATATAACATTTTTGTATTATCGAACACTGAAAACGCAGTTTCAAACCGTCTAACAAAGGAATTGATGATGGTTTCTATATGTTGAACGTGGAAGGTAACGATCGAATCTCAGGATTTTTTCAATTGACAAAGACCGAAATGGACGGATACATTTCAGAAATTATGGTTGGTGGTATCATTCTAGAAAGTCGATATCGTTGGAATTCACCAGTATTAGTCGATTAAATATTCGATGGTGGTTTGCAACAATAATCAAGTGGTATAGTCGTCCCAAAATATCAATTAGCGATGCAAAATTTCGTCTCGTAATAGACTACCGCAAACCGAAATATTTCAGTCGCTAAAGTCTGTCCTCTTACCAATATTTTAGATCTATACTTGGCAATTTGTATGAATGCTTTTTGTAGTAAAAAGACAAAGGGAAAGACTGCCAGCTGCTAGCCGACTTTATAATATCCCCACACTGTTATCGTGAATGATAAGAGAGCCCTAATATTTGAACCTCCTCACTCCCTCAAACGTGTAGGGGCCACTACTAAAATCTGATGTGCTCATGTCCCTATAGCCTATAGAGTGGCCAGATATGTATACTCTTTTCAAGAGTATTAGTACACTTTTTATTTCGTTTTACTCTTTACTCTTTTATTAGGTAAAAATCATCAAAATATACTCTTTTTGAGTTAATGACCTGAATTCATATCAACTTTATAGGCGTACATTAACACTTCATCGTATTCAAGTAACTCGATCATTGAAGTTATATTCAAGGTAACTAAAGAAACATCAGATAGCCTAAGATTCCAATTTGAACTGGATTTGGGGGTGGATAGCATTGGAAGTTAAACTAGAATCAGCTTTTTTCTCGAGTTATTGACATTTAGATTAAAAAACCGTACCAGAAAAGCTATTTTTTATGAATAAACCATATATACATTTAAACTAATATGTAAACAATTTTTCGTGTGTTTTGCTATGTGAATGCCTGGCATTGTCGACTAAAATTGGGTATTCAATAGTATACACTAATGCCGTGTGCCATCAAAATCATGTATTTATTTTTATAAATAATTTGTTCTTGGATGATGAAAAGTCATCAAGCCCAATATAACAGGCCGCACCTGCCACATAGGCTATGAATGATTTAAGCAAAGGTACCATGCACCTTTGTCCCCTTAAATCATCAATAATGTGTAGGAAACCATTAAAAAAGGTTTAAAATTGAGAACTAGGCTGATTCAATAACTAAATGTAAACTAAATGTAATCTAAAAATATTACTATTACTATGCCAAATTTAATATTTATAAGTTTAAAAGATTCAGATTGAAAATTGTTCAAAATAATTTAAATTATAAACTCCAGATTC
Organism: Tipula unca; assembly: GCA_951394425.1. Taxonomy (NCBI): domain Eukaryota; kingdom Metazoa; phylum Arthropoda; class Insecta; order Diptera; family Tipulidae; genus Tipula; species Tipula unca. The sequence continues at coordinate 167,282,711 of OX596382.1, read as the reverse complement.
AAATTTTAATTAATTTTTTTTTAAACATAATTTTAAATTATCTTGACATAATTTTACGAAATTTTAAAATTTACGTAAATTTTATATTCTTTATCATTTTAAATATCAAAATTAAAATTACTTAAAGCTGAAATCAAACTGTAGTTGATCATGTAGTTGAATTATTAAAAACAAGTTTTTTGAATTTGGCACCGTTCTAAAATTTAAAATTGGCAAATTTTTAAAATCTAATTTTGATGTGTAATTCATTAAATTTTCGATAACAATGGAACTTTACTTAAATACAAAATTCAAAATTTAAAAATTTAATGCAAATTTTAAAAATTTATAAATTTTAAAATTTAACTGTGTAAAACTGAAATCGGAAATTTTTGAAATATTTTGAATTTTTCAAAGATTTCTGTAATTAGACAAAAAAATGAATTAAAGTTTAATTCGAATTTTAAAAATTTTCTTTAATTCGTTTTTCGTATAATTTCGTACAATTTCGTGTGTATTGATTTTATGAATATTGCAAATTTTGGATACACGATTGAATTTCGATATTTTTTATAGCTTGAAAGGCCGAATTCCTGTGTTAATATTTATACATATAGTCTTACTCCTAATACAGTGTTCATTCTATCGGTTCGATTTCTAGTTGATAGAACATCGTGTTAAAATTAAAATAAAATACCGATTTCAAATCAGCTTGATTGGATTAATTTGGCTCACAACCTGGGACTGATTTAATAACGAATGAAATAATTGCCTGGATCTGGACAATATTAACTACAAAAATTGTTTTTTGCTTAATTGGAACGTCTTCAAATATTTAAACTTTGTAAATATGCTCTTTTGCGAACGAAAATATCTGATCACCCTACCTACTATAACCAGAGATCATTCGTTTTGGACTCTCTGATATGTAGTCACTCATTGATATGCATTCCAACAGAAACTGAAAACTCTACAAGCGAATCAAATATTTCTTTCACTCCGTTGCTATTCAGTCCAATCATACATATGTCATCTGCATATGCAAGTACCTTATTGGACTGGCGATATAAGGCTGAGGTATATCAGTTTTACGAAAGATGTATGTAACCATCAAATTGAAGAGTTTCGGAGACAGACCGTCTCCCTGCCGACACTCGAATCTGCAAAAATTCTCGACAGCCTGTTCTCCTGAAATTAGTTTCCACGGGAAACACGATTTTTTGCCAAAAACAGAATCAATTTCTATTTGCTCTATAGACCCTAATCTACGTACACCAAGTCACCATTGTCGAAATAATTTTTTGTTGCGGGCGTCTTGAGCCAAATTTATAATTGTTCCAAACAACCCTTGTTGGTATATGGACAGTATAGCCATAGGCGATTTCTCAAAATTTATTGGTTGGTATAGCTATCGTGTTGGATTAACCAAATTTAGTTATTTATGAATAATGTAAAATACTTAAATTGAATATTAATTAAATATAAATTAAGGAATTTTCAATTTTTTCAGACCCCGGACTCAAAGAGCTCGTCCTTAAAATTTCAATTAAAATATCGATGTGAGTAGACGACGTGGTCGAAGAACACCGCATACAGTTTCTTTGCGGAAAGCACCTACACATTTTCTAAAATTTACTTTGTCCATACATTCATTTTAAAGTGATCGCCGATTCATTTTCTACATTTTACAAGAAATAAATAAACCGACTTTTATGAAATTCAAGATGATTATGCTTCTACAATTCTTAACAGAAATGATTTTTTCGTAGTTCCTTATCCAATCGGTAAATCATCCAAAACTGAATTTCTAATATGTGCAAAATGTTTTCTTCGTTAATTTACAAGAACTCTCAAACCGGAAAGTCGAAACTGTAGCTTCGGCTCGAAAATGAAGCTTTAAATTTTTTGTAAAGCACTGTAGCCGAATCGAGCGCTGCGCTTAAACCTCCAACAAATCAAAACGTGAAATATGATAAAGATTTGAAAATTATCAATCGAATAACCATTTGGGAAGAAAAGTTCTTTAACTCACAAATTCAATATATGGGGTCAGAAGTCATATCAAGATACAAGGGCAGTAAAATATTTTGAAAATGCGCTGTAATCGTAACGCATTTGTGGCTGTCAAATAAAAACTAGTTCTCGGATAATTATAACATGGGACTCGTTTCTAAGGTTAAAGTGTACCATTTAAGAAAAAATCATCTTTAGAACGGTAACGAATTTGAAACTTTTATATAATATTATACTACCATTAATTAGAAACACCCTGTATAACAGGGGTGACCCGATCGTATATAAATTAGTTTTGCACGAAAACAAAAAAAAGCGGATTCTGAATTTTTGCAATATGTATTTAAGGCCGCATACACATTGAGCGAACGAACAACGAATTTCAAGCGAACAGCGAACTTCGAACGCAAATTCGCTTAATGTATACTATGACGTAATCGCGAACCGAATGTTCGATTCGCATTCGCTTGCGTTCGCTCCAAGAGCGGTACATCAAAGGAAATTGATGTTCAGTATGGACGATAAAAACGCAAAAACAATACTACGAACGACTCAAATAAGGTTTTTCTTGTACACAGTGGGGTAAAAGTCTGGAACGCTTTTTAAAATTCAATACATATCTTGTAATTTAATTTTTTTTAAATTTTTTAAAAAGTAATGCAAACAAAAATAAAAACAAAATTTCGGTCTATTTTAAAAAAAAAGATCATGATTTTCGCCTCATCCTGTACATGGTTTGATTTACCGTAATTATTCTATCGCATTTTTAAATAAAATGCCATTCTACAGTGATATGTGATTGCCAACAGTGATATACGATCCAAATAATAAATTGCTAAAGAAGAAATTAAATGACGAAACCAGACTGGACCTATAGATCTGATAGAAGAAAATATCGATTACAGGAAATATTGTGGAATCCAAAGGACCCAAATTTCCACAATAATTTAAAAAAAGAAGATGCTTGGTACTTCTTGGGAGTTGTTTTTCATTGTAATGTAAGTAATAGATGATTACTAGTTTTGTAGATTTTATTTTATACAAAGGAAAGTGTCCGTTAAATTATATATCTTTCAGGGAGCAGACATAACAAAAAATTGATTCTATCATCATTTAGACGGGAAAGGCAAAAATGTATACGAGTGCTCGGGTGCATTTGTTGTTCTTATTCGACAAATACAAATCAAGAAATAGTATAGACAGAGTTTATTCAGTAAGTGAACAGTACAAATGTTTGATTCTTTATTTAATTTTATTAATTGTCGTTTTGCCATGGCACACTTCCAATTTCTAATGAAAAACTTTCAGAAAATTTTTCTCTAATCAGTTTACAATATTCTGAAGGTTTTCGACCGATTCTTTTCAATGGAAAAAAGAAGTAGGTTCCTCTGTTTCGCTCAAACTTCTACTTTTGGCATTGTATTCAATCTCATTTATCACTGGTGTATAAAAATTTCGAGAATTCCTAATACACCCCTCTGAAGTCGGCCGTAAAAAGAAATATTTTTAAAAGTCAATTGCTCCCAGGCGATTCGAAAAATTCCACGCAGAACAAGCATAGAAAATACGATGCCAGGGTTATATTGGAACATAAAATAAACATTATTTTATTTGAGGCTGACATAGGAAAATTGGCAATATTCCACCCAAGAAGTTCATATGTATACTTTCACCCGAAGTATCTCCTCAAGACAATGATTTCCCCCAAACATCACACCCATCCCGGTACCATCTACTCAGTACAACGAATCCACTTCTGAATATCCAGCAAATATTGCAGATTTAATAAATAATTTTCAGGATAATTAAATTACAATAAATTTTGTTTATTTTCTATAATTTTCATGACATAAATATTTTTCATATTACGTATTTATATTCTAGTTTTAATGGGTCTTACCTGAACAAATTCCTTTAATTCTTTCACTAAAGCTGCGCAAACTTCCGGAACAATTTTTGAAATTAGTTGCATTGACACTTTAAAAAGATACATTAGGCTAGTGTAAGAAACACCTTTAGTTAAAAAACGGAGGATAATAGCCAATCTTTCTGTAACCGGCAAGGGTTCTCTAAAATTTGTACTTTTCTTACAAATTTTTGGACCAACTGACCAAACTTACTTATATCTTGCTTGCTCAAATCCTGTAGTAGATAGAAGTCATCCTCCAACGTCGTGGTTCACCAATTAATTTTGCAAACGAACAGCGAACATGATAGATACGGCAAATTCGCTTTCCTTTCGTACGTTTCATGTGTACGATACTCCAAATCATCAATGAACGAACAACAAACATTCGCTGTTCGTTCGCTCAATGTGTTCGCGGCTTAAGATTATTAAATAGTTTAAAAAAAAAAAATTTTAAACAATGGTTACAGACAGTTTTGGCGTTTACAATTTAAAGATGATGCAATTTTTATACTTTTTCTTATTCGCCACACTTTACATAAACACGAGCCCTTTATCATAACTATCCGATAACTAGTTTTTATTTGACAGCCAAAAATACTTTACCATGTAGATGCATTTTCGAATTTTTGATACCCGGGTAAGATATACCCGCGCAGTAAGTGTTTCTTCCCGTAAAAAAATCCCGGAAATTTCTCAGGAAAAATACGAAAAAATCATATCCCGTTTCCTGAGAAATTAAAATTTTTGCCAAGATTTTGTTTTATATGAAATTTAAATAAATACTCACGTTGACGCTTATTCGAGTACAATCTCTAATAATTATTTTAAACGATGTCTTATTGACGAGGAAAAGCCAATACACCTGATTTTAGACTGTAAAACTCGATGGCATACTTTAGAGACTATGTTAGATCGATTTTTACGACTAGAGCATCCAATTAAGTAAGAAGGCATTGCGAGATATAAAATTAGAGAATATGTTGGACGATGTAAATATAAAAACAGCAGAATTTTTATTAGGAACGTTAAAACAACTTTCCAAAACCGTGACCTGTCTTAGAAGACAAGATGCCACATTAATAACTGCTGAGGGCGGTCTAAAATTTTTATTTAGTCTCGAGTTACTTAGTGCACTGGAAATTGAATTGGCAAAAAGAAGGAATAAACCTGTTGTATCTGTCATGAAGTTTCTTCATTATCCATTATCATTATTCTAATCTTAAAGAAAAGTATAGCTTTTTCAACATATCTTCAAAATCAGAAATACTAAAATATACCAGTTCGTTGCAAAATTGAATTTGTTCAAAATTAACTAAACTGCATCGAAATTTGTCCTCAAAAATTTGACAAAATTATTTTTAAATTTGAACTTCAGAAACTTAAAATATGTCGGTACTACAAATTTTAGTATAAGTTTTACTTGAATGTGGAAATTTGAGGATATAAGAATTTCCATAACCGAAATTGCACAATTAAAACCTTCGAACATGAAATTAGCTGTGTCATTATTGGTTACTAATTCTGGTATCGATTTAATATTTTAATTTTGTATACAATAAATCCAATCACCTCATTTGTCGGAAAATCTATTGTGGTCAACCTCTCAAAACAAGCAAATTTTAATTAAAATATCCGTATTTCATTTTTCTAATTTCCGTTTAAACAAATTCATCTTAGAACTGGTCTGAAAAGGAAATCAATAAAAAGAAAAGAACAAATTTAGAATAAATAAAATTGATTAATTAAATATTCATTGAACTAAAGACTAATCAATTCTCAGCATTATATGTACATGTATGTATATATAGTATAAAGGTACCGAGGTACATAAACAAAATACCTTTATTAAATTTTCCATCCAGGTACACTATTCTATAAATATTTTTCTAATAAAATAAAATTATATTTTATATATATGTACACATACATATATACAGAAAACCACTCAAATACCAATAAAATTCCCAGGTGCCAATACTAAAAAAAATGGGAAAATACTAGAGAAAAATAAATTTAAAATTAATCCATGTCATTTTATACAAAAGCACAAAAATAAAAATTTCCCTGCTACGAAGGGTATCCAATATCGTGTCGTGTTGTAAAAATCTTTCTGTTATATCAATTCCATTTCATTTTCCATGTTACACTCGTATACATCTCTAGAACAAGAACCCATACATAACCTTCTCATTATACTCATTTCGCATACATATACATACACATACAGTGTATCGGAAAATGGAAAATGGGTAAAAAATTTTCATTTCATTGTTTTATTTTCAATTTATTGATTTGTAATTTTAATTTCAATAAATTGCACATTTTTTTGTTTGTTTTAAATGATACCGAGACACTGTGCTTTATGTAAATAAATATAGAGCGCAGAAGGTACCTGTGTTTTGTTGGAAAAACATCTCGAAATATTTATCGCTCGTACATATATTACATTTCACTGAAAATGGAAAGATTTTTTTTTGTTTTCGTTATTCGTTGTTCTTGTGCTTTTGTGTGTGCTGTATATTTTTGGAAAAGCATAAAATTGATATGTGTACCAAAATATAAACATATGTACATACAATTTCGTTTCGAGCGAGAGAGGTAAAAAGATTGGTGACGGTGGATTGAAATGAAACTCTGTGTTTGATATTTCAAATGTCACAAAAGGCAATTTCTATACACAATATGATTTTTTTTTTACAAGTTCACTGTACTGTACAAATATTACTGTGAAATGATATGTTATTTCTTGGAATGGAAAATGTTCTCGTACGTATATGTACAACAAACAAACAACGGCAGTAGCACAGCATAATATATATAGAAAGCTACCATGAAGCTATAATGTATGATAAATGTATAATAAATTATACAGCTTTTCAGTTGTACATATCCATATGTACATATACGTGTATATACAGTATTGAGCGTTCTTTTTTATATTTTCCAAACGGTGTTAGTTAAACGTAACATAAAAAGCTATATCAAAGCTTTATGTACGAGTATGAAATAATAAAAGCAACAGGAAATAATTATGAAATGAAAATTTATACTGTGTGCTGGCAAAATGTTGTTTGGGAGTTGGTGAGAACGGTGTATATGTATACATATAAATAAATGAGATGAACTTTGAACTTTAGTGCTTTTTGTTTGATTTAATTTGGTTCAAAATTGGAAAATTATATTGTGTGTACAATTTTATTTGGTTCAACAGAACCATCAAAAGCTAAAATAATTCAAATAGTTCAGTGCAGTATAAGGAATTTTACCTGCTAAGTATCAACAATCTGTCTATAGATGTCTAACAATCCTATATACATACATCTGTTTATCTCATAAAATTAACGACCAAATTTTCAGCTTAAGTGTCTGTCGGCTTGAAAAAATATTTCTTGCCAAATCTTTTCGGTCTATTTTTATCTTGACTTCAAATTTAACGTACACAACAGTTCGTACCTCATAAGATTATAAAACTATTTCTTGGTCTTTCGCTGGATCAAATTTTCGTCAGAAACATAATGCATATTTTAATTTTCCATTTGAATTTTCCTGTTTGTTCCTAAAAATTCTCACTTCTACAAGGGCTTCCAGAACCATTCTTGTTGCCTTTTTCAAATATTTTTCAGCTGTCAAATTTCAAATTATAGGTTAAAGCCATTATTTCAGTTCTTGTTAATATGTTCATGATTTTCATGCAGATTCTTGAATATAATGAAATAAACCAGAACGTTACTCTCTGGAATCTGAATGACTGTCGCTGGAATCATAATTATATGATGGACTCTGATAGACTCCATGTATGTCTCCAGTTTAACTATATTCTTTGATTTGTTGATTTAGCTTCAGACAATTTAAGGACTAATCAGCGAATCATTAAGAAACGTAACAGAAATTGACGAAATTATATTTATTTCAGCAATATTTGACATATCGGCCACTGAAATCGAATAATAACTTGTTAAATGGTATTATATCGTGTGCTTTTTCAAATATGTATTTTGTTTTTGAGTTTAATTTTAGCTCTGTTAAATGACAGATAATTTAAATTAATTTTTATTTTTTTATTTATATAATATTACAACTGCCTTTATTCTAAGTCATTTATAGTAACTTTCCTATCATAATTATATTAACATTTGTTGGAATATAGATCAACAGTTGGTCCCTATATAAATATTTCCTATAATAGTAATTTTATGTTCCATTCTCTAGATCACTTGGTTTGGTCCTTTGGGGACGTCTTACTGCCAACGGTCTGCCCGCATACAGCATATGCCGATCTTTTCGTGCTGTCGAATGCGTGAATCAAGCTTGAGAGCATGATATATAATGCTTCATCGATGTATTCCATCTTTAAACCTCGGTGGAGGTCTACTTTTCTAATGTACCATGGAGCATTTATAATATTCCGAAGTACTTTGTTTTGGAACGTCTGTATCATCTTGATGTTGGTTTTCTTAGTATAACCCCAAAGCTGAATACCATAGGTCCATACCGGTTTCAATATTTGCCGTATAAAAGCAATTTATTGTGTATGGATACTTCAGAATGTCTACCTAAGAGCCAATACATCTTCCTATACTTCATATTTTGTTGTCATGTTCTTTCCACCTCAACTTGGCATCCAGCGTCATACCTAGATATTTCGCCGTATCTAGCTACTTGTTTAGAGTTGATTATGATTTTTAGAGTTGATTGATTTTATTTTTATTCTCAATTTTTTCATCCTATATTGTTAAGTGAATTTTCGACTTTTGCAATTTTTTAGTAGCTTCATCTACATTGTTCCCAACTGTAAAAATCGCAAACATCAGTTGCTACAGTTGGTTCTTTCAGTGGTGGCATATCCCGAGTATATAGGAGGTACAAGACAGGGCCCAATACGCTACCTTGTGGTACTACAGCTGACATTTTCTTTAGGTCCGAATATTCGTCTTCATGTTTTACTCGGAAGTGTCGATAATGTTATGAAGGATTTCAGAGTTTCACAATATTGTTTTGGAAGGTCCTGCTTGAGCTTATACTTCAATCCATTGTGCCACACTCGGTCAAATGCTTGTGCTACATCGTGGAGAACGCTTCAACATAATTTTTTTAGTTTCTAGTGTACCTTCTATTATTTCTGTGAGTTTATGGACTTGTTCTATTGTCGAGTGGTTTTCTCTGAATCCAAACTGGTGGTCAGGAATGAGATTTTTGTCCACCATTATGGATTTCATTCTCTTCAATAGTAATTTTTCAAAAATCTTGGATATGGTTGGGAGTATGGATATCGGTCTGAAGGACTTTTTATCGCTACTTTCTTTGTTAGGTTTTAAGATTATGATTACGTACCTCTGCTACCTACCATTTCCTTGGAACGTATCTTAGTCTGAACGCAGCATTGATTATATGGAGAAGTTTTAGTATCGCTTTATTTGGTAATTCTTTAATGATTTGTATAGTTATCAGGTCGTACCCAGGAGATTTTTTCATGTTGAACCAGTTGCCGACAATTTTCCGTGAGTTTTACTATGTGAGTAACAGGAAAAGTCGACCAAAAACAAGTACAATTTTCGATACCAAATTTTAGTCGACATTTCGTGGCGCTCACATAGTAAAACACACGAAAAATTATCTCGAACCAGTGCTCGACAATTTTCCGTGAGTTTTACTATGTGAGTAACAGGAAAAGTCGATCAAAAACAGGTACAATTTTTGATACTAAATTTTAGTCGACATTTCGTTGCGCTCACATAGTAAAACATATGAAAAATTGTCTCGAACCAGTGCTCGACAATTTTCCGTGATTTTTACTATGTAAGTAACAGGAAAAGTCGACCAAAAACAGGTACAATTTTCGATACCAAATTTTAGTCGACATTTCGTTGCGCTCACATAGTAAAACACGAAAAATTATCTCGAACCAGTGCTCGACAATTTTCCGTGAATTTTACTATGTGAGTAACAGGAAAAGTCGACCAAAAACAGGTACAATTTTCGATACCAAATTTTAGTCGACATTTCGTTGCGCCCACATAGTAAAACACACGAAAAATTATCTCGAACCAGTGCTCGACAATTTTCCGTGAATTTTACTATGTGAGTAACAGGAAAAGTCGACCAAAAACAGGTACAATTTTCGATACCAAATTTTAGTCGACATTTCGTGGCGCCCACATAGTAAAACACACGAAAAATTGTCTCGAACCAGTGCTCGACAATTTTTCGTGAGTTTTACTATGTAACAGGAAAAGTCGACCATGTAGCCTTTCCACTTCATCTTTGACTTGTATGATGTTCCTTATTAGGTGCGTTTTTTATTAACAGAACTTCAAGTTCTATAAGAACATCGGGAATAATACTGGGAAATTTTATTTTGTTTAACCAATATATTTAATTTAAGTTCTATTTATTTGAATAAATTTCAACTTCTAACTATACTTTTTGACATCTATTGTGAAATACTACAGGTATCAAGCATAAAGCAATAAAACATATTTGTTTAAAATATTTCCTTTTAAAATTTCCCTTTTTTTTCGAGTTCGTGTATTATGAATTTATCGCGAACTTGAAAAAACCAATGTTTTATCCAGAACATTGAAAAATAAAGTTACATTTCATTTTATTTCGATAATAGTGAATTAAAATGTGTAGTTTAACATTAAATGTATCTTATTTATTGATAAAAAATTAAATACATTTGGATTTTACTGAAAAAATCACTGACCGTCATAATAACAAAGAAAGCTGTTCATTATTTTCCAAACGAATATACTTAGTTATCTGATATACCTTTTGTTACATAAAAGTCTATAAGGTCCGGTGTTTTCTTTAAATTTGTTGGCCAGTAAGTTGGTGATCCACCAGATTGAAAGTCACATTTTAATTTGTTTCCTGTTTCAAACAACTCTCTCCCTTTTGGTGTAGTAACTCTGGAGCCCCAGTATGTGTTTTTCTCATTGAAGTCGCCACCAATGATAAAACAACCTCCCATAGTGTTAAAAAAATCTCCAAAATCGTCTCTTTTCAGATTGACAGTATATTGCTGATATATTTATTTCTTTGTACTTTGTGCGAGTTTTGATAATTGTAACTTGGGAGTTACTGAAATGGCGTCAGAGACTAGACATATAACAATTTTTGGGTTAAATAGAACTATTTCCAGCTCAGGGATATTTACACGGCTTGTTTTTGGACGACCATTGTGTTTAGCGTCTCCAACTGATCCAGTCTCCTTGAATTTTTCAATTATTCTCTTTACAGTTGACGAAGTTAAAACACTATTCCGACCATATTTTGTATGACATTTTTGAACTGCGGCTGCCAAACTTTTATTATTTTTAAGATATTCTTCAATAACGAAAATACGTTGTTCTTTTTGGGGTTGCCAACACGTTACTGCACAAATGGCGGCAAATTTAAATCTTGCGTTAATTTTGGGACACCCTTTACATACATATCTCGTTAACTTTTAAATTGAACCAAACAAAATAATAAATAAAACAATAAATTAATAAATTATACATATTTTTTTTTGTTTTTAAATATTTTAATACATTTTTATTTATTTGTGACAATGAGTGGAAATCGTCATCAATATTAATATTTAATTAATGACTTTTACATTAAATAAAAACATTAAATTTTATATTATAAATTAAATATGTACATATATAAATGATATAAAAAAATATTTTAACACTAAAATCAATATTTATATAATTTTTTATGATAACATGTGAATTTTAAACTGCTTATTCGCGTCGTTGAGGTATCCCCGGTCGTAAAATACCATATATGTATATGCATACCACATAATCCAGCTAATAAAAATAATGGATTCGTGGAAAACAATGAGACAATAAAATTGTTACACTTATAAAAATATTGACATTTTTTATATATGTCATCGTCATTGTACGTAATATGTGCGCCAGTGTTTTATTAGCGACAAAGTACTTCCTGCCGGAGCTTAACAAAACAAAAAATAAATAAAAATAAAAAACGGAACACAAAATAGAAAATCTCCCGAAAATACTGATTGATTAAGTTCCTTATTGTGATGGAATAAGGATCGGTTGGTTATTTTTGATTGATTATATAGATTTAGGGTGATTACGGTTTTATAGAAATACACTTGTATTTGGAGATTCGACGCAATGGATTTTAGCTATTTTGCTGTCTGAAACGAGAGACATGGCAAAATTGGAATATTATTAATGATTCTGGGGATATGTTTTGACTTTATGGTTGATATATACCCGCAGCAGCTATGCAGCAGCTTGATTTTATTTAAATTAATCTAAATTTTCTAAATAAAACAGTTTATTTTGTCTTTTAGTCAAAACCCAAATCACGAATTGAAGAATATTTTGAATTTAATTGATAATTGTAAGTTAGTCAGGGGGGATTTGAAAGGATGTGCAAAGCTGTGAGAACGCACCATGCCACCCACTTTAACAAACCCAACGCTTTGCGTTCCCGCCATATACATTTTTTTTAAAGCAAAAATAAAATTTAATTTCAGAATTTAATCGATGCAAGACAATTTTTCGTGTGTTTTACTATGTGAGTTGAAAATACCGATTAAAATTTAGTATTGAAATTTAAATTTTTTTAAAAAATTTCATGGTGAATCTACCCTCCTACAAGTAAAATCTCCCCAAATTATAAAGTTAGAGGTGGGGATATTTGGATGAAAAGTAGATTAGGTTAGGTTAGAGTGGGTGCTACCCTTGTTTGAACCAGCTTGAGCTCCTTATGTAGCGTGATATATCTCGCACTTTACAGTTTTCGAGATCAGAGACGCTGTCTATTAAGAACCTAATTGTATGTTTATGTCTTCTGTGTGCCAAAGCCGGACAAGAACATAGGAAGTGGATTAAAGTCTCTTCCTCCTCCTCGTCCATACAGCTTCTGCAAAAATCTAGCCTCTTCGCAGTTTCTCCAAATAGGCAGTGTCGTGTGAGTATCCCGACGATCGTTTTTAAAAGACGTCTTCGTAGGGAGATTAGTGTGTTTGAGCGTTTCAAGTCCAGCTTTGGCCAGACTTGTCTTGCTACACTACATGTAAGAGTGTTTGTCCATCGTTCGTTCGCTGAGGCTACTGCCTCCTTTTTAAGCGCTGTCTTAAGTGCCTTAATAGGCCTTCCCAAATTAGCCCTTTCCTGTAGCAGTTGGAGAGTTGTACCATGCCTAGCTAGTTCGTCCGTCGTCCGAGTTGCCCATGACGTCCAAGTGGCCGAAAACTCAGACTATCTGAATGTTGGAAAGCTCACTCATCTCATTTAGAAACAAGTGGCAACCCAACGCCAGATTGATGTCAGAAAAACTGATTCCAGCGACTTGATTGACGCCTGACTGACCACATAAATTGCGATATCAATCGAGGATACCACATTATGTTGATACAATCGCTATCACCTCTTCTTCGTACACACTGCAGTAGTCAGGAAGCCGAATTGATATATCTACTTCCAATTTATCACAGAAGACTCCAGCTCCTATTTGTATTTCATCTGTAAAGAACTGTAATGCTTCTGTTTCCGATAACGATCCGCTCCTCCAAGAGCCTTTCAAACTTAACCTCCAAGGCACATGTTGGTGTTGTCCTCTGAGGCCCGCTTATAGATCTCCTTCCTGTAGGTTAATTTTTTAAGAGTTGGCCACCACACGCTTACCCTATATACATAAGGATAGGTCTTACTACGGCAGTGAATAACCAGTGTATCGCAGCAGCGGCTTCAGGCCCCATCTCCTTCCGATGTTGTTTCTGCACGAAAACATGGCTATATTAGTCTTGTTTACTTTACAAGATGTTAGGCTTCCAACTAGGCTTACTGTCCAAGATTACGCCCAGAGATCTTGCCTTATCAGTAAAAGTTAGTCTTATGCCGTTTAAGATAATCTACTAACGGGATTCTATATTTCCTGGTAAAGAGTGCCAGTACAGTATTGGACGATCTGATTGCCAGCCCACATCTGATGGCCCACCTCATAATGATTAGGAAGGCATTTTGGTTTATTTCCTTAACCGTGTCTAAATATTTTGTAGAGACAGCTATCGCTACGTCATTTGCGTAAGCAATCACTTCAATCCATTCTCTCTCCATATATAACAGCAAGCCATTAATTGCTATGTTCCAGATAAGAGAGGACAGGACACCTGCGGGGTTCTTTTAGCCACCCGCCTCTTGATTAACCCACTTACAGGGTAGTAAACCCCAAGGAGCGACAATCCCTCCAGAATTGCCTCCGTCTTAACATTGTTAAATGCGCTCTCAATATCAAGGAACGCCACCATTCAAAACACTTCCCAGAATATTGATTTCCCAATCGTACGTACCAGGGCATACAGAGCTGTGTCCACAGATTTAACTTGATAGTAAGCATGTTGAGACTGTGCACTGCAGTTAAAATGTAATTAAGGATTAATTTGGAATCGGACAGACTTTCTAGGAGTTGTTTGGTTAAATACTAAGTTACACTCAGCTAGGATACAGAAAGCCGGCTTTAGTCTGTCAATAGAAATATTAATATTGTTGCTTTTTACATCAAGAATATAATATTGACTAAAACGACGAATGACTTTGTAAGGTCCTTCGTACGGAGGCCCTTTCGTACTCTGTCAATACGAATGAATACCCGCAATTGTTTAAGGACTTGGGAATAAAAATAGGCGGATTAGTTGACATGCGAGTGTCAATAGGAATTAGGTTGCGCATGGCTGCGTGAAACCTTTCGACATAGTCCGGTGAATCGAAACTATCATTAGAACTTGTCTCGAAAATTTCTCCTGGTAATCGAAGAGATTGACCCTAAACAGGTGGGGCGCACTTTAACTCATCCTTTATTGTTGCTCGTATTCCCAGCAAGACGATGGGAAGCTCAGTGATCCATTTAATGGTATTTTCTCGAGCTTTCAGCGAAGCTTTAAGTTGTCAGTGAAATCTTTCGACCATACCATTTGCCTGTAGGTGATAGGCAGTGGTACGAATTCTATGAGCGCCTAGTAAACGCGTAATACTAAGTTCAGAGCAGAGCTTAAACTCAAATGAACAGCCTTGATCTCTCGTGATTACAAAAGGTATTCCATTTCTTGAATCGCATTGCTCGACAAACGTCTTAGCAATAGTGGGAGCGGTGCTATCTTTAATAGCGTATGCCTCAGGCCAATGAATAAAGCGATTGATAATGGTGAGCACATATACACAAAACCTTCGGGTGGTGGACAATGGTCGCACTATATCCATGTGTATATGCTCGAACTGCTCAGGCAGGTTAAACTGTCCGGGTTCGGACTTTGTATGTTGATAAACATTGCTCTTCTGGCAACCAATACAGGATTTCACCCAACGCGTGATGTCCACGTCCATTTTCGGCCAAAATTACCTACAAGAAATTGTTTTACGTGATGCTCGTATACTTGGATGAGATAGACCATGTTGAGCATCGAACACTACATGGCGTTATGAATTATTCATTAATTGGAGTAATTCGTCATCAGACTGAACAATATAGTCAAAATGTCGATTTTAAGGAAAATCCCAAAGGTTGCCAACAATCTTTATTCCATTGCTGTAGGACTGTTCCTACCGCACTACCAGCCGCATCAGCGGAGAAGCTATAACGTGATTTGCTATTGGGGTGGGCCAACAATATTGAGTTGCCAAGTGCTCCTTTAATTTGGGTGAATGACTTGTTGCACTCATCGGGCCAAGAAAAACATTTTTTGTTCTTGGGCATTTTGTTGAGCATAAATTGGGGACAGTGATTCGGCTCGCTTTGGAATCGATGGTAGTATAGTAATTGACCATTCCGACGAATCGCTGAGTTTGTTGGATTGAAGTATCTATGAATGAGATTTTTCAAAAATAGCAGATCCGTTTGAGTTGTTCTAAATTTTCTTTTATTCCTCTGCGTCCTGTTTCGTGTATATTTTTAACTTTATAGAGTTGGGCTACTGCATCTTCGATGTCTTTTTTGATGTATTTAGTTCTGATTATTTTTAGTTGATTTGTTTTGAAATGGTTATGAACAACTGAATTTATTGTGTTGAACGTATCTTGATCACATGCTATAGCTGTCAGTTGTTTGGGTGGAATAAACTCCTTGATGATGCGTATGAGGTTTTCATTATCAAATCTTTGGCTTATAATAGTAAATCTCCGCCTGTCGTAAAAAATTATTTTGGATGATACTTTATATCTTTTGCGTTACAATCGGTTTGTAGTATGTATGATTTACTTTCTGAACTCATTTATTATAGGATGTCATTTCGACTATTGATAAAAGATGCGTTAATGTTGTTCTCAATTTCACACCTTCTAATATCGAATTTGTAAAATCTAATTTAATTCCCAATTGTTGAATGGTTTCTAGACCTAGGAGTTAAAATACGAGTATATTCATGAAATTTAAAGCTGTAGAGTGTGAGAGAGTTATCAATTTTGAATTCTGGTAATCCGTTTAGGATAATTTTTTCTGTGACCTCATGGGTTTTAAATAGTGTTCTTAATTTAAAAGGCTGTATTGGGATTAAATGTTATTTGTTAGGAATATCGAATCTGATTTATTTATTAATTATGATTTATTTGAACCTGTGTCTTAAATTAACATTTTGAGTTTAGTTTGAGGATCCAACTGAATGTGGATGTATGGTAATAGACTGGTTTGATGGGTGCTTAGGCACAGGGATCTGATGGGTTTCCCGAGGCTTGATGGTGAAATCAGCGAACCATTTCATCCGCTCCAGTTTCTTATTCGTAATTTTCATATTTGTTTAAATCTTGTATTGGTGATGAATATTTCTGTTAATTCTGGTGGTCCGTCTGCTTCATATAGTTGACCTTCTAAATTACGTAATTCTTCGATTTTAACTCTTGGGGATCCATTTGGCTTGAAGTGGTATTGTGTTCCTTGCTGTGGGCAATTTGGTGGTTGAGCAGTTTTGTTGATGGTCGGTATTTGTCGGCGTTTGATGTTCTATTCATTATGGTTCTGCTTTTGGGTAAAACCTCGGTTTTGGAGCTTGTGTATAGGTTGATTGAAATTGTTGTGGTTTCTAGCATGGTCGGTGATTATAGTATGTATTATGTGAATTTGGAATGGGTGGATTGCAATGTGGTCGTTGTAATTTATTAACATCTTATAACGTCTTGGTTTCGCTCTTGAATCTTGACGTGTTTACCAATGTCGATTGGATGCCTATATGATTTTTGATAAAAATGTCTCTATAATATTGATAGATCGATCCTTGATAGATTTGCAAATCTCTGATAAGGCTAGTTTCGTCTCTCGTATCCGCATAATGCGTACTGAGTGACAATGCGTACTACAATTTGATTATGACGATAAGCACTAATTTTTGTTGCCTAAATCATTTAGATTAGACAATTATTTTTATAATAAAAATAGCTTTCATTTGACCACTATTTCAAATTGAAAAATTTGGCCCTTGGTATAATGCCAAGTGATCCGTCGCAGAAAATAAGATATAGAAATTCGGCATACTTCCACCAATTTGAACCCAGAAACTTGCTACTTAAGCCTGTTTTTATGTTAGTGGGGCACACTAACACGGTATTTTTTAGAATATCCACTGAGGTCCTGAAAGGGGTTCCAAAGTTACTATGGGGCTCTCAATTTCCCCGATTGAGCTGATTCTCTAATGTTTGTTATATTATCAAAAATAAATCGACACGTATTTTAGGTTTTTTAGGAAATTGTTTGGTATGTTTCAGCTTATTTTTGCAGAATCAAAAATAATTCGACACAAGATATCAGAATTTTTTGGAATAGTCACTCTAACATGTGAGAATGCTATCGCCTTCGTGACTATTACATGAAGTTCGAGGCGCCTGTATCTATATTATAACTGAATCGTACATATTACTTTTTAGTTCATATGCAAGCCCATATTGTAACAATTAATGGCCGAAAATTCTATAGGATGACCCCATATCTGATTCACAAGTTAAATTGAAGGGAACTTTTCACCATAATGCTTTGAAGATAGTATCACAACAATAGGCGGTATACACTTAACACATTTTGGGTTGCACCAATCAAGACACATCGTAAAGAGGTTATAGCAAATCCGGATTATTTCAAAGAAATCAAGTACAATGTAAATGTTCTGTTCCAAGCCGTCGAGCAAAAACAACTCTGCTGTGGAATTATGAAAAACATCCGGATATTGAATGGCAAATTGTATTTTCTTGATACACCTGATTAAGTTATAATTTTATTTACTCCAGACTTTCGATAAACTCTATCCACCTTCACTATTTCCTAAGAAGAGAATTGGACAGTGAATTACATTGTGAATATTTTGGGTGCGTCGATTGCAATTAATTCAATTTCATTTTTAATCACACAAGTCCCGATTTCGATAATTTCAAACTCTCAATTTTCTATTTGTTCTATACAATTCGCCAAAAAACGTTATTGAGACAGGCATGTGCGATAAACTTATTATTTGATCAATAACGTTACACAATTTAAATATTTATTGTAATCGACATAATGCCATACATGTACTTAAGTATTTTTCCAGTTTTTCAATTTTGTTTTCATAAATTGAAAATAATTTTCGAATTATTGGAAAATCAAAAATATCATTAAAATCTATAAATAATATAATTTCAATGTATTAAGCTTTTTGTATCTGTAAACGAGTCTGTGCTTTTTTTTTAACGATTTTGATATGGAAGCTGAGAGATAAAAGCAAAATCAAGTATTTTCCAAGGATAAAACAAAATGATGGAAAACAAAAAGGAAGATAATAAATTTTATTATCAGATATTTTCATTTTTATTTTTTTGTTGTGCGGAGAATGAGGTGAAAAAATCCCGAACAAAAAAAAAAGTGAAAGTAATTTTTTTTAACAACTTGAAAGCTTTGAAATAATAAAAATAAAAAATAAATAAACTTTCGAATTTTGATGTTTTTTTTTTGTACATTTAGGCTTTTTTGTCAATAAATTATATTTTGTATATTTCGAGTGTAAAATATGTAATGACGTCAAACGTAATTTTCAACGGCAAAATAATTGTAGCTTTGTAAGCTTTATGCTGATGCGTTAAGTATATGTTCGAGTATATATATATACATGAACATGTTATGTTGATATTACGCTGATTTCATATAATAGCATTTTCAAAATGCGTTAACTTATAATCGCATTATACACCGTCATATGTATGCAGAGTACTTAAAATGTGTTTTATAGCAGAATTAAAATAAAATTTATTATGTATCGTATGGTTGCCCAGCATACATATGGTTGCAGAATATGTCAAGACCTCACTTTAAATACAAGAGGATATCTACATATGTGCACATTGTATACGAATCGGAAAGATGCGATGCTTTCCCAATGGAATATAAATGAAAAATATTTATAAATTTCCGACATGGATTTGAGATATAGGTACGATTACATAAATACTCTGTCCCACTCTATATGTACCATCGAATATAAATTTGTGTTTGATAACGAAAATAAATAAAAACTTAAATTTGAATTTCAAATTAATATTGTATCTCTCTCTCGTTATTTTGATTTATAAATTGTAATAGAAATGTATACATATATGTATACTCGAATATACATATATCATTTATACATGAGGGACGAATGTGTTGGTAGAAATGGAAGACAAATGTGTTAGTTAGACATGATCTATGTGCTTTGTTAATTATAAATGATTTTTCAAATTTCACATCTATAGGATTCAAATTTAATTTTATTTAAAGTTTATAGTAGGAATGGCGCTACTTAAGCCAGACAAAAAAATCACCTAGAAGTAGGAATGGCGTTACATGAGTCAGATATTTTTCTGACAGAACCCAGCGCTCTGCCCTATTGTACTTCTGTATTGTATTGGTCTAGTTCAATTCAATTGGAATAATGAAATTTGTTTGTAAGACGATATTTTGTGTGATTGTTTCTCAATAATAGTCTCTGTGGTCCAATTCGTTGGTTACTGGTAAATTGGCCTATTTTATCACTCTTCAGACAAACCGACTGTTTCATCTCGAAAGCACGGGACGGAGCATCCGTATCGGAATCATAACCGCACATATTTTACCAATCAACAAAAAAATCATTAGTCGTCTCATCAGACTATGGCAACTGGGCCTTGTATTTGGGCATAAATCACCGCATTACTTTCATTTTTCGTGTGTTTTCAGAAAAGATTTTGTGATTTATTTTTGAAAGTTAATTTCTGTGATTTTGATATTTTCTATTTTTGGAAAGCCGAAATCAGCAAATATTACATACACATAGAGGTGTTTCAGGAAAATGAAACCAGCGTTACAACAACCGAATATTATAATATTTGCATGGACGAATTCAATGATAATGGTAGCATGAATTAGAGCGATACCCAATATATTTAAAACATTCATTGCAAACACGATTGTTGAAATCCATCTCCATTATACTGGAGTTACATAGAATCCAAAGAAAATTCTGTGAATTGTGCATCTTAAGGTTTGAACCCTACCAGCTTGATAAATTACACATTGACTACTACGATCAAAGATGAAAATATCATGCTACAGGTTGTCTAGCATCAGAGCTATAGTATTAACATTCAACATACAATAATCATACCATGAAGGTCATTTTACAACGCTCGGAAGCAATTAATGGCATATCTTCCAACAGCTAGAGTAACTCCAATCTGATCATTGGCGTATACAAGAGCGGATTATTCGAAACATCATTTAACTCGAAGGAGGGTCCTGTTATTATTACAGAAGCGTAGTAAATGGAATTTAAAAAAAATAAATATAGCAAAAGGACAGTAAGTTTTCTTTAAAGATTGAAGGTGTCTTTTTACATGATGTTGGAAGTGGAATGAACAATATAAAGTGCAAATGATGTTTTTGTTAGAGCACAACAACTCAAAAGGTCAATTACTTGACAGCGGAAACCCAAACAGACACAGCAGAAGCCACCAACATCGCAAAACAAAATGAACGAGTGACAAGAACAAGTACCAATATATCGAAATTAACCTCCAATCGCGGGATTAACTGCCATAAAATTGCCCTACTATAATCTCTCCTATTAAGAGCAGACCTAAATCACCTTGGGATCATCACCTCGCAAACAAAAATAATACGCATTACGCGGAAACAGTTTGACCCGCATAACAAGAGTGCCATTAGATTTCTTATAGGTACAATTACCAATTAGAACTGTTCGGACTATTAGATCAAAGAGATGGAAAAAATTACAAAGAAAGCAAAAAAAAAAAAAAATAAAGGTGAACCAGCAGTAACATAAGAAAATATTACGAACCCAGATGTCCATAATACAGTCAATTATTAATAACATAATGAAACATGTCCATGAGGACTATCTCAAAAATTTGAGGACTTCAATCAAATTGTAGCAACCTTCCTGTTCCATGTATAATTTGCCGACCTTGCTAGATACACTATATACACCGCAAAACTTTCAGAAACTTCAGGAACTGATCAGGTAAGTTATTCCTAACAAACATCAAATCATCTTCAAATTATTTTCTGGTTGCGATACAGAAGAATTACTCCAATATAAGTAGCTGGGAGATGCAACTTTGCCATCATGCTAGTAACGTTTCAACTAGTTATGAAATCCGCAGAATTCATTACTTTCATATTTTGAATTGCTCGAATATGACTTTTTGGAATATTTTCCTCTTTGTCAAACGTTAGCATGAAAAGCGGAAGCCCGCGTTTTGTGGCGACACGGTTGCTTTTGTCATCTACATTTCTCTCTTTTCTAATGATGTTTGCAGCATCCTTTTCTCTGCAGCTCGGCAGTCATATCTTCACTCTCGCATGTTTGATGTAGTCCTCTGCCATAACCTTAGTTGGTCTTTCCTGCTTGTCCTCATATGTATTCCACTGAACTTTATCAGCATTAAGCTTTATAGAGAGATTTCTATAAGTATCTGAGTCTAGAACATTTACCTTCCAAACATCATTATTTAGTGCTACTATCTTAAAGTGCTTGTCCGTAATTGATGTCATCAGAGCCTTGACAACCGGATAGTCCTAAATACCAACTAAGTTTATTGGTGGAGGAAGTTTTTTTTCTCTGTGTTAGGAATTTTATCGTTGCGCTGAGTAGGTGGTTTACTCGATGTTTATGTTTGCTTTCCTTGTTCTACATATTCTGGTGATGATACTGCTTTTCTTTTCTTTCTGGGCTTGTTTTTTTTCACGTTCCAATCAGATTCTCTTGCCACTTCCTCTACATCGGAAACTGCCATGTTGAATGTGGCGGATTTCTTGTGCTTCTTGATCCTATAGTATCCACCAGGAATTGGTTCCTATTTCTCTTCCGAGTTCTCCTTCGTCTTTGTAGTATTCATTACAGACTTGTTTTTTTTTCTTTACATGATTCGATGATCCTTTTCAGTTCTTAATTTTCTAACTTTAATAGGGTAATTTCATTACTCAGCTTTGATACTATCTCTTCCAGGCTTTTTAATAAGTTATTAAAAAGTTTTTTTTTTCGCTTCCAACATTTGAATTTGTTGTTGGTAAAGACAAAGTCATATTAATATCTCCTATAAGACTCGTTTTTTTTTTAAAGTAGGTGATCTTAAGATATAGCTACCTCTATGAAAAGGATACTCATCATCACTTGTTAAGCTTGTAATAATATCTGTCCCAGCAGCCAAGTACACCACTGCGGAGACATTGGTAGTTTGATTTCGACGACTGGGAGCCCACTTGCTCACTCCTGAATGTCGTCGGTACTGCGTTCCCGAATCCCAGCACCGTACATTTTCCTGTATTCAGAGTCATCGTTGGTTATTTCTTCAAGGTATCCTTCCTCTAGCATTTTATACCTCCTGCCAGGTAAAATCAGCCGCCCCTTATATGAGAATCAGACGCTGTTTGAAGCCGCACCTCCTGGTGACCCGACGCTTCTTGCAAGTTTTGGTCCTGGAGTGGTATTTTATTTCCCACTTACCCGCCAGTGTTCCGGTGTGGGCATCCTTCTATTCGCCATTTGGGAACGTGCCCGGTAGGAGACTGGCAACACCCAAGGGGGTGTAAATTTTATGAATATTTGTATTCTAATTTAAAGAATTTGTAACTGTTAAATTTCATTAAACCATTTAGTGAGCGTTGACGAAATTACAAATATTAATTAATTTGTTGCGCGAACTATGATTTAAGACTCACGGGCCGCTATTGTCTGTTTACGTGTGTAAAATTTAGCAACATTTGTTTTTTTTTCAAATTTCTTGATATAGAGATTTTGTCAGTCAGAATATAAATTATTATGATCTTCGATTTCGTAATAAGCCATACGTAAACCAAGCTGAGCTTAAAAACTGCTGAACAACTCTTAGCAATGTAATAAGATGTGAAATAAAAAATAACATAAACATTTTTACAACCCATCAAACTCTTGAAATATAAATAAATTATGTGCGCCTCCTGTCCCACGTCTTATAATTTTCCGTCATATTTCACTTTAAAATTATGTACATATTGAGGCATATCATATTGTTTAAAAAAAAAAAAAGCTCGTAATTTTAACAATCATAAAATAATGAGATTTTACTGTATGCAACATAAAAACGGAATAATATCATTTTATACATAAAAATATATTTTATGTTGGTTACATAAATAAAATAAAAGTTAATATTATTATATATTAATGTCTCTATTGTATATAGCTGTGTCTTACTTGCGAACATGCGGCCTAAAATATTTGCAACGACATTTTAGAAGCTTAAGCTAAGTTAAAGAACTTTAAAAAGATTTCTAATGGTGTTAATGAAATTAAATTGTGGTTTAAAACAAAATATTTTGAAATATATTCGTGGCGTCACTTGGTAGGGAAATAAAATTCTTCAATTTTGTGGATGAAAGTTAACAACTTCTTTGGAATTATTTCATACCTTGAATTTAAATTTTTTTTTGCCAAAATATTTTAATTTTAATTTATACAAAAATTGTCACAGTAAGCGACCTCTCAGATCCATCAAATCAGGTATATAGATGTGGTGTAAGAGTTTCCTGTTAATCTGGATCAACGAAGACGAAGGTTAACGGAAGGATAGTAAATTTTTAATATTGTTCTCCTTTTTCTTCTTTTTCCTTTATTTTATAGGAAAACGATAGACGTCGAAAATATTAGGCGACAGTTATAGTAGGACCCCAGAATTGTTAACGTTTGTGCAGTTGACCAAACTCAGACTTTTGCGTCAGTTGACCAAACTCAAACTTTTGCGTTGGTATAGAAACATTCGCGTAAAATTTGTTCGAACTTAGTTCTAAAATATAAAAAACAGATCATGCTGCATACAATTTTATTTTATTTTTATTTTTATATTGAGATAAGTCTACAAATATTTATTGAGAAATGAGTAATTTTTTTTTAAGGACTACCGGTTCGAGTTTTTAATTGCCCGTCTCCACATTGTATAGCTCAATGACAGCCTGTACTGACATGAGCGATGGGTTTGGGCCGTGAATTTTGCACTCAAACAGAAGGTCACAGATGTGTTCATCATCATACTGATCGAAATCAAGGATGAAGGGAATTGGAATTCGAAATCGGTACCTCCCGATCGCCACAACTTTAACCTCTGTGCTGTTTGCTCGGCTATAACAAAAGGGAATAAAAATAAATTAAAATGGAAAAACAAAGAGAGTTAATACAAGAAGCGATAAAGCAAATGACAGGAGCACTTAATGCTGAAATAGAGCAATCAAAATTGATTGAACGAATTCTTCAGAAATTTGAAAATCCAATAAAACCAGCAATCCAAACAGCAGGAAACTTGACAACACTCAAAAACGCAAAGGATTTAAAAGAAATCAGTAAACTGCCAGACTTTGTAAAAGAGTTACAGCCATTTGATGGTAACCCTATATACACAGTATATATCCTGGATCGACAGTGTCGAAAATATCTTAAGAGACTACAACACCATGCGAGATAGGTCTGCCCTAATATCTTACAACATATTCGATGATGAATGAACAGCAATCAAAAAATGTCTCTCCCTCCATTACGCAGATAAAAGGGTTCTGAGGACACTAGAGCATCAACTCAGCAACCTATCTCAAAGAACTGACATTAGACGAATTCTACGCGAATGTCCTCATTGAAACGTATCGATACCAAGCCCTTAATGTCTTTATCATAGGACTAAACGGAGATTTATTAAGAATTCTGATCATCCAGAAACCACACACATTACCAGTGGGTTAGGTGTCTTACCTGGAGTTCCATAATTTGAACTATAAAATTTTACCAACAATTCAGTTACTGTTGGCTTATTGGCCAAATTTTTTCACGACCAAATTCACCAGATTTTCGGAAAAATCTTAACTAAATGACGTTAACACAAAGGAACATGGTATATAATATTCAGCACGCAAATCATCAAGGTACCACCAATGCCAACATACTCCGATCTACCAGAATCAATGGATATTTATCCATCACTACAGAGCAGGGAAATCAACTACATAAATCGTCCGCCGCAACAAAGCCAACAAGCCTTTAAATGAGAACATTCGTACTGCAAAGAGTTTACCACATAGAGACTCAGGAACAGGAAGATAAAAATGAATACTTTCAGCTGTTAAGGGAAAAAACAGAAATCGAGGAACTTGAAGACGAGTAGGGAAATTGAAGAGAAATGAGAGTAATATTCTAGGATGGGTGCCATCTAGCATACCATACATAGAATATCAAACGAGAAATGGCCACACCCTTAAAATCCTGATTGATACGGGTGCCAATAAAAATTTCGTCAAAACCTCAATTAGCCGAAATCACGATACCGACCAATTAAAAATTAAAAATTAGATCGACAGGAGGAGAAATCGAAATCAGCAAGAAAATATATTGTGAACAATTTTTTAAAAGCATAAGGATCGACACAGTTATATAATTTTTTGTTTTACCAGGATTAAAAACAGTCGATGGCATAATTGGCGATGACACACTGAAACAACTCAATGCAGTCATTGATCGAAAAAGCAACATCTTAACACTTGTCTCAAGAAGTAAGAAACCACTTCACGAAAAATAAGCTTGTCAACTAAATACTTCGAAAATACGAGACAGCCAACTCTCTTCCGAATTAAAACAGAAAATTCAACTAACGCTTTCAAAATACAAAACACTGTTTAGTCCAGTAAAGAACAGAACACCGATCGACACTACGGTAAGGGCCGAAATTAGAAGAAATACGGAGGAGGCAATCTACACAAAATCCTATCCCTATCCAATCAATATGAGGAATGAAGTAGAGGAACAATTTGTAAACTCCTAAAAGATGGGATGGTACGGCCTTCGAGGAGGCCATATAACTCACCGATCCGGTCATCTCTAACATGATCGCGAACCTTGGAAATTCTCAGTTCTTCACCACAATCGATCTTACATCGATATTCAACCAAATTAAAATGAAAGAGTCCGACATACCGAAAACCTCCTTCTGAACAATGAACGGGAAGTAAAAATACGTGAGACTTCTCTTTTGACATAAAAACGCATCTGCTATTTCCAAAAGGATGACAGATGACGTGTTGACGGAATTTATGCTATGTCCACATCGATGACATAATTGTTTTCGGAAGGGAAACCAAGGCAGCACATCTAATAAATACTGACAATTATTTCTCTAAACTTGAAAAGGCCAATCTACGGATAAATTTGAACAAAACGGAATTCTTTAAAATGGAAACTGAATTCCTATAGGTTACATCATCACGAACCAAGGGGTCAGAGCCGATCCAAGGAAAATAGCTGCTATCCAAAATATAAAAAACCTGGAAAATCTGAAGGAACTAAAATCAATTCTCGGGTTAGTTGGATTGCGAAGGTAGTAAAACCCTTAACAAACCTCACAAGGGGCGAAAACGCCCAGATAAAAGCGAACAAGTCAAAAAAAGTAAAAATTAGTATGGACCAACAACCGATTCAAGCATTTCGTTATAAATATTAAAGAGTTACTATCACCATGGGAAATATTGATTTTTCCCAACTCAGCAAACCATTATCAACCTGACTGTCCGCCTCGGACACGGCAATATGAGCCGTACTATCACAAAGGGACATTGGTAAGGACAGACCAATCAAGTATATTTCCAGATCCTTAAACAACCGAGAAGAAAATTATGCAGTCAGCGAGAAAAAAATATTGTAAAAAATATAATATATAAATATATATACACCGTCACAGAGGAGTGGAGAAAATGGGACTTGAAATGAAATCTTCAAATGCCTGCAAAACATGTTCAAGGAATTGACAGTAAAGGAGTTGATCAACATAGCGGTGGATCGCTACAACAATTCTATACACTCAGTCACCCAGCAGAAACCCAGCGATATTTTTTTTTGGAAGAGCACAACTACCAAAATCAAACCGATTTTAAAATTAAAATAAATGAGGATTTAATCGGAAGAATCAAGAAAGCTCAGGAAACCAAAATTACAAGATAAAATTCAAAGAGAATAATACCTAAAACGTACGAACCTAGTGATACGTTCTTTACAGCCATCAAGCAAATACAGGCGAACAACAAACCGAAGTTTCAAAAGGAAACAGTAGCAGAGGATAATAACGTTTCAATTACGACAACATCGGGAAAAAAATCCATAAAGCCCAGATCAAAAATCGAATACAATAATTATATCTACCAATATATCTATAGCAATATCAACCAATCAACTTATAAGAGGGTAAAACGCCACATGTGACCATCAGTTCAATAGAAACCAAATTATCAAAGCCTTGACTTTAATGGAAGCATTTTTTGTAACACGTCGAGCAAATATTTTCTTGTCAACAGGCCAAGAGAGAGAAGCCAAAGACGTATGCTGTTCATAACCAAACCAACCTCCCAGGAAGGGAATTCCAGCAACCAGCAAGGAATCCAACCAGTTAGATTAAACTTTTAGGGGGGAAGAGTTAAGATAATAACATAATGTGGGAAATGACAAGTTGAAATACGAATATAAGAATATACTCGTAGACATGCTTATCTGGTGTAGCAATACCACACCAATAATGTGGATTGTCTTAGAATTAAGTCTTTTATAATTATATGACCCGAAGCATACTACCAACATGTCAGCTGCAACCATTATTGCCACCACATTCGTTAATAATTACGTATCACGATACGGCATGCATATAACAACCGATCAGGGAACGCAATTTGAGTCAAAACTTTTCACTGAGTTAACAAAACTGCTCGGCTCACAACGAATACGTAGAACGGCTTACAATCCAAAAGCTTCCAATCGAACGCTTCCATCGACAGCTCAAAGCTGCTCTCATGGTCCGGGTAATTACAATTAATTGGAGCTCGGAAAACCCCATTATTCTACTTGGAACCCGAGCAACAGTAAAGGAAGATCTGAAGTGCTCACCAGCCGAAATGGTTTACGGGCAACCAATCAAGTTACCCGGTGAGTTCTTCGTCGAGAATCCTCCTTTACCAGTACCAACGGATGATACAGTCGTCGAAAAACTGCGACAAACCATGCACCACCTTGTCCCATCTTTGTCGATAAGTCACTGGACATTTACGATTTGGTTTCATTCGAACAAACGAGGTTCGCAAGGGTTTATTACCTCTTTATGAAGGCCCATACAAAGTT
Source organism: Tipula unca (assembly GCA_951394425.1). Classification (NCBI taxonomy): domain Eukaryota; kingdom Metazoa; phylum Arthropoda; class Insecta; order Diptera; family Tipulidae; genus Tipula; species Tipula unca. The sequence goes on along the minus strand of OX596382.1, from coordinate 167,254,176 downwards.
GTACGCCACCTTCGCAAAAACCATACCATTTCAATTGACCGAATCAAACCGGCATACGGCATACTTACCTTACATGATCAAATATCGGGCATTCGCAAACATAAGGCCGTACACCTATCCGAATAGTTCAAAGTCTCAAGGAGGGGATATTCACTTGCGAGGGAGTCCTGTATCAAAATCATTACAATTTCGCGTTGCAACAAAATACTTATATACAGCTTATATTCATACTATGTATATAACGATAATCGCATACTCTAAAAAACTTGTTGTGGCCAAGCCAATAAAGGGTCGAATATTTTATCATAGCAGTGAGTGCGGGACTCTATTGGCCACCACTACCCTCGCGGTAATAATTTTTGATCTTTATAAGTCAAAACTCAGTTCAAAACTCAATCAAATATTACAAAATAACCAGGACATTTTTTTTTTATATAGAACTAAATAGATTTTAAGAAGCAACTGTATAAATTATATATTTATAAAAAATCTGGTTTATCTGCGAATATCTTATTTCTGCAGCTACACAGAAAATAGATGTTTCGTGATCTGTAATATTTTGGACTCATATTTTTCGAATTGTTAAGATAAACTAGATTTTTGGTGGTCAAGAGAACAAGATTCTGATGGCCTTTTACAGAATTTAAAAAATACGTAATTTTGACTGATAGTAAAATCTTTGGGCCGGCAATCCTATAGGAGCACAAACAAATAGACCAACAAATTAAATTAGGAATCGGACTTTATAATATTGAATGATTTTTAAAATTTTGTGTCACCGAACCCAAATATGTCCAAAAAAATGTTTAATCAGGCAAGAAGCCACAGTTCTGTTAACAATAAATTGACATAAAAGCTGCACAAGACAAATTCCACCAAAAGGTTGATGGCGAAAAATGTATATTTCATAATATATAGATTTTATTGAAAAATTGTTACGCAATTATACAGATTGTGCCACGAATTGTGTCGTTTATATTTTGGTGTTCCCATGATAACAGAGCACAACAAAAAACAACACCGCAACTCTTGTACGCGACGCCACACCGCATTCATACACAATAAAATTGTATACAATATATAAAACAACAATTTTCAGTTAGCCGCCATCCCTATATCGCGCATACCCCCATCTGCCCACCCCAATGGAATTCATTTATATTCAATTAAGATAAATGTATATAAAAATAAAAAATTGTTTGGAAGAAAAAAAAATTTCTACATATTTTGACAGGCAACAAGTATTATTATATCTAGATGTATACGTATACAATCGAAGCATAAAGAAGAAAATTGAAAATTTTCCAAGAAAATCTATAAAATAAAAACACTGTGTAGTGTAGAATATAATATTTTATTAGGCAGTGTATTTTATTATGATAAACAAAAAAAAAATAAAACAAGCGAACTTCACAGAGAAATTCCAATAAGTCTGAATTTAGCTGTATAGAAGAGGCTCTACATTTATTATATACGCGAAGTCGGGAAAATGTGTAAATAAAAATATCTTTTTGGAAAAGAAAAATACAAAAAATGGAAATTAACACGCGAAATAAATAAATATTAAGTGTTTTACTTTTACATATACTCTTATATTTTCCTTTCGCTTTTCTTTTCTTTTATTTATTTATATCATACATATACATATTTTTATTAATAGAATAATTAAGTGAATTTAATAATAATTATTATTATTGCCTTTGTGTATATACACATACATACATATTCACACAGGTATATCTATATATGTATATACAAATACAAAATCACGTATGTTTATTATTTTATGTTTATAGATTTTTCCGGGAAAATATTTATTACCGCTGCGAATTTAATAACAACAATTTTAATTATTTTCTAAGTACTTTTTAATTGTATTCTCATATTTGTATTGTTGTTGTTACAGATGCAGCACTTAACGGGCGATATTATTGGATCGGGATAAACATTTAAGACATTCATCTGCGTATAAGAAAAGTAAGTTTCGATATGTATATAAAGTTAGCCCCGGATTCATCCCAGAAAAACGCAATGGCAGCACCATAACTATAGCGACACTATTTTATCAACTGTCAGCCCAGGATTAACTATCATCCTATAATTTTGTCCCATCCCAGAAAAAATATGTCCTAATGTCGCGACAGTTTCATAAAACTATCATCCCAGAAAATCACTATAATCATGAATTTTGTACCACACCATCTCAATATCACGAAAAAAAAGATACACAAATAAATCAAACCATTCAATGATTTGATATTTTAAGTCGGATTCAGAAAAGATTGTGATAAAGTGACGTACGAAGTCGAGTGCTTTTTTTGAATTTAGACAACAAAAACCACTACTTCAAAACACTCGATCCAATATTTCATATATTTTTCATTATTATTATCACCATATATGAAAAATACGTCAACTCACAAATTCAGTATATGTATGGAGCCGGAAGTCATATCAAAATTTTATGTATTTTCTTTTTTTATTGTTTTGTCATAGCCTAAGATACAGGGTGTCAAATATTGGAAAAATACGCGGACATATTGTAATATATTTGTGGCTGTCAAATAAAAAATAGTTGTCGGATAATTATGATAGGGGGCTCGTTTGTTAGGTAAAAGGGTGGCGACTAATTTGAAAATATAAAACTTTCATCATCTTTAAATTCTTCCCTCTTCAAATTCCCACCAAAATTTTGTTTTTCAATTTTCTAAAAATGTAATTTTTATTTTATTTTATTTTTATTTTTTTTTTTCGTAGACCTTAATACTGTTACATATACCAACAGCAAGAGTACGGACATTTTTTATTTACTTGGAAAACTGATTTAAGTACGATCGGGGTCACCTTTGTAACACAGGGTGTTTCAATTATGGAAATTTTACTTAACCTCGTATAGATAATTGAATTCTAAGAAAAAAAAAATTGTTATACGAAACTATCAACCTCATTACCGTTATAACGGATTAAATATAAATAGAGCATTTACATTTTTTTTTTTTTTTAGAAAATTATTTGGCGAGTAACAGATTTTCCTTTTCGCTATTCTACTCAGAATTAAATTGTCTTTATCGAGGAAATAAATTTTTATTACTATTTGTCTGATAAAATGGATGATTTAAAAAAAAAAAAATCATTGAAACGATCATAAAAATTTACGTTTCTTAAAGCTGCGACGTTTGGATCGGGAGGTACCGGGTTCGAATCCCAACAAAGGCGGGATTTGTGGAAAGGGATTTTTCATCTCATGCCGATTACGGGGAGATGATTAATTTAACTGTACATCTACCACAGATGGAATTTAGAACTCATGGGCCGACCCACCTTCCATGTCACTATACAGGGTGACATGGAGCTATGCATTGCGCAGGTGGTACACTGTAATTGTGTGAATGAGGGTGAATGAGTTGAATGAGTGTGTGTGTGAATAAATGTTCACAAAGGACCATAGCTGGTCTAAGTGTGCGAAAACCAACCACAAATAATAATTATCTAAAAAATGAGGTCGCTGATATAATTTTTTTTTTTTGAAATTGATAGAAAATTATTTTTAAGAACTTATTTTTTAAGCTTTTTAAACATAACAGTGGAAGATTGGGGACCTGTAGGGCAAATATTTCTTAAGAAACGAGTGCCATCATACACAACGCCATCTCTATATGAATGTTGAATAAAATTTCATTAATTGGAAATAAGGTGTTTCACAAAGGTGACCCGATCTTACTTAAATTTGTTTTTCAAGAAAACAAGAAATTTCCGTACCCTGGTTTTTTCGTATATGTAAGAACATTAAATGGTCTACAATAAAAATTTGAAGAGGGAAGAATTTAAGATATTAAGATTATGACGTTTTTATAATTTTGTTAGTTTCGTTATTTCTTCCACAGCTTTAAATTTGTCATCCAGTTGATTGACGACGATATCTAAAACTTTCAAATAAATATTAATTCGAAAAATTTACTCACTTCTATTGAAACGGTGATCTCTGGCTGATTCCTCAAAATGCCTTTAAACAATTTTTCTTCTTTTTTGTGCAAATGTTGCAGTGATTCCTCATTTCTTTGCTATTTCTATTGCTTCATTTTTTGCAGAATCACACAACTTTCTATACTGCTTTAATTGATGGTATATTTATTTAATATTTTAGACAAACACATGAAAACAAATTCAAATGATAGCTCATATTCTTTTGGTGATTCTAAGAGCTTCATCGTGCTCATCTCATTTTGAACTTGTTAAATTTATTTCGGATTATATCGACAAACCAAATTTTAATACTTAAAAGTGAAGTATACCGTACTGCCCAGCGCGTTGATTAGACAATTTTAATGTTTCTACGTATGATTGTGTATTTCAGTAAACCCCAAAAATACTTCTCGAATTTCAATTGATACTGGCTCATCGTTTATAATTGTATAAAAGGGTGAACTATTGATATCAGCTGCAAGAGTAGTTCTTAAACGTGTTGTGAGGCAACGAATAATTTTATGAATTTCTGAATTTGAGTTAAAAAATTACCATTATATTCATCTTTTAAAGTTTCACGATGCCCGCGAAATGATAGCGAATTTTTAAATAGTATCCAAAAATTTGATTCATATCGAATTTGTTCTTCAACGTCCTTATCAATTGTTTCATTGTTCCTCCATTTTTCATAAATGCAACAAGAGAGACCACGCCAATCTCTAATTCCATGTTAATGCCAATTATCTAGTTTATTTTTGGCAAAAAGCCAACAAGGCTCGCTTATACAGCATTCTCGTATATACAGCATCAACCTTCGGGAAATAGCATAACCACTTTCTTTCGATAATTCCGAATTTTGTACTTGTTTAATACAAGCTCGTGGAAAAGTTACGATAATTTTGTAATGGATCCTGTATAAAAGGCCCTTTCGGTCGACATGATTCAGTTAAAATAATCATTTTCTTCGTTTCAGATAGTATTTTTCCTTCGAAATTGGCCATGTCAGAGGAAAAAGATAAACACGATTCTGGAAACACATTATGTTCATTTTCGTCAGACAATCTGAAGAAGCCAAGTTATTCTCCACACCTGGAGCCATCGACGCCTGCAACGATCTCTGCGCCTACCATATGGTGGCTCTCCTTTCACAATTCGTTCTGGATCAGCACGCAGAACGTGAAATAGCCAGCGTACTCACAGAGATCTTACTTCCTGTACAACATCGGGGATCTTCATCAAATCTCTGATCCGATATAGTACAGAGCTCGGTATGTACCATCTACTTCTCGTTTTGGGCCGTACATCACTCGCATGATTCTTCTCTCAAATGTAAGGAGCCATCTCTCGTACTCACTCGTCAGCGCGCAACTTTCACATCCATACATATTCACGGCACTTGATAGGTGTTTAGATTTTAGCAGTGGTCTAGGAAAAAGCACGACTGCTATCTGCCAGTCTTACTTTAATATACCCACACTGTTATAGTATTAATATACCCACACTGTGTAGTGGCCACTACTAAAAGCTGTTGAGCCAAATTGTCCCTATAACCACAGATCACGTATTTCATTTAGGACTCATTGATCTGGAGTCCAACAGAGGCTGAAAACTCTACAAGCTGATCAAGTATTTCTTTCACTCTGTTGCTATTTTATAGCATTGAATGCAATTAATTCGAATGTTGGTTGAAATCTATGGCAAATCTGCTAACTCCTTTAAGGTAAACGAATGTCCTTCTTCTCAATAACATAATTTTGGTTATTCCAGAGGTGAAAATTAATGTAAAAGATAGGGTGCTTCGATCATTTGTCTGTGTGTAGCACGGTTAGTTGTTGACGGTTAGTTAAAGATTTCATTTTACCCAAATTTTAATCGAATTCTTAACATTAACGGAACTTTTAAATTGTTCTTAAAGTAACAAATTTTGTTCATGAAATTTTTAGTCAACATTGATAAAACTTTTAGCTAAATTGAGTTTGAATTGAAGGAATATTAAAAAAAAAATTCTAGGTTATATTCGTTAAAGTTTTTCCAAAATGAATATTCTACGACAAGTTCAAGATTATATTTCAAATCAAATTTTTAGTTAAAATTAGTTATATCGAGAAGAGCTATTGAATCTCTAAAAGTTTAGACACCGATTAGTGTGAAGATGCACGAAGCGCTTTCTACCTTCGGAAATCCCCTTTTTGGAGTTACCAAATTAAATAAATTTATACCCGGAATCATTTAAAAACACCAAATTCCAAAATTTGCTAAAATATAAATTATTTATTCAAAATAAAATCGAATTTCTGTTTCAAAATTGTGTAACCCTGGTATATGTATTCAGGTTATGCCAGATAACATTCGTTTATTTTTATATTGTCTCAGTTTTGATCACCCACATAATAAATATGGGTAACCTCAAATTATAGAGATACAAATGACTGCTTGGATTTCGTTTTTATTCCGCAAATCACTTTATTTTCAAAAATAATATCAAAATAATTAATTTCAATCCCTTTTTGGCCCCGTTTTTTTAAAAGAACACAACGACAATTAATTTTAATCAAAATAGGCTGTGATTAATTAACAACGTCAAGCAATGTATAAAACAAAAAACAAAATTTTAAATCTAAACTAATTTAGTTTTCCTTAAAGGAATTTTTTTTTTACTTTTTTATATTTAAAACAAAAGTCAGTAATTTTCTTTGTTTTTTTTATTGTTTATGTTATTCCATCTCACTTTAAGTCATTATATGATTATATTCCAGTCTTATATCGTTCCATTCATACGCGTAAATAAATCTACGAGATATTTTTGCTTTTGTTGTCTTATCTTTTACCATGATGATGATGATGATGATAATGATGATTAAAATGAAAAAAAAAACTTAGAGAATTTTTACGAGATTGAGATGACGACGGAAAAAAGACGAAATGGAAAATGGAATATAATTTAATCACACTGACACACAATGTACACAATATAATATAATAAAGAGAAAAACAAATGATACCATTGTATTGTATTGTTTTTTGTTGGTACTGAGTTGTGTCGCATTTTCCTTGTCAAACCATCTTTAAATTATTATCTTGTTTTTAGTGCTCTGTTGTAGACGATAAAATTTAATTTTTTGCTTCAGTTAGATGGTACAGATTAGTCGAAAGTGTAGGTACACATATATGTGTACATAACTAATGTTGGATCAAGACTGATGGATTTCAGTATACATACATGTTTAAATAGGAACTCAACTTGCAATAAGCTGATTGTAAAAAAACAATAGGGAAACTTCTGCCAATCATTCGGTTTTATATGTTAAATAACAGAGATGTTAACTATTAGAATTTATAGTACCAATCGTTATTCACGTAGTAAGTCCTGAAAGTTGATTTTAATGAGTGGGCAGTCCAGCCCAGCCTAAACACTTTCTAAAATAATACAATCATTAATTTTTTTTTGTTAAACCCTATGAAACGAATATGAATGAATAAAAACTGTATACCTTTACAACACGTATGTGAAGTTTGTCTTGAATCTAGCAGAACCAAATATGGTGTGCCATCAAATGGTACTTCGAAAACCTTCAAAAAATAGGTTCTATAGGCCCCATACTCCCTACTTTTTGTAAAAGTGGGATAGTCTTAGACCCACTGACATTTTGCTGTTTACATCAGTTTGGTGTTATAGTTTCCAAGAATTTTATCTAGAACATATTGGAAATTATATATTCGACATACATGAGTTATACAAAATTTCGTAAACCTAAAGTATAAGAAATATTTAGCAGTTATGATAAACTTCACGCCTTATTCACAAATATGTAGTTTGCTCTAAAACAATTCTAAATTTTTTTTTTATGATTGATTTAGGATAAAATTCTTTTCATTTCACTTGTGACAAATTATTTATTAATGTTTCATTTGTTTCACTTAAAAACAGTACGCCCCTGTTACGTAATGTTGGGCAGGTTATAAAATTGGAATAGTTCGGTAGTTTGCATATTATAGATTTTCAAATATCAATCGGGAAATAAAATTTACAAAAAAAAATATTAGAATCCTACTACAATAATGGTCAACTGTCAAAACAACGAATTTTTGAAAATGTTTACAGATTTTTTTTCAACATCATTTTTAGACTGAAGCAAGTTATTTCCAGAGCGAGGAATTGCTTCTTGGTTTTCCCCTCTTTTAATAATAAATTTTAGGGTATCCAAAATAGGGAAAGGAAAATAGAGGACATTTGTTGAAATTGAAAATGGCGATTGTTTTTGTAAATAAATTTAAAATTTTTTAACAAAATTAAATATAAAAAGCAAATAAATTATCAATACAATAAACAATGTGGTACATATAGGAATTTTGTTACAAAAATGAAATTCTCCAAAAAGACAGATCTTTGAGCGAGACAAATCTCTACGAGTTGAAATTTATTTTCTTTAATTTTAAATGCAAAAATATTAATCACATTAAAACTAAAATCAATAATAATTTACCATGCACAACATGGAATTTTTCGTTCATTTCCGCCACAAAAATCACCAATATTTTTCAACTTGTCGTGACAGTATTGTAGAAATAATTCAAAGAAAAATATTAATGTTTTTGTTGAAATATAAATTAAATTTAGACAATTATTAAAGCGTACGAAATACTCGTTAGACTTACTAGACTAAATGAAAATTGGCGATTCTTAACGAGTAAGTTCCAAAAATGATACAATGGAAAACATTTATAAAGTAATACGAAAGAATTCCGATTGAAGTGTTTCAAATTTTGAAATGTCCAAGCTTTGTCTTATTAAATTTTACAATTAACACCTGCATCGTTATACCGGAGTAATTAGATTTTGTGGTTAAGTATTCACAGTCTAGAAAATTAATGTCGGAGAATAATGAAAAAGTGCTCAAAATTGTAACGAGAAGCTTGTACATCGAGTTTTATGTATGTAAATTGCACAGTAGCGACTTGAATAGGTATATAGTCCTCAGTTGCTAATATTTCACAATCTGTAAGAAAGGCAGTACAATGTTTGCTAAACTGTTGCAAAATTAAAAGTAAATTATTTGTTTAAAACTTATTTTGATGAACATAACACTTGAAACTTGCATATTAAAGTTCGTGCTTTCAATAAGCGGTGAAATAAAACATTTATGAAGGTAAACTTTTGCCTCTCTAGCACACTTTTCTAAAATTATTCATCAAAGGATTCTGAAGAATCAGATTTATTTGAGCTTTAAATGACCAATAAGACTTCTTTGTCAATTTATGTTCTGTTACAAATCTACGAATAAATTTTTATGTAATGCTTAGTCGGTCCATTAAGCTCTCATCAATGAAAACACCCTTTTCATATTCTCATCTGGGTAAGGCTGCCAGATATTCACGCGAGTATATAGATTATTTCTGGTATTTTTGTATACAGAAAACGACATGGTTTACTAGAACTAAATTATAAAAAATACGTAAACCTATACAAAGCCTTGCAGAGCCACGAGAGACCTGGATATTGAAGATTTTGGAAAGTTGTAAGAAGTTATTAGATTTTCTGAGATTCCAAAAATCATATTAATAAAATGAATTTCGAGATCCCCAAAACTACAAAGCACTTACTTAAAAATTCTACTGAATCCACAAAATTTTCATTTTCTTTTTTCTGAACTCGTATTCTTTTGGGCTGCCAACTCTGTTTTGCACTGTAAAATGGTAAATGTACGAAGGATTTAATCAAAAGTTCAAATTACACAACAACATTTTTTTTTCACAATAACAATTCGTGGGTTGCTCGCCAACTGTGTGAAGACTTTAATAAAACGTCAACTTCATCCAACGAATTTCCAATATTAACAATGATTTCATTATAGGAAAAACTCTGGAGTTACGAGAAAATTTATTTGATTTTCACCACGGTCGTCGGCTCAAAAAATTAATTTCTTGTGTTTGTTTAAGTTCTTCCGGGTATAATAATCCTAAATAGTTCATGAGATGTTTGTTGTAGAAATTTGATTTTGTTTTATGGTTTTAGGAATATATTTTTCAAAAGTACCACATAGTTTTTAAATTGGAGTAGTTTAGTTTTCAAATGATTTAAAAAAGAACCGAAAATGTCATTATTTACAGGAAGAACAATATTATCCAAAGGAGAACAGTTCTTCTCAAAATAAGATGTCCATCAGCCTTAATTTTGGCCAGGTATTAACAAAAACTTAAGTTTCACAGCGCTTATACTGAAAAGTTCATCATCTTTCGTTTGCAACAAATTTTACACTCATTTATCACTCGATAATAATCTCAGATATTCTGTAATATTCAATAGTGATCGAAGAAAATGGGCCCTTTTATTGATTCCTCAAGTTACAAAATAAAGATAATTTAAAAAGATAACCAAAGATAATAAACCAAAAAAAAGAAAGATTAAAATAGATCGGGATGAAAAAAGAGAACATGTTCTCTTTTAAAGAGACCTTTTGGCCACCCTATTCTGGAGGTTATATTCAAAATTTCAAAGAACAAGATGAAGAACACATAAAAAAAATTAAGTATGAGCGGATCACAAATGTCTGATTAGTTGGATCCAATGAAACCTACCAGCATGTGTGTCTGTGTCTTTGCGGTACTATATGTAGAATCAATGTGCCTTGCAAATACAACGCCACAAAGTGCAGGCGACTCGTAAATTAGACAAACCGCATGATACTTGGTGATCTTATACGACTTCCAAAGTAAAAATCGATGGAATAAAATTGTACTGAAATCTGGGAAAAAATTCGGAAATCTTTTGTTGAAAATTAATTCTAAATACCTCGTGTGCGATAAAGACATGTAGTATCTATGTGCGAAGTTAATGGACCATAAACCGACTTAAAAATATGTATGTGAAGATAGCCCAAATTGTATCTCAAAGAAGTGGCTCAACACTATAATAATTTTGGTAAATCATTATCTAGTGGCAGCCCAAAAAAATGTATCTATCACGACACAATTCACGAAATCAGCCCAAATGAATGTTCGTAATTTTATGAAATGTTACAAATTATCAAATAAAAATTTTAGTCTAGGAACATATTTAATTATTTAACATGAATTAGTTCAACTCATTAAATTAACTAAGGTATAATTATTCATAATATGTATTAAAGATTAATTTATCTGCCTTTAATCTAAACAATAATTATTTTTAATCTAGTAATTTGCAATCTAATTTTCAATATGGTTTTAAATTGTAAAAATATAATTGTAGTACTAATCCCAATAAGAATTGCTAAACTAAGGCATTCAGAAACTTCAATTTTTTTTATCGGGTAAATCAAATTTTTGAGTATTGATCAGCAATCTCGCTATGACATTCTAATCTACCTCAGATATTTTCTTATATAGTGGCTTTGAAATCGATACTGATGATTCCATAAAAGGAACTGGCCTCTAGTGACAAATTTTCAAAATCTATCTTAATCATCGAATATTGTGTAGAAGTGGTCAATCAAAACTAGCCATTTCGTAAACAAATTTCCCCTCCCAAATTATAAAAATTTAAATTCGATGAAAACTGTGCAGCAGGCACATTCGACTTCAATCAAAATCAGTTAACTTAATCAGTCAAAATCGGTGAAAACGAAGACACGGAATTTTTATCAAATTTCGTCATATTAGATTTAAGTAAATTAAATTTTTTTGAATAATCTAAAATAATCTGTACCGATATATAAAATAGCTTGATAGAAAGGGGGTCATCCATTCTATAAAATCACTATATATGAGACAATCTCTAATATTTCAATTATTTCGCATAGAACGGAACTACTTCTACACAATATTCGATGATTAGCCCAGTTCTTTTTTATGGAACCATCAGTATCGATATAGAAAGCTTGATTTACCCCATTTCCATTCTATATAGTCACTATATGAGGCAATTTCTGAGATTTCAATTATTTGGCATAGAACGAAACCACTTCTACACAATATTCGAAGATTATGATAGATTTTGAATCACTGGAGCCCAGTTCTTTCTTATGGAACCTGTGATTCAAATTATTTGTATACGACTGCAAATTTGTATGATTTGATTTAGTTACCTATATCTATTTGATTATATTCATACGTAATAGGTATCTGTAGTCCTTTAAATTTAAATTATTAAATTTAATTACTTATTACAATTTAATTATATTTTGTTAAGTATTAAATAGCCAGTTATGAAATTATCTGTTTAATTTTATTGAGTCATTATATTTTCTTATGTGATTTGTATCGTGATAGTTTCGTTTATTTAAAGTGAATACAATGATATTGCCATCGTTCACAAATGTCTTAAAAATGACACTGACAAATCGTACATTTCTGATAAGATATTGGTGAGTTCAACCACATTTCGTTTCTTGTCTGTGAATTGCTTTAGTTTACGTACTCACATTAGTCATGTACATGGTTTGGCACAAACCGCCAGTTTCAAATAACCTCATAAACAGTTTTGACAATGGGGTTCTTTGGGAGGCCAATTCACTATTGGAATCCAACGATTGGGGTGATTAAGAAACATTTAACTTTCTCGTATAATGAGAACGAGCACCAGCTTGCGACATTTTTATGGCGACTGTGTCTGAATCAAGTGTGCCTAAAACCACAATTCAATGAGTTAATCTCGCAACTATACATTTATCCCTAAACAGTTTGGTGATCAGTCACATTATACACAAACTTTGGGTTTTCTATCGCCCACTACCGGTTTACTGTTTGCTCACAATGCCATTAATATCTAAACAAATAATATTTTGATACTTTTTAATAGAACATTAAGGGTACCTTCATCAATTGGCGTAATTGGTTGGAGTAGTTTCCTCAGAGTGGAAACTGCTAGTGCCAACTTATCATAATTGTTATCAAGTACGCCAATGATCTAAACATACTTTAACTATTCATAAATTCATAAATTTTGGAAGCATTATCAGAGTGGTACATTTAAGATTTATGTTTACTCAAACAGAGTATTTGCATCCAGTGTTCTATACATTTAGAATTAGTTTAGTTGCTGTAGCAATTGAAACAACAAGAACCGGTTTTTGCATATGACTTACCAAAGTTTAAATACAACAGGTTTGACGAGGAATACGCCTTTCTGCTGAACCTAATAATGAAAAATAAGCTAGAATTTTGCGTAAAAACATAAGAAAACGAAAATTTAAGATTTTCCTACGAATTTATATGAAAAAATATTTAATTTAAAATAAATGAAAATAAAAATTAGGGCGTTGTTTTATTTGATAATAATCAGTGGTGCACTAAATAAAATTAAATGGCATAAAATTAAATAAAAAGGTTTACTTAGATGAATTGTTTTGTTTTTTAATTAAAAAAACGCCCTAATTTTTTTTTAATTTCATTTTGATTTACTGTATCACAATATAGTAATATTAAACAACCATCTGGTTTTATAAAAAATATTTGGCTTCGAAGCTTCAAATTTGTTTATATTATTCTCACATAATTTATTCAATCGTCACCGAATTACTGACTTCATTTCGCAACTCTCATACATAATGTCGTAACCATAGGGATTATCTTATGTAGTTAAGTTCTAGTATCTAAATTCTACGTAGTAGGTAGACGCATAGGTATATGACTGACTACAAAAACTTTTCTTAATTTATTTTTATTACAAGAATAAACATTTTTCTTATTTTTTCAACATAATTTTTGTTTTCCATTGGCTTAGCAAAACATAGAAATATGTATAAGTACATATACATACATACATTTATATATATATATATTTATATATATATATATATGACGTCTTCCATATTATCCAACAAAACGAGAAGAATGACAACGACAACGTATATCACATTGTCATATATTCCTCTTAAATAAATAATTTTTGTTCTCATTCATCCTCCTCGCATCTATTTAGTCATTCATTCAAGTGTCATGAATATTTTTTTTTACAAATAGAAAATATTAAAAGGAAAATTTTAAAACGGAAGAAAAACTTAAATTAAAATTTTATTTTGTCGTTCTTCCTCAATATTTATCTATGTATAAAGTTGACTTGTTTTTTTATTTTATTGTTAATTTGCTACTGAATAGGTATATTTTGTTTTTGTTTGTAAGAACCGAGAAGCGTTAGTGCTATTATAATGCTAAACAACAAAAACCCAGAAGTGCTTCTCGTGCGGTTTTGATAAATGAATATTAGATTTGTTGCAAATTTTTTTTGAGTGTTGTGGTATGTACATACACACATACATACATATAATGGTGGAAATGTTAAAAGATGTAACACTATTGTTAGACCACGATACGTTTACATAACTAAAGCACAATGAGATATTTTTATGGCACACCATATGGGTATGTTGAATTTTTGTTGTTGTAACTAACTATATATGTAATAGTTTATTCAGAACTATAACAAAGAAGATGTTATACCTATATACATATGTATATAATTGACATGATGTACATGTACTGAATCCCCCTATTTTTATTGACCTCGCAATACTCTTTTATTATTTTAAACATGTTCTTAAATAAAAATGCACTTTTGAAATTGGATTTTTGATGCGCTTCATATTTGAAGAGCAAGAAACTTGACTGTAATCATAATTTTAAGTTTATTATTACATAAGTTTTTTTTTTTCAAGTACATACATAAGTGCATTAGTGTTCGTGATGGAAATGGGAAAAATTATGATGATTGCGGTTAGAGTATAAATTTAATGAATAGTTGAGACTCACATGCACAGCGAGAAAAAAATATTCTTTTGTTTTTGACAACAATTTGAAATTGACGCAGGCTAAAATATGCCTTCTGTTCCGTATCACGATATTTCATATTGAAGGTGCCATTCAATCTTAGTCATGCATACTATGAAAATTTATAATAATGTAAAATAAAAAATAATAAATAATAAAACGTATAATTTACAAAAGTTAGTTAGAAAAGAACTCAACACCTACGCATATGGGATTATCTTGAACCCAGAGTTTGATCACTTTGCAATTTTAATAGATCACCATACATTATTATGAAATTTGAATAAATCAAAACGTCCAGCGGTAATAATATGTATAGAATTTAAGGAGCATTGTCAAGACTTCATACAATTAAGAATGCTACTTTGAACTATAGTGTTTTTTTTTTAAATTTAGGCGAAGGATGGTCCCTAATTGCTTTATCATATTTTATGAATATACCCAAAAAGAGTATTCTACCAAACCGAATTTGAAAATAAATCGAAGGGTTTGGTTTTTGATTTTTAAAACAACCAAATTTCAAGAAGGATTTCAATAATTTCAGGATAAAGAATATGTTTATTCGTTTTTGAATTTTTCCCGTACATATTTCAATGGTTGTCTGGTGTTCGGTGTTGTCAACCTCAGGAATTGATAGCAATGAAGCGAGAAATATGCGAGTTTAATTGAATGGAGGATTTTCAATTCACACGCGATTTGTTGCTTGATAGTCTTTTCCTCCTGAAAAATCTTTTGGGAGTGCGGCAAAGAATAATATTGTCACCTCCTCTAATTCACATGAAATTCGTATTTTAATCCGCTGGTATAGCCGCAGTTGCAGTGATTGAATTCGATTCGCAAATTATTCGCTCGGTATTGCAGTAAGTTAGCTTATACTAGTCGTGATGCCTCCTTGGGAAAGGGATTTCTCATAATAAACCGACCCGTCATAACAATAGTGTGACGAAGTAGCCACCAATAGCTGTTCGCAATATTTCAGTTTCGGTGTTAAGTTTTTTACAACTGACTACTCCCCCAGTTCCCAAAATTTGCGTAATTAGCAACATTTCCAAAATTATGAGTGGTTTGACCTTCGATTTGCCTATTTTGGCAAGTTTTTGGTAAGGTGATGCAAAACAGCATCATTTATTCAAAATGAAATAGCACTTCAGTATAATCGCGGTATTTCGGCCCTTTAAGATGCTATTCCATGGACTGATTTACTGGAGAAACGAAAAGAGAAAAATACTGTAAAATTCCTTTCTAACCTTTTTCTGTTCAGTTGGTAACAATAAAATAAAAAAGTACCTTACGATCACAGTCGTTGAAGAAATGGACAATTTATTTCACGGGCATCTAATGCAGCATTTTCATTAGTGAATATCGTGAGTCGACAGATACTCACTGCAGTGACCGATGATACAAATAAATCTTTAAACGATTAAAATTTATTTCACTTGCCAGTAAAGAAGAGAAACTGGATGGTTTGATCAGGAACGTACCAATTCTTCCATGTAGATCTGCCCTCCTTGTTATTTGTTAATACTTGCTTAACACTTGTGTTAGTGCATATTTAGGCCTTTAGTGTGTTCAAACTTCGTTTATAAGGATCTTACTTTATATGATTCTAAACTAGCGCGACTCTTAAGCCGGTTCCGATTTAAACAACATTTACTAATAAAAAGTTCTTGGCACGTGATACTCCAAAAACATCCAAAATGATCAAATTCAAAATCCTTAATTCTATAGAATCAAGCTATCTTCTCAACCCTTAGTGTCGACCATATTGTGTGTGATCAGCATCAACATGAGAAAAGTATTGTTAATCTTAATGGAAGGCAGTAGCCACATTAAATTAATTAATTTTTGATAATTACTTCTTTTATCAAAACTATTCTCGCTGCGCAACATTTTTTAAGAGAATGTTTGAAAAAAAAATTAAGTTATTGTAGCCTATGATCATAGACTAAAGTAAATAAAATATAGACGTCCTAACACGTACACAAACATTTCGATAATTGAATTAAAAGATTTATTGACAGTATTTCTTGGATTAGAATCGCGTTTTAAGAATTTGGTTGAAGCTTAGGCTTTTATTTCGTAGACAAATGTTTGTAGCTGTTCTCTTTTGTTCTCGAAAATGTTATTGTTAAAAGAATGCAAAAATGTTAGTGTTTTATTTTTGGTCATTGAATAATGTCTTTCAAAATAGTATTAGAGATGCATTGGTGGGCTGAAACGGAAATGAACCAAAAGAAGGATTTGAGAAAATAGAATATTACAAAGAATTTTAAAAGAATCTGGAATGCGGCCAGGTGAAACGGAACTAGCCTATTTCATGACCGAAGAATATGAAACTTGACATTTTGGAAGGAAACAGATGGAAAAGGGATTATAAAATGATTTTTGAGTGATTTTTTGAAATATGGCCAGTTGGAGAACCGAAGTGATAAAACTCATATGTTGGATGGAATTGGGATTGTAAAGTAATTTTTGAATGAACTTCTTGAATATGGCTAGTTGAAATTGAACAGTTTCTTTCAAAACAGTAAGAAGGCTGCGATGTGCAATGAATCAGTAGAATGAAAATTGAGACTAAAATTATTTATATAGTTATTTTGACAACATGTCTATAAAACTGTTCAATTGATAATAGAAAAAGCAGGTTCTTCCAAATACCATGGTTGTATTTGTATCAGGCATATACTCGTATGTATACATTTTAAAAAATATGGTTTTGATCAATTTTTTACTACTAGCTTTGCAATTTTCATAATCAAAACTAATCAAAATTTCACATTGTTATTTGATTTGTGAGTCCTATTATCAAATTTATCCAAATACAGTCTTACCTAATTTTGACGATGTATCCAGAATCAGAAACTACATTTTAGTCAGAGTTTAATTGAGTATTATGTGCATAAAATTGAAGAATGATTAAACCTAGTTCTCTTTATAACTTTCGTATTCTATGCGTATCGATTTTATAAAACATTAGATTACATACAGATTTTTGTCTAATCCATGAACCGTATCTTATTGATCGTGCGGTTTCTGGTTTGAACTCGAAGTTTGGCAGGATCTTAAAACTAGAGCGTGCATTTATATTTCTAATGCTATTGATGCCGCTCTAATTAATGAATGTAACACTGCCGATCTTACGGCAGTGCTAATCACTCTCGTGTATGTTGACTCACGTTTCAAACTTGTCATTGCATCAGCCTATTTACCCTATGTTTCCACCTCACCCCCTCCATCAGAGGGAATGGTGAATCTTGTAATGTGGTGTAGGGTCAAGAACCTACCTCTAGTGATTGGTTGTTATGCTAACGCTCATCATATCATTTAGGGCAGTTCTAATACTAATGACAGCGGATCCGCACTGTCCAATTACATTTACTCTTCTGAGTTAGAGGTTCTTAATGTTGGTTGTAAGCCAGATGTGATTAATATTAGTTTGTGCTCTATGTCCATCGTTGACCTGTTTCTAAATTGGAGAGTGACCTCTGATCATGGATGCATCTTTATTAATATTAACTTTAAAAGACTATTATTTAACCAAGGTTAAACCGTATCGTATGAAATTTAAGAATTGGGATACTTTCTCCTCTGAGCTCTTTTTACTACTAGATTTGCCTAACCAGATTAGGTCTAGAGCAGATCTTGATTTGCAGGCAACTTTACTAACGAAAGGGAGCTCGACTGCTTTTGAAAAGTAATGACCTCAACAACTAGAAGAAGCTTAACAAACCCTTCTGGTGTTCTGAACATAAACAGTTAAGGAAGGGTGTGCGTAAAATTAAAAATATAGCCAAAACAACGAATCTCATTTCGGATTGGAATCGATTTTTATTAGCTAAAAAGGCTTATAAAAAAAGCTTAAGATCCATGCACAAGACTGCGTGGAAAAACTTTTGTGAAGAAGTTTACTGCTTATCTGTTGTCACCAGACTTAACAAAACTCTGGCTAAGAATGATACGTGTAGACTCGATAATCTTCGTCTACCTTCTGGCAAACTAACCTCTTACAGGCGAGAAGTCGGTGAGCTACTATTGTCTGTCCACTTTCCTGGGTGTGACATTGTTGATTCTGATATGATTGCTTCCGAGCCACCTGAAATTTTTGTCGGTACTCCGGATTGGAACTTAGCCCGTAGGCTTATCACTACTGATGTTTTACGCTGGAGTGTTTTTTCGTTTGCACCTTTCAAATCGAGTTGTCCGGACGGCGTTTTTCCTGCTGAAAACCAGCATGGTTTTCTACACATCAGCACCTTTCTGCTCAATCTTTTAGCACTCTACCATGCGCCTGGACCAGGAGTAGAGTAGTATTCATACATTAAGCTGGCAAGTCAGATTATACTGACCTAAAGGCTTTTAGGCTCCTAAGTATGACCTCTACTTTTCTTAAAGTTTTAGAGAGGATCATCGACAGATTTATTAGAGATAATTATTTAATTCCCCTCTCAGTAACATACAACCTGTGTCCGTCAAAGTAGCTAACGGCAATGGATTGGGCATAGACAGATACTTAATAAAAGTCACATACTCGGGAGCTTGAAATGGTGAATGCTGAATTTAACTTCACCAATTCATTAACTTCGAGAGAAAGGTGGCTATCTCAGGATTTCTATAGACCGCTGGCTGAGTCGATAGATTTTTTTTCCGAATGGCTACCGTTCGGAAATCAGTGCAGATTCTCGTGTAGTCTGGGCAAACACTGCACGGTTTTTCAAGTTAAAATAATTACACATAGTGTAATTGAGGCCTTTAAGTTTAGTGATTTAGGGAGGGATATTATTATCTGCACAGATAGTAATACCCTTATTAATACTTTGACTGTGTCCAAACTGGTCAAAGATTGCAAGTACTACATTAATCTCATGTGTTGCTCTAATACGAGAGTTAAGATCATGTGGGTGCCTGCTCATTGTGGCGTTGAGGGAAACGAGGTTGCTGACTTTTTAGCGCAAGCCGGTTTGCATAGTAAATTGTTGGGTCCCGAACCAGCAATTCCTCTATCCTTCCAAGGTAGTAAAGATGTTATTAAGAAGTTCGTTCTAATTGAACTGGAACTGAAGTGGCGTTCTACTCCTAGCTGGAAAGGCGAAATATTTCATTATTTAACCCAGGCTGAGGTTCACTAAATATTTGTTATCCTTAAAAAAACAAATTAAAGTTCTGGGACGCATGGGACTAGCACAGGATGTTTTTTGTGACGACTGACTAGAGGAAGTGATGTCGGGGCTTGATCACAAGTGTACTCTTCCGGATCTTTAAACATAATAATAATAATAACAGTGTTAAAGGCCATTACTGGCCCCTTACTGAATCAACAATCTGGCTCCAACGGTTTCGATCCTGAGCTTGGTCTTCATACTGTCTTAGACAATCTGAAGAGGCCAAGTCGTTCTCTACATCGTGGAGCCATCGTCGCCTGCAACGACCTCTGCGCCTACCATATGGTGGCTCTCCTTTCAGAGATCGCTGCACAATTCGTTCCGGATCAGCACGCAGAACGTGACCGAGCCAGCGTACTCGCTGAGATCTAACTTCATGTACAATATCGGGGATCTTCATCAGATCTCTGATCTCGAAATTGTACAGAGCTCGGTATGTACCATCTATTTCGCGTTTAGGGCCGTAAATCACACGCATGATTCTTCTCTCAAATGTAAGGAGCCATCTCTCGTACTCATCCGTCAGCGCCCAACTTTCACATCCAAACATAACAACGGGCCTGATCAACGCTTTGTAAAGCTTCAGCTTCACGGCACTTGATAAGTGTTTAGATTTTAGCAGTGGCCTTAGAGGATACAAAGAACGACTGCCAGCTGCCAGCCGCACTTTAATATCCTCACCCACACTGTTATCGTGAGTGATAAGAGAGCCCAAATATTTGAACCTCCTCACTCCCTCAAACGTGTGGTGGCCACTACTAAAATCTGATGTGCCATTGTCTCTAAAACCAGAGATCAGGTATTTCGTTTTGGACTCATTGATCTGGAGTCCAACAGAAGCTGAAAACTCTACAAGCGGATCAAGTATTTCTTTCACTCCGTTGCTATTCAGTCCAATCACGCATATGTCATCTGCATATGCAAGCACTTGATTGGACTGGCGATATAAGATGTTGCGCTGAGGTGTTTCAGTTTTACGAAAGATGTACTCCAACATGAGATTAAAGAGTATCGGGGACAGAGCATCTCCCTGCCGAACACCCGAGTTAACTGCAAAAATTGTCGATAGCCTGTTCTCAACTTTAACACAGCATTGAGACTGCGTCACTGTCATCCTACACAGTCGTACCAATTTTGTTGGCATTCCTAGGTATTCCAGGGCAGACCACAAACTCTCTCGATTGATCGAGTCGTAGGCCTGCCGGAAATCCAGGAAAACCTGATGTACGGAGATGGATGTCTCATAATATTTAGATAGAATCATCCGCAGCGAAAAGACCTGATCAGTGACTGATCGATTCGGACGAAATCCTCCCTGATAGTCACCAACCAAGCCCTCCGCCAGAGGAGTGATTCTATCCAATAAAATGTATGACAGTAACTTGTATGCTGTGCAAAGGAGAGCTATACCGCGATAATTCTCACACTTCAAGCGGTCTCCCTTCTTGAAGATGGGGCATATCGCGGCCACTTTCCATTCACCAGGCATAACTTCGGTTCGCCATACTAATCGAATAAGGTCGAAAAGACAGTTCCACAAAGTATCCCCTCCGAATATCAAGAGCTCCGAATTAATGCAGTCCACTCCAGGTGAGCGGTTTCGTTTCATTCTCTGCATGGCCTTAGTGAATTCCTCATGGGATGGCTCCTCAGTGCAAATCTCCGCAGACTGTTTTAGAGGTGGCTCAACAACAGTCTGTGACGCATGATGAACATCAAGCAGCTCAGTAAAGTGTCCACTCCATGCGTCAAGTACTGCGTCGATGTTGACACAGAGGTTTCCATCCCGGTCCCGAATGGCGGTTGACGAAGGCCTGAAAGTATGGTGCAGATCTTTAAACATAGATCAGTTATTATCCATTCCTTGGTTCAAACTTCTACAGTTTGCTAAGATTGCAATACGCTCCTGCGATTTAGGAGATCTTGGTTTGCACCGTCGGCCTATTGTGGCATTGAGTGCAGAACCGCAGTAGGTTCCAACCGTTTTAATAAAAATAAAAAAACATTTGAGTTCAGATTATCACTATTTGCTCGTTCATTATATTTAATGGACCACCAGATTAGGATGGAGTACTCAGATATTGTGTATCGGTTATGGCACAAGCTAATTAAATAAAATAATAAAAAATTACCATTTACCCAAAATCTTTAGCATCTTATAGGTAATGGCAAAAAAGACTATCTACTTTATCGGGCGATGTTATTGTTGCATGTTGTAAACATTTCGATTGGAAATAAATTGAAATTTCGCTGGAATTGTATATACGCAAGAAAGAATATGTATTGCTTTATCAATTCCAAACACCCTTACGATTTGGTTTCTGTTTCTATTTTTAACAATATCCTTACCCAAAATTTCTTGGAATTTTTTTTCAAAAATTTACAACTCATTTCCATCCTAATATAGCTATAGACATACATACACGTATACATTATAAATTGGAAAGACTGTATAAATTCTAATAAAAATTTTATCATATTGTGAACAAATTCGTGAAGCATGTAATTTAAAATTCCTCAAATTAAGTACCGCAGTTATATTTATAACCACTCTGAAAAAGGTCAAACAAAGATAAACGAAAAAAAAAAGAATTGAGTAGAGTAGAAAAAAGGCGTAGAATTGAAATTCTGGGGAATTATCAAAATGTCTTCAAATTATTTTAAAATTTAAATCATGTCATTAAAATTAACAAAAAATATTTAGTTGTCTGGTAATTTAGGTTACCTAGGCTAGGAAATTTAACGATTTTTTTTGTGTGTAAATGAAAAGGCAAAATTCCTATTTTGGTATTGTCTTTATTGATGCTGGTCTTTAAATCTAACCCTATATACATTTACCTTTTTCTTTTAAAGCGCGAAAATCAATACATGGTTGGAAATATTAGCGCGCACAGTATTTTCCTCGCCGCCTTCACAAAGATGTCAACATTTTTTTGAATAAATAAAATATGAAGCACACGCTTTAATGAAAAACGATTTCCGTATCTGTTTGTTTTCAATTTTACTGACACACATAAAGCAGTAACAAAAAGTTTGACTTTGAGATTTCCAACTTTTCGTTTTACATATTTTGTTTTTGTTTGTCGGCTGTGCGTTGGGAACTCCATAAAAATAAAATAAAACTTACTTTAAGCGTTTCGTTCCATTTCGCATGCCGTTGGTTTATTAAATTCTATATCTAGCATAATTCTGGGTAAATAAAGAAATCGTGTTGACTCCTTATTTAACTTGCTATATATTTATAACAGTATTCTTTGGTTGTTAAATAATAGCGCGATGTTCTTTTATTTATTTTTCATTAAACGGAAAATACCATAAAAAATAATAATTAATTTCTATGATTTTCATTTCGTATTTTATTTTCTGGGAAATAGACTATAAACGTTCTGAAATGTAATTCTTCATAATTTTTGTGTGTGTATGTGTTATATACAAGATATACATTCATACATACAACACAACACACGTAGGTTTTCGAAGGTATTAAAAGGATTTATATTTTTCGTTCTTGCTTCTTCGTTCTGAATCTGTTAGATTTTCACACTTTTGTTATTATTGTTGTAGGTATTTTTCATTCTTTCAATATTTTCCATTTTTTGTTTTAAAGCAATATGTTGATTTACATACAGCGAACGAAGCAAATATAACATTTATCTACCTTAAGCTCAAAAATCATGAATCATTTCCATGACTGGATCGAACCGAGCACACAAAATATTTGTATAAGGCAGCAAACAAAATATAAAAATAGAAACGTATATATTACCTGGGCAAAACACGATAACAGATCTTCTATTGTGATATATGAGTGGTATTTTTGGTGGTGATGGAAAAACAAAAGAAAATCATTGTAACAATTTACTATGTTATTATAAAAAAGTGTATATACGTATGTAGAATTGGAACGAAATCTATATCTAGATTCTACCAATTTAAATTTGGTATAATAGACAAATATCCTGTAGGCGAGGGACAAATCAGCATCTTGTACCGAGATTAAAGATTACCATAAACCAAAATATGCAGACTTGATAAAATTATTAAGTTTCTCGACGTTCGTTGGTTTTGCATTTTATTAAATGTTTATTGGGGAAATATTTGTTGGTTTGGATATTTACGTGTACGAAACGGTCATGTTCCAAAGTTATGAAAACGTGATTTGTATTTAGATTGTCACATTTTGACCTATGCATGTATTTGCTATGTATATATATATATATCATATTTGCTGTTTATGTCGATAGCATATATTACCTGCAGGTTCCGGAGCGTATATTTAATCAAAAATTGTACCATGTTGGACACTTTTATTGTAGTTTTCATGAAGTATTATCATAAGGGCACCACTCACCATAGTACTTCTGTTCTCTTCTGATAATATTACTGGCTTTCTAGAGAGTCTTTGGATTATTTTAATCAACCCAGATGAACAGCACTTATGGGTATCCGTGTATTGTAAAACAACAAACAAGTCGCAATTACCAGAATTCTAAATGTTTTATAGGAAACTCGGTCTTATCTCCTAAAGTTTAAGGTTCAAAATAAGAAAAAAAAACTGGAATATGAATAGTGGCAATATTCAATATTTGTTAAACTACAGGGTGTTGAAAAAAACTTCTTCACAATGATTTTAATAAAATTTTGGGTCTGACAGCGGGCTACTTTAGTACATATTTTGAATTTGGCTGATAACTTAAAACATTTCTGCTTAACTAATCAAATAAGGTGTTACTTAAATACATTTTTATTTTACAAACGATTTTTTATCAAATTAAATTGGTTAGTATATATATTTAAACATATTTATGCTCACTGTACGGAACGCTCGGGTTATGAAATTTATGTTTGACCGGACTTTTTATTTTTTCGTTTTTTTATTTTTTTTTTATTATTTGTTTGCTTGTTCAACGATGAATTGAAAGTTCTATACCACAACAACATTTATTTTCTTTGATGGTTTGGAAACAGCAGTCCTCGATCGTTACCCAGTAAGACGGTCACCTTATCGTTACGTTGATAAAACGGCAGACATAACTTTATGTTTTTTTTTCTCGAAATCATCTTAAAATCATTTAGTCTCATAAACTCCTCTTTAGTTTATTGTCAGTATAGTTTGTTGTCAGTATCAAGAACACATAGATGTGTTTATTTTTAAGCAAGCATTCGCTATTTCCTGCCCCTAAGATCACAGCTAATGCGATGGACCGCATGGTGACCAAAATCACGGTTGGGTGTTTTTAATGTGTAAGTATATGTGTTTGTCCGGGTATTGCACCGTGGGCCAATTAGTGGCATTGAGTGCTGGAGTAATCCGCCCAATTTTAATTTTTTAATTTTTTAATTTTTAACACTTTAACAATACATTTCAAACCTTCGTCAAGAGCAATTCAGGCAAAACACTATCGGGCACAATAGAAAACACTATCGAATACATAATATGCAACACAATTATTCAGTCACCAAAACAGGTCTAAATTTCAGAATTTATATATTCTGCGGTTCCGAATTATGCAACTAGTTAAACAGCTTTTCGACCTACCGTTTACTGTGCTACACGTAACTGGATCACATGTCGGTACTTTTGACATAAATCAACAACCCGGTGAGAAATCTTGTTTATCCTGCGAGACAAAAAATGACTATACGCGGAAAATTCCTTAAGCCATCTGATCAATTTGAATTAATCCGCATTTAGACAAACTCATTAAATTTATTATAGGCTTGGTATACATTTATTATTTTAAGAGTCTTGTGTATAAAGGCCAACAAACTATTTCCATTCTGTTTATTACTTTTCGAATTTTCCATCCAAATTGTATTAAATTTAATCGAACACTACGATTTTTCGGTATAGTCGACGTAACCGCAAGTATTTCTAAGTGCTTGATACGCCGACAAGAATAAGAATTTTCAATGTCCTGAAGGTTATTTAGGAAGTATATACTCATAAAAATCGAATACACAGTGATGATATGGGTTCTCTTATATATATATAACACACATATATAAAATTTCACCTATAAGTTAAATGTAAGCTCACAAAAACAATAGCCGATACCAGCTAATGTATATTACCTAAAAATTATCATCGCAAGGCATTGCTACAAGTTCCAGAATGGTTGCCAGTGTGACATTTGATTAAAAAGCAATTGAGCTTCCACTTTACAAGCTACTCGTGATCTGCCTACTACAATTGTGCAAGATTTTAGTAATATTCTGCATGACGAAATGACTTTATCACCATAGATTTAGTAAACGAGTTCCACCAAATAAACTACACTTTTACATGTAGATAGTGCCGCCTAAACTGGGCCTAAATAATTCAAGGAATTGGGTAGGATAAAACAGCCTGTTATACAACAACCGCCTGAGTTGGAAGCAATTTATTGAGGTCTCAAATACTTCCGACATGTATATAGTTAATGTACGCCACTTCTTGATTTACATAGACCAAAATCACCTTGGCCTTATTGTTAGGCACGAACAAGGCTGTTGTAATATAAAGATGCTTAAAACATAACGTTAACACTTCAACAAACATTAAAACTACAAATACTAAAAACTAACATTAAATACAAGCGTATAATACCTACAACGCTAGCAAGTCAGTGGCATAATGTTATAAAAAGCTTAAATGTTGAATGGGAATGTATACAATAACATACCTTTAATGAGAGAGAAAGGGGCATTCGAAATAAAATTCTAACAATAAGATGCTGAAATCCTATTTTATTCAATTCTTTCAATTCAACACATCTCATCGTTGGTGCTGTCGTTCGAATATTTATAAGTATGTATTTCAAAAAAATCTTTTTATTATTTAGTTTTGAAAATACTAGCTTTGTATAGAATCGTATAGTGTCATAGTTATTCGGCAAAAAAAAATGAATTAAACTTTTGTATATAAGAATTCTTTTGTCATCCGAAGGACTTGAAAATCTTATTGTTAAATAAATATATAGATATAGCTGTATATGTATTATTTGCTTTGGTGTAAGAATATAATTGAATAAAATGTATATTTATAACTGTTTTGTGAAACCAATACACCCACCACCGCACCACAAAAGCAACAACAAAATATACATAATGAATTAAGGTGATTTTCCATGTTTAACCACTTCAAACGGTTCAAAATGGGAAAAGAACCTCTTAACCAACCAACAAGAGAAAATCAAACTCGATTTTGTATTTCTCACAACACCTCACCAATATGACGTCGTTCCTTTTATTCACAAAAGCAAAATGTAATTCACAATATTTGTGTGTATGAAAGAAAACTTTTGGTGTTGTTGTTACATACCTGGTACATACCTGGAAAATAAAAATCATTCAACATACCATCGTATATAACAGTACAAATATTTGATTTTCTAAAGAAAATATTCTTTAATATTTTCAAACGTTTAATGTCTTGCCTTTTTCTTATACATATAAGTATTGTATATAGCTGTTATTTATATGTCTTATGATGGTATATCCCGGTATTGATTCGTTTTTGTTTTTTTCCAGAATGGACGTTGATTGAATATTAAATTTTTATAGAGGGAATATATGTACATCCAGCTGCCAGTAAATTGGAAAAATCTTGCTATATATAATGTACCTTACTTAAAGTATAATAGTAATAAATTTTGAGCCATCAAGCATTTCTCTTAAATGGTTTATGACTTCTCAGATTTGAATAATAAAACGGAAAATTGTCAAGCATGTTTTACCCATCTATAGCGTTCCATAATCATAAATTTATTTGTTTTTATTTGTTCTGCACAGATAAGCTGGATAATTGATAACATATTAAATCTTGTGGGTCTGAATGACCAACATTGTTCGAAATATTGAAAGAACCAATTCTCCTAGAAATTCCTATAGCTTTTTTAAATTCAGGAAATTTAATCGTACCAGTATTTTAAGTGCACTGAAAATATCGTATGTATTGGAATATTGAAATATTTTGGTTAGCCACAAATTTTTGGTTTTAAACCCCTGTTACCCCTTCCGATTTTCGTAATCTTTAATTTACCAAAATAAAAGTTAACAAAATGAAATTTTGGAGCTATGTACAAAATCCCGGGTCTCAAAATACCATTTTCATAATCCTGTTTTCAAAATTCCGTTGGTGGGGGAACATAATAATAAGTGTGATGAAAATCGAAACATTCTTTCATGTCGGATGAAGTAAAGATTGTCAGTTGGGAGGTTGTTCTAGACAATGTAAATTATATTGTTTGGATTACTACTTCTGCCAAAATTAAGTACGCATATTTGTACTATTTCTTTTATCGTGAGATATGGTTTTTGTGATGGCCTATATTGGTTCTTCACCAGTAGTGAATTCCCAATCAAAATACACCCAGGAAATAAAATTGCTATAGGGGTACCTGGAACCTCAATTATTGGGCAAAATGACCTTGAATTGAAACGGGCTTTAATTTAATTTAAAAGGTGGTAACTTCCACAAAGAAATCTTTCGTGTCTCCTTGCTTAAGATGTGTTTTTAGCACTTTTACACCTATAGTTCCCAGAAGAATCAAGCCTAAATCCATATATAACATGTGTTAAACTTGCCTTCGCGACCACTGATTACAATGCGCTCCACATAGTCTACTCTTGTATGAGTGCGAACAAATGAGCATAAATTATTTGGAGTTTTAATAAATGTCTCAGTAGCGGTCCTGAGCTCTTAATCTTCAAGCGACGACAACGACTGCAGTTATAGGTGGTTTGTTTAATTTCCAGTATGCCCTTGATAATCCTAAACCGAATATGAGGCAGAAGTATTGCCGTCATTGTGAGTTTCTAAGTCGAGATGAGCTTGGTGAGATATATTAGATGGTGTCGAATATCATCCGAAATTTTGTTGAATCTCGCGTGGTTGTGATGGGTTAAACAATATTTAACTCCATCGAGTTTGGCTGTAGTTTGTTTCATGTTCTGGATTTCTTCATGAAATTGACTTTGTTTTTAGATGATGGTTTTTCAGTTGTGATCTTGACCAACAAATGCTCCTAATTTGGTTTAAGTTCCACTTATACAATGTTGTTTGGTGGCATAGTCTGTCGCTCCATTGCTACCCTGATTATTATGTCAATTAAGGTATAGTGTGAATAATGGGTTTTTCATTCTTTAACCGGATTTTACAGCAACTCTCGGTACAAAGTTTTATACTAGTACCCCGGCTGCTTCCAATGGCTGGAACCTGTGCATTATTAATTCCATATGCTTTGATCCAGTATTGGAACTTCGCGTAGACATCAGTGAGGGATGTTTCATACTGCTTCAGAATGTCTCGATTTATTTTAATACGCCCTATCAGCGCATCGGAATGATTTCCCAATTTAAATATTTATAGTTGTTTGTTGTTATACCTATGTATACTGTGCGGGATATTTCACGTCATCTGGCAAATTGTCCCAACGGTGGATAAATGGTTGATTAGTTGATCCATCCTTTAGCGAACCTGTGATTTCAAATAAGTCAATTTCAATCTATTTTGATAAATACCTTATTTTCTGATTAATTAAGACAGTTTCTTTAGTTATTGGTTCTTGGCAGTATTTCTGTAGAATTCCTACCATTGGTATTTTTGAATACCAATTCGAATAATTCGAATACCATTTCGTGTTTACCTGATACGTTATGAAATTTCCTAATAATCCTCAATACGAATTCGAGCCAATTTAATTTGATTATGAACGGAATTAGTTGATGACACCAAATAAAAATATTTTCTAAAGAATTGCTGTGATTTTTGCGAATAATTTTATAATCTAATTAATTTAATTAAGGATATAGCTTAAAATTATTATTATTATTATTATTATTTTGAATTTACATATTTTGTCTTACATTTTCTAAATTAAATACAAAATATTTAATTTTTTTCTTTATGAAACTGTGAAGAAATCTTCTTCAAAATCAAGCATTAGTTACAAAATTTACGAAATCTCAATTTCGTAAAAATTGGCTATTTCAATTAATTATTTAAGAAGACATGAAAGGAATTTGAATAAAATAATTTAAAATTAAATTTAATGAAACTGTTTTCAAAACTACTTATCTTAATTTTGAATTTCTTTGATCGTAACTGAGGCGATTTATGTTTATAAAAAATGTTGTTATGACACAAACGTTAAAAACACATACGCAAGGTTTAAAATTCATGGAGGTATAACCATTCAAAATAAATTTCCCAATGCATACATGACAGTGTAAAAATATTTGATTCAATCGTATAGCATTTTCATATCGTACAACGATACGTATTGTGTTCAGGACCAAGTTATCGTTTGAGGGATGGTGTTAGAAACCCTACTACCACTAATGGTTTTTACTAGGTATGCGTTTGTGTGTATCACTGGTTTGTTCACGTTTTGATGTGTTCCAGTACCGACGGTTTGTACTACCCCAGGGGCCCTATTTCTGTATACGATACGAATCTGCATTCGATACGAAAATGATATACGATACGAATATGAATTGGCATTTCTGAATACGATCGTACCAAGCATTTTAATTTTTGAAGTGTAGGCATAGGGAAATTTTTTTTACATGAAACAGCTTTGAAAAGTGACAGTGTAAACGAAATAATTGTCAAATTTTCGACATTTAAAAAATATAAACATTGAAAATAGAAAAAATAATTTAGTTTTCATTTATTGTCTGTGTAACATAACATAACACAAACATTTTTTTCGTTCCCAACAAAAATAAATCGCATCAATAACGAATTGCGATACAATAAATTCAATAAGATAAGTATTTTGGACAACATTTTTTGCACATCTAATTTTACATGAAAGATTTTATTCAGATTCTCTTCACGATTTTATTCAGACAGATTCTCTTCATGTCTTCCTAAATTGCTCAATTGGAATCAAATTTCGTGACTGATGCTTAAAACCAATTACAATTAATTTCAACCTATTCGGCACTATTGCAAATCCAATGAGATTCAATGGCAGCTTCACAGTTGTATAAATAAGAAAATTAAATATTTTGTATTCGTAACAATATGAATGACAAAGTTTGTAAATTCAATAAAAAAAATTAAAATCATTAATTAAATTTATAATTATTTCCTTAACACAATTAATTAAATTAACTAAATTATATAATTATTAAAAAGAAATTACTAAAAATTCTTTCCAAAATTTTTTTATATGGAGTCGTCAACTAATTCATCAACGTACAAAACTCCGTTCATAATCGAACAAAATTGGTTCGAATTCGTATTGCGGAATAAGGGAAATTTTACAACGTATCAAGTAGACACAAATTCGTATTTGAATTATTCGAATTCGTATTCAAAAATACCAATTGTACGAATTCGTACAATTTTTATACGAATTCGTATTCAGAAATAGGGCCCCTGTGGATGGAGCGATCTTTCTGTTTTGGCTGAGATCTACACCTTGGATTCGGCTCGGATAGCTGCGGTTTGAAAATAAAAATTGAAAATATGTAACACCACTGGTTTTAGGTAGATACAACAAAACTCTTGAAAACTTCAAAACAAGTGTTTCTCACATTTAATTATACGTACGTTTCTAATTTCTTAAGGCAGAATTTATTGATTTTAATTAATTTTATTTATTTTATTTTATGGTTATTATTTTTCTATTACATAAATGAAACAATGAATTATTTATTTATATATTTAAGTGAAAATTCTAATAAATTGGTTCTCATTTCACTGAACGTGTGAGTTCAATTTTGGTAGTGTGGTTCTTGCTTTTATTTTGGTAAGAGTTGTGCGCTGGAGTTATGCGTCATTTTCGTTATATTGACAATTGGCAACATTATAAACAGGATTTACAAAAACTATTTTTGACTAACCGGGATTTTGATGACCTCATTATTTATTTTAACTCCAACTCAATTTCAACTGCGGCCTTTTATTTCTCACAACCGATATCACTTTTGGCTAGCTATAGAAAACGTCCATTATTCATTTTCATTTTTACACTTTCTATTGCCACCAAAAGATTTTCTTACCTATATCAAAATTATTCAAAACACGTTACTGTTTATTGGTTTCGCCTGGTGTCATGAATAACAAATTACTCAATCAAAAATAAATTAATAGACAGCACAAAACCAAATAGGGAAGTGTTCTGTTGTACACTCGATTTTCTTTCATAAAAACACGTTCATGGATTCAAACAATAAAGAATTGTAATCACCATATATCTATCTTAAGATTTGATTTTTGCTATTTAACTATAGTTATTGATGGCAGGCAGCCTACTAAATAAAGATGTGAATATATTATTATGGTTAAGGGCAGTATTTTCTCGTCTAGTAATTCAGAATACATAGTTTTAATCTGCAGATGGTAAGGTGAATCTCTTAAATTTCATAAACTTTAATAACAATAATAATAATAATTACGAAGATCATATACATTTCACATTATAAATTATTTATTTAATATTTTCAAACATTACAAATTATTATTATTAATTTAATAAATAAAATAAAAATAAATGAAAAGGAAAAGGAAAATTTAAAGAATCAAAAAAATTAATTAGTTTAATTTAATACATTAGCAAACAACATTAAAATAATCATTTTTTTTATATTCACGTAAATTAAAATATATTTCAAAGAAAAAACAACTTACAATTGCTCTGAAATAAAATTCCTCCCGAAGGGCTTTGCGGAAACTGGATAAAATTATTTATGTACATAAATAAAATAATAATTATAATTAAAACAAAATTTCAATTTTACAAAAAAAGAATACGTAAAAATTCTTGCATTGGAGCTTTTATCCCTCGGTATTATCAAACAAATACATAATAGCAAAACTTTGATCTTCAATTGCTTTTATGTTTTCTTTTTTTTGTGAATTTAGTAATTAAAATATCCAATGATTTCGAATATTGCAACAATATTGCTAAATTTTTTATTTTTAGTAATTGTAATTATATAATTATATTTTTATTTAATGAATAATAACATTTAAACGAAAAATAATTAAGAACGAATCGAAATAACCTAAATACATAATATTTAAAAATTATATTATTTATTTTTCTTTAAATATTTAAATTTTAAATTTGTAAAACAAGACAACAACTTTTTGTCATCGAAGCAAAATCTAAACTCTTCCAAAGAAAAAACAAATGCTCATAAAATTAATTTTTTGTAAAAAGAAACGGATTACTTTGTTTTCTCCCAAAATTTTTTGTTTTGTGTACAAATAGGAAACCTATTGGACAGTCTGCGGAGCCGACAAACTAAGGGACTTCGGTTGCAGTATTTTTTATTGTACAGATAGACTTTCGTATGGTTATTGTTTTTTTCTGCTTTGGTAGTTTAATTTCTCTAATCTTAGCATTGGCTTCGATCTCAATTAGATCAGATGATTGCTGCCTGCTACAATTATTGGCTAGTTAAAAGATCGAGAGACGGACAGGGTATGGCAATTTACAACACATATATTTTAAAAAATTATACTTTTTTACAAACACATGTGTACTGAAGACTTTGAAGACGTTCGAAGTTGCTCCAAAGTTAATTTTCCAAAATGTTTTTTCTGAATTACTGTAGCTCTGCAACAGGTAGGGTTTAATGACAATTTCAAATTAATCCAAAAAATTTAAATTTTTTGAGACATATTGGTTCAAAAAGTGAAAACCCTCAGGATTTTGAGCAGGGTTAAGGCATTAACGCGTTATCTATATTTTTCTAAGTCGACGTGTCGACAACTCATAGGCAACGTAGATATCGTAGACAACGTTGGCTATTCGTAAAAACACTCGATAATGTATAGAAATGGACGTCACACAATAGCAGCGTTTTCAACCAAGGATAGAACGTATGCACAATACAAAATCTTAATTATCTCCAAATCCAACATGCCGCCTGCACATCATTTAATAAAACCTAGCACTGAATTAACTCTATAGTTACATGTTTCTCGATGTGCTTTGTAGGTTTTGGTCACATCTATAAACTACTAGGAAAGAACTTAGAACTTAGAATCTCGTAAACCGGAAAAAACTATTTATAAAACCAAATTGTGAAATTGCACTGCCTTCGAAGAAGTAATAAAGTTTATTTCCATCGAATAGTAGGTGTATGTGATGTAAGAATCGGTATATGTCTGCCGGAAACTTCATGTTAGGTGGTGTCAAATACATCATTGAATGGAACTTTCAATATCCATTTGATATTTGACGATGTTATGTTGGTTATAAAGTTAATTACATTTTCGAGGCTGTTGACGAAGCAGGAAATCAAGTACTATATCTAGAATGTCCATGTGGTTTCTCAAATGAAGTGCCGATGTGACAGTGCACCATAGGTCGATGAGATCTCTGCACACCGATTCTTTTTGATTATTGATTACCACTATGTATTTACTATTAGGAATCAATAACGATACATCAGACAATTTTATTCGAAGACATGATACAAAGAAATATTTGAATTTTTGACCTGCGAGGATCCAGTGTTTAAGAAATGTTTAGATACTGTATCCTTAGTGGTCAATCAAGTTAAATATTTATCATAATTTGGGAAAATGGCGAATGTTTATTTAGAGAATGAAGGTTAGGTTAGGTTAGGTAAGGGTGGCTGTCCTAAAGGACTAGCATAGACACAAAATTGAGAATGAAACACTTCACGAATTTAAATCTAATAGAAAACTGGTGCCTCTTTCAATGAACATACAGAAATTTCAAGGACAAATTATCTATATCTTGGTATATAGCTATGGCACTTATATCTCTGGCCAAAAAATGATAATCATCTATAGGATTTGACTACTTTAAAAAAGGTTATCCAGGTCAAGTAATGACAATAGGTCAAGTTTGTAGCCAATTTTCCACCACTCTATGACACATATCGTACAGAACGTCTTAACGTAACCCCATAAAAAGAAATCTAACGGCATTGAATCGCATGAGCGAGATGGTCAATTCGATGGCCTCGAGATTAGACGGGTACCGAATTTATCTTTGGCATGTTGCACCATCTTATTGGAAACACATATCACTGATGTCAAGTCCAACAAATTCTGGCCAAAAAAGTCTTCCAACATGGCACAATAGCGAACTCCATTGACCGGTACATGGCATGACATGATCATTTTCATCGATGAAAAAATATGGTCCAATCGCATGTCCGGCATGAAATCCACAGACGGTATGAAATCCACCACACACCGATCACATTTTGAGTGTCTTAAACGTCCTAATCCCCTCTCTTTTCCAATACTGAACAATACATTATATCAAGACATTCTGCAATGCACACTAACGCAAATATGAAGAAATACTTTTTGTTGGTTTTTAGAACAGAATAGGACAAATTTCGCAAACACGTGTCTACAAATATCGTCAAGTAATCTACGTAAGACTTTATGTGTCAACAAACTCGTAAATTCCGTGGCATAATTTACCTCGCCCATCCCTGATTTTGGAGACCCTATGCAGAAAAAAATCGTTTGTTTACTAGCTGTGCCGCCCTCGTTGGCACAGTAAGTAGCGTCCTTGCTTTGTTATTCGAGGGTCTCGGGTTCGATTCGCGCTGGTGACCAAAAATCATCGTTGGGTGTTTTTAATGTGTAAGTATATGTGTTTGTCCGGATATTGCACCATGGGCCCGTTAGTGGCATTGAGTGCTGGAATAGTCAGCCCACCAACTTAAATTTTTAAATTTACTACTAGCTATCAGGTTTCCAATACAATCATTGGTTTGTACCTACTATTTAATATAGGACAGGGAAGGACCTTATGTTTAACGGTTAATTTTTCAACGATAAATAAAATATCTGTTGATGTGATTTTTATTTGAACGACTATTATAGATCGAAAATGTG
Organism: Tipula unca; assembly: GCA_951394425.1. NCBI lineage: Eukaryota > Metazoa > Arthropoda > Insecta > Diptera > Tipulidae > Tipula > Tipula unca. The sequence continues at coordinate 167,218,479 of OX596382.1, read as the reverse complement.
CCTAAAACTGGTAAAAAAAATTTAAAATTGGGCGGATTTTACTCCAGCACTCAATGCCACTAATGGGCCCACGGTGCAAATGCCTCACTAAGTACAAATCCTGTATTTGTCGAACTATATAGATGAGATTAATATAAAAGCCAACAGAAAGGAAAATCTGTTATCAATCTGGTCTCTCTACAACATAAAGAATATTCATTGTGGGCAGCAATAAAAAGAGCAGTAATGTTAGACTGTCGCGTAGAAATTAGGTAACAAATTTCCTCCTTTCAAAAATGCTTCTTATAATCTCAAAAGTATTTCAATAAAGTTATACAGGCAACAGAAACTGCCAGTAGTCACTATAAAAACTGCTCTAGACTAGTGATAATCAACCGTTTTTTGCAACATTTAATTTATTTTTACATAAAATCCTTTACCTAAGATAAACATAGAATAAATTTGAAAAATTGCTGAGAGTGTTTAGTAACGAAATTAATACAAATAATTTGTGTACTATGACCAATGGGTGGTGATCCAATCTCAACCGTTATTGTAAACCGATAAAAAAACACATTTTGTTAAAGGTGATACTTTATTTCAATACAATAAGTACGGTTAAAAGTGGAAGAACAATATATCTGACATATGCAGGGTAGGTCCGATATCTCTTACCAAAAGTCACTGCTTTGGTGGTATTTTTTATCACAGTTTTGCGTAATTGACGCCCTATGTCACAAATAGCAGCTCAGATCATTAGCGTAGACTTAATTTTTCACTTATACCTAATGATAAACGTCGCAGAGAACGTTAAAATTCTAAAGAAAAAACCTTGTTGTGTTTACTAATTCACACACTAATTAATCCACAATTAAAATGATTCTAACATACACGTTTCCCGTGGTATTTAGCCTGTTAAAGAAACAATCAATACAGTTCAAAATATTATTTAAAACAGGTGTCAGATCAATGAAACTATATAGAACGATATAACCAAAATGTGAATTCTCAATGATTGGTTTTCACCTTCTGTGCTACTTTTGAAACGTTATTATTCAATTAGTTTTGCAGGAATAAGACTTTTCTTACAAATATGTACCATTTACAAAAAAAATCAAGAACGTGAAGATACACAGCAACACTAAAAAAAATTGATTGATGACCATTTGGCAAAAATCAAATAATTTAAACTGTTTTGTGTTCAGCTTACAAATTAATCACTATTTGAAATCCTTATCTTGTACATCATTGATTATTTATTGAATTCTGTATTTAATATTCCCAAAATGATAAAATAAAATTGTTCATTTAAACATATAAATTTCGATTTAATTCCATTAATTTCGATCCGAGTATCGGGAAAATTTGTTATAAATAAATAATTGATTACCCATAGACCAATTGATTTTAGTTCAATGGATTTTCTCCTTCGATTTTTTTTTATTTTGTATCAAAATCATTCATTCTCGAAAATTATTATTATTAATATTTTATTGATAAGATATATTTTATACAATATAAGACACGAATACACAGACAACCAAGAAATTTATACCCATCGATTTTGACGTTACAATATGATATGGATTCTGGAAAATTCTGAAGAAAATTAGATAAGAGAGAATAATGTATGTATGTACTTGTATATATAAAAATGAAATACATAATGGATTTTATTTATACATATTGGTGTGGGCTGAGTTGATATAAAGAATCAAAGTTTTGGTTGCGTATACGAGTAAAATAACCATTCCTCGGTAGTTGAACATACACTAATATATACGGATATATAGGGTTTAGAAATTGCTTTTGATGCAAAAAATTATTGGATAACATTGCTTCAACATTTATTTTTAATGCTGAACCCCGAAATTGAAAGCAACCTAAAATCATCCCTATATATGTAGGTATAGGTATACATTGGAAATTAATTTGCCACTAATTTGTCGGTTTCAGTATACATACATACATATATAAATAAAACTCTATTTTAATGCCGCGATATATTTGCATACTGCGTGAGGTCGAATATGGTATATAAACAAATTAATTTTATTTATCGTGCTGTGAATTTAATTCGATTTTGTGCTCTTGTATTTTACATTTTCCAATTAAAATATTTAGAAAAATTGCAAAATTTGTGTATTCGAAATTTTTATGTTATGTTAAATTACTTTTAATTATTCTGCATACCTTACTTCAAGTTAATGTATAATTTGACAGCCAACCGAGATACGCAATTTTATTTAATTTAAATATCTACAACAATGAATTGGTAGAGTATATAGGGAATATATAACGTATATAACAATGTAAAACTGCTCCACTTCAAGAATACAATCAATAATAAAAAAAAAATATAGTTATCGATATCAAATTTTAGAGCACCCCTCCAATCACTCACATAGGAAACACACGAATAATTATCTCGCATCAGCGCTAGACAATTTTTCGTATGTTTTGCTAAGTGAGTGCTTGGTAAGGCCAACAAAAATTTGTTTTCGAAATTTTATATTTTTATAAAATAATGGAATTTGTTATAATTTATAAAGAATAATAAAAATTTTAAAAATAAAATTTTAGTCGACCTTGCGAAGCACTTTGACAATTTTCAAAAAGTGCAAATATACCAAATTGGATTGATAGGAACGGGTGTTAAAATTTTGATATAAATACGATCGTTTCCTGTTGTTACAGGTATGGAGTATACTATAGAAGATTCTTTCAAAACTCATCGTAATAAGTTTCTTCATCAATTTTCCAAGACAGATTGCATCTGTTGTCGAAAGACTAAAGAAAATTGTTTTAGCTGTTCTGAAACACAAGCTGCGCGAATAAACGACTTTAGTAACTCCAGCACCGTATAAACAAATCCTGGCTGTTGGAATAAACGGTGTGAACGCTTAATTAATGATGTGGGCAATGCTCACCTTTTTTAATGTGATGGTCCTCACCTGGTAACTCTGATGCTATAGCTCTTATAATCTTATACATATATTCTTGAGTTTATGGTTTATATCGTAAAAGCTCAAAACAAGACCAGAGAGGCTATTTTATCCTTAAGTTTTAATTTTTAAATTGATTTCAATATTAAACCCCTTTGCTGTAGCTAGAGTCTTCATGAGGGGTAACTAAAATAAGGAGCATCAATTTCCCATTTTAAAATATCAAGAAATGGACAAACAAAAAATTAATTTGTTTTATCTAGCTACCACAAGTGAATATGGAATCCAGATATGTCTGTAATATTCAGCTTTATTTAAACATTGGAAACATTGTGATCAAAACTGTAAAATATTCACTCTACAATAAAAAAATGACAATGGACTCAAATGACTTATGCAAATATATGTATGTCGGTCAAGCAGTACTTTATTCGTTTATGAATTTGGAAAACTGCGAAGTTTTCTTCACTAATAGGATTATTTTTCTCTAGAAAATTTTTCACAAGGAAAATTTTTTGTTTAAAAACTTTAACTTCTGACCAACAGCCAGGTTGACCTCAAAATCTTGTAACATATTGGTTACCGAATTATTTTATCAGAAAGTTATAATTTTTTCATTGGCATTTCTCGCCAAACTATCGTTCGCACCCACCTTTAGTTAAGTGTTGACCTTGACACATTGTTTTAGCACTATATAATCAGTTCATTTAATTTTAGAAATAAAACAGAGGTGGGATGTTGTAACATCACTTTTTTCAACCTTCGATAGAAGTGTGTTTCTCTTTTTTCAAGTACAAAAGAAGCCATGATAACAATAGAAACTGCTGAATCGAATACGAAACAGCAAATTAGCTTGTTTCTGAAAACAGACACACAAATGTATATCGAATATCTAAACTATAGTGATGTTACAATTTACAAGCTCAGCGCTTACTAATTAAAAATTAACGAAAGGAAATGTGTGCACAATACGTTATTGCAACGCCGTTATTTTAAACCAACCGCAGTAACTCGGTTATACGCCGAACAATTACGGAAACGAATCGAAAAATTCATACAAATAAAATATTCATTATTCAGCTTAACAGGAATTTCCTAATTTGAAATGAATTGTTATTTTATGGGCGGGTCCTAAACCCCAATTGTTGGATTAAAATATTTTGATTTTAATAGTTGTGGACGAAATAATACGACTTAATTCGACTAAATCGGCATCGTATAATTAACGGTACAAAAGTCAGGTCGCCTGCCAAATTCTCTCGAAATGATGAATTTAATCAACACGTGTTGCCATTTCAATGCCATCGCACGTTCGATTCAAACACATTTTGTGTTAATTTTTAAAAATCAAAACTCGTGCACGCCTTTGAATTTCAATTGTTTTTAGTAATTTGATTTTCCAGCTCGTAAATTTCGTTTACGGTATACATATATAAATTGTCAACCAAACAATTGCTTAAAATATTTTGTTTTTGAAAATCGTAGTCAATCAAATAATAAAAATCAGTACCAATAGAGCTTTTCCCAACGAAAGATTTTTTGTATTTTGTGTTTATCAATTCAATTATCACTACACATACACACCTTGATCACATTGTTATATTAAAGTTGGTTAGATCATGATAAGACAAATAGTTAGTGCACACTGGGCAGTACAATAGTACAATGTGTAACTATTAACTAAAATGAACAGAAAACATAACACTGTTTGTGTTTTGTTCAATTCAATTGTGTCAAAAATGTCAATAAATTTTAAGTGGAATGTCAAATATACGGCAACAACAACAACGTTTCAATTGTTTTGGAGGAACCGATACACTAACAGCAGACATATACATAAGTAAATATTCGATGATGAGCTAAATGAAAAACTAATCATTTTCATTTTTTTTTGTGAATAATTTTTCGATTTTCTTTTATTTACTGTGTGTCGTGTCTTTATGCCTTTTTGACATTTTCATTTAAATCTGAGCGAAATAAAAATGAAATAATAATGATCGGAGCAGGTAGATAGGGAAAAAATTCAATCTGAATATTTTCGATTGTCATGATGACGGTACCATACCATGATGTAGTATATAGTAGTATACTGTATTGGAAAATATATTTTTTTTTTCGGGTGATAGGGTAGAAAAATGAAATGTTTAGGTGAAAATTGTATAATAGCTACATATATATATGTATGTATGTAGAGTAGATTGTTGAATTGTTGAATAACCAAATACTCTTATATGTGTACAAAGTACGTATGTACATATTGAAAATTAATGTCGCGTGAAAAACGAATTTTAAGTTTATCAATAGCATATCTACATACGTATATTATATGTATGTATGTATGTATACTGTATAGTATACAGAAATCGAAAGTCGAGGGATTTTGGGAATACTCTTTTGTAATATTCGTGTGTGATTGGATTTTATATGTTGTGAAGTACCAAAATGAACATTAACAATTTATGATTGATTAGTGTCAGTGAATTTTTGAACAATATGGATAATACTTTCAATTAAGCTTTTATAACGGCTTTGTTCACATTCAATAATTTCCACATAATCAAAATTTAAAATAAGATGCATGTCAGCATATTTTTCATCTAAACTAACGACTAGGATTTTGTCAAATTCGATTTACATATTTAGAAAACCTTTAAGTTTTTATTCCAATTTTTGTATTTTTAAAAACCAAAATTCCCATACAACGAAAGCGATACCAGCGACGAGAAATGCTCCCGTAATCATGTGTAGTCATCATTACCTTACTATAAGGTCCGTATTCTGTTTATAGCAAATGGTTCTTCAATCATTATTATTTCATTTTTATTTCGCTCAGATTTAAATGAAAATGTCAAAAGAATCCATTCGTTAACGGCGGTTCAGATCAGGTAAATGGTCTTCTAAACCGCTAAAATACGCTTCTTTATTATCTGCAACACTCTTGCCCTCAGGTACCCAGTACAGGGTAAGTTATTATGGTGAGCCAGATGTTTGGGTGGCTGCAGAATTTGTCTGCAATAAGCATTTACTTTAGGAAACCTGCTTAGCCAACTTTTTCCAGCCAACTTTAATAATAAATTCTCTTCATAACATTTAGCAGCGTAAATTATTTTTGAAGATGCTGGTTTTTTTAAATCCTAGGTACCAAAATTTTGGTCCTCAAAGTTATTGTACAATCCTATTTTGAATTTTATATTAGTTCACGCTAAAATCACGTTGTTCATAAAATGTACAATTCAGGTGCTCCCGCTCATATTAATAAAATCAGATTTTCTAAAATTCAGATTTTAAAAACCAGGATTTAAAATGAAATTTTGAACCCATGATTTTGAAAACGTTTGTAAAACGGGATATTGAACTCAAAATTTTAAAAAGCAAAATTTTGAAAACGAAGTTTTGAAACCAGGATTTTGAAAATAATTCTTTTTTGTTACAAATTCTGGTAGGTTTAAACATTTTTGTTTCGAAATCTTGATTTTTCAGCCGCCCGGATTAATGAAAATAAACTGGTGACACAGACAAAGATTATCAGGGAATCTAAAAAACCAGGATTTTCAAAACCAGAACTTGGTACTTAACCCATCGCATTTATACCATAATTAAATAGTCGCTTTATAATTCAAAATGTTGTCAATTCACGTGAATTTTATCCTACATCTGTTCACAAAAAAAAAAAAAAATTAGGATTTTTTTTAGGACAAAATTCAGAGTTCTATATACTCGGGTGAAGTTTGTCCTAAAGTTGTACCAAAAAACAACAAACAAAAATATCATTTATATGTGTTAGTGTGCAACGCGGATTGTCTCGATATAACGAATTTTATCTATAGGACAAACAAATTTGCTTGGAAATATACATGATTTTCTGAATTTTTTTGGGAAAATCCAAGGAAGTGGACACCATAATGACGCATATACCGACAGATGTCTTCAAACAGAAAAATATTTCAATTTTGGAAAAATGAGTGGATTAGAGGGTTTAGGACAACCAAGTTTGTTATGATCATTGATTATATGATTTTTCCTAATTTTCTTGGAAAATTCTTAGGAAGCTGACACCATAATGACGTATATACTAAGATGTCTTAAGGTCTAAGCTATTCGAAAAATATCTCAATTTTGGAAAAAGTAGGCGATTAGGGGTTTAGGATTTTTTTTCGGATAGCTTAGACCTTAAGATATCTTGGTTTATACGTCATTATGGATGTCCGCTTCCTAGGATTTTCCCCAAAAATTTAGGAAAAATCATATAATCGAGATACATGAGGTTGTACCAAATTTGGTTGTACTAAACCCCCTAATCCCCTACTTTTTCCAAAATTGAGATATATCAGTGGTCCCTGGATCAGATCACCTGTATAGCCGAAAGACAATTTTGGACTGTAGAGCTAGCATTTTTTTATTATTTTCTGAATGTACTAGTTCCACCTAGCCTTGCTCACTATTTGTAGTACTTGACATTAAAGCTTGAAGATTAACAACGAATACGCCTTTCTTCCTTGGAAATAGTTTTAGATTGTTAACTCTCGTACTTAAATAATACCAGAAAAACAAAATCATGCGCTTATCCTGGTATATAGTATACTTAAATTGTCCAGGGAGAACACGAGGCCACCAATAGGTACCGCAGCAAGGCTATGAGAACCTTGCTGCGGACACATCGTATAATGATCACTACTTTGTCAAATCTGTCTGTCCTATAAAGAACACATCATTTTTCCACTTGGAAATGGTGTCCTGTACGCCTTTAAAATCGTCTCTAAAGTGTCCTCCAATAATGTCAAAAGCCGCGTTTAACCCGGTTATCTATTAAATATCGCAAGAAATTAGAGAGACTAATAGGCCTATACATATGTGTTAGGCTGATGGTATATATGATTTGTGTTCTGATTTAAGTTTGTGGTGTGTTCAAAATACATTATCCCTGATAACGGAGATCGGAATAAGTTGAACGATTTATAGCTCACACAATTCTTTTTTGTCTTGTTACATTCCAATATCCTGTGCTGCAGCTGCAGCGCATCTCCCGGAACCAAAATGTCAAAATCTGCGGTTGCCTATTCTATTTTCTATGTATTGAATTATATAAGCTTCTCAAGAATCAGAGTGTATTACTGTGATTTCTGCTGCATGTAATCAAAAATGCCCAATCTTTACTATTTGTTCCACTTCTTTTCCCCAAATCTTAATAAATTTGTGTTAGCACTATTAAACCCGCTTCTTGGCCCTGCAGCAATGATTTTTTTTTTTTTTTTTTTCAATTTTATTTAAATATTTTAAATAAACAATTATTACAATCTAGTCACCTGGACTAATGAGCAATTTTATTCTAACTTAATTTACTATGTTGTATTAATCTATGGCTTCTTCCCACTGGTGTTCCATAGTGTCTGATAAATTGAATTAAACCACATCGTTATTGTGGATTTTACATCAGCATTACGCTGTTTACACTAGCAATTACACCAGCTCAAAAGGTTTAGTTCGTTTAAGCCTGCGTACAATATCTGTGTTGTTTAATAGCTTAGTTGCCTCAGTGTTAACATGTTGTTCGAGCCTTTGCCTATGTCTCACTGCATTTTTTTGGATTTCCTTTGAAACAGTGTCCACTTTAAGGTCCCTATGGAGGTCTCTGTTTCTAACATACCATGGTGCATCAACGATGTTCCTTAATACTTTGTTTTGAAATCTTTGGATGATTTCCACGTTGCTCTGTTTGGTACAACCCCAAAGTTGGATACCATAAGTCCAAATCGGTTTTAATATTTGTTTATATAATAGAAGTTTGTTGTATGTTGATAGAGCGGAGCTCCTTCCTATCAGCCAATACATCTTTCTATATTTAAGCCCCAGTTCTTCACTTTTCTTTTTGACGTGTGCTTTCAATCGTAGTTTTGCATCTAGTGTCATGCCAAGATACTTAGCAGTGTTGGCATACGGTATTATTTCTTGATTAATTGTAACCGGAATATGTTCGAGTCGTTTGTTTGTAAAATTGATGTGAACTGATTTAGTTTCGTTAAGTTTAATTCGCCATCTTTTGGTCCAGTTATGTACTTGAGTAATAGCTAACTGTAAACTATGAGTTGATTCTTCGTTGCTATCTCCAACAGCTAAGATTGCCGTGTCATCAGCAAATGTCGCCACAGTATTGTTTTCTAATACAGGGAGATCATTAGTGTACAATAGGTATAGGACAGGACCTAATACACTGCCCTGCGGTACTCCTGCCTTGATTTCTTTCAATCCAGAATAGGAATCGTCTAATTTTACTCTAAAGAATCTATCTTTCAAGTATGATTCTAATATTGTAGTGAATTGCATTGGTAGTACAGTTCTTAACTTATAGTTAAGTCCTTCGTGCCAAACTTTATCAAAGGCCTGTGCAACGTCTAAGAATATCGTTGAGCAGACTTTTTTCTCCTCTAATGCTCTTTCAATAATATTAGTTATTCTGTGTACTTGATCTAATGTTGAGTGTTGGTTGCGAAAACCGAACTGATGATTTGGAATCAGGTTTCCTCTCAATTATCGGATTTAGTCTTTTTACTAATAACTTCTCAAAGAGTTTAGACATAACTGGTAATAGTGATATTGGCCTGTATGATCCAGTTTTGTGTGGTGGTTTCCCAGGTTTAGGAATCATAATTATTTCTGCAATTTTCCAAAGGCTGGGTACGTATTTCAATCGAAAGGCGGCATTTATAATATTGGTGAGCTTTAATAATGCTTTCCTTGGTAGTTCTTTTAAAATTTCTGCTGTGATAAGGTCATAACCCGGCGCTTTTCTCGGATTCATGTTTGTGTTTATCTCATACATGACTTCTTTTGGTGTTGCTCGTAGGATTTCTTCACTGTCCTGTACAACCTCTCCAGTTATTATTTCGGCTTCCAATGATTGGTCATCATGTGGTTCAAATATTTTTTCCAGGTATTCAGCAAAATTTCGTACTTTATCTTCGTTATTTCTGGCCCATTTGTTATCTTCTGTTCTGATTGGAGACTGCAGCAATGATGAAAACACAACTTGTGCTTCGATGTAATTGCAAATACCGTTAAAGCCACTGTAACCCCAGATTCGTTCAAAATTCTAGAAAGAACGGATTTTTACATTTTTGGTTTTATAATTTGATTGAAATTCAAATAATTTGATAATGTTTGAATTTAATTTATTTTGAGAGGATTAAAGTATAATAGATCACATTGACGCCCAACAATTAATTATTTCTAAGTAACCGAAACATTTTAGAAAAATTACAGATTTTTTGATAATATCTAAACAGGCTTCTATATGTGGCCGCACATCAAATATTTTCCATATACATACAGACTTAACAGATTTTTTTTGTAAGCTTCCATAATATTGATAAAATGGCATCATTTACCGTTCTAATAAATTATTCAACAAATTTTTCACCCAAACAACCATCGAACCAATTTTTTTTTGTTTTATAACCTTTTGTTGTTGTAAAAGATTATTTTCTTTGTCTTTTCTTATTATTGTGTTGGTGCGGTTTCTCGTATACATACGCACTCTGATTCCGCTTCCATATACATAAAGACGTATGTATATAGCGGCAGAACACAATCTGTTACTTTTCTGTTCGTTATATATAAATATTAACCCTATATACATAAAAGAAATTATAATAACCATAAATCTTTGGAAAAACGGGAAAATAAATTTCCATTTTACTCTTTATATGCGTATGTTGCGTATATATGAAATGAATGGTCGAAAGAGGAAAAATTGTTATTAGATTGGATTATGGATGATGAAAAACTAAAATTTTGTGGTGAAAGATTGGTTTACTTTCCAATTTTCGGTTTTTCTTTTTGCATCATACTCTTGATGAAATGAATTATTGAAATTATTTATATTGGAGTGCGGATCTCAAAACCTTTTTGTATTTTTTTGTTTGACGAAATTTTAATCGCTTTAAGGGGTCTGCTAGTAGCTTGTGCAAATAACATATTATATTTTCATTTTCATGTCTATAAATAATAGAAAAGTCGCGGCTTTTTGTGTGCGGTTTTATATATTATACATATTATGGACATAATCTTAAAGAAAGAATACATTTTTCTTAACCCTTTTTACATAATTTAAACCTTTATTGTATTAACCGCACAATTTTTATTTTTTATTTTTCCAGACAATTCTCATCCGAATATACAAGAAAGTGTGTGTATGTGTTTGAGTGAACAAAGGATATACGTATAAGGGATCAGTAGAGTGCGGATAAAATATAATTTTACAAAAAAAAAGTACTAAAATGGCAACGGTTGAAAAAAGTTTATTGATGGCATTGGGTGGACAAGTGACAACAAATACAAAATTGCCACAGCCCAGGATTATAAAAATATATGTGGCTAGTTTAAAAGAAGGTATGTTTATATATTATGTTCTAAATTTATTGAATTTTCAGAATTTTAAAAATTTGCAAAATTTTAATATAGGTAAAATATTACAATAATTTGATTTTCGTGTGTATTGTGGGAGTTTGCGCCATTGAATTTGCAGTCGGATGAAATTGCATGTCATATAGGTATAGGTATAGCCAATCAAAAAAAAATGCCCAGGGCTGCAAACAGATTTTCATTATCATCGGTAACATAGTTGTTTGAAGTGACAGTGTTCTCGGTTGTAGTGATTGAAACTGATACCTACAAAAGTTAGTCAGCTAAAATCCTATTGGTTGTTCGGAAACACATATATGTATACCTGTTACCTCGAAGTTTTTCGTGTGTGTTTTGATTTGTTGAAATGCAACCATTTGAACGGAACCTATTTTTTTTGCATCGCATTCGGTGTTGCCAATGTGGATTAAGAGCCCAAACATTCGATTTCGGTTTGAAACATTTATGTTTCGACAACAATGATGAGAGTCATCATAAGTTTGCCACATTTATTCGGCGAAAATCCAATTCAAATTTCCCATGTGCTCATATCACCTCCGTTACTAAGATGTCATCCAGATAGCTTGCTAAATGTTAATGCAGAATATTGGCAACTCCGAACGGAAATCATTGATATTTATAAAGTTCGCGCAGTTAGGATATAATAGTTCTTCAATTCGAGTGAATCTGTTTGTTGGCTTTCTGGACTACTGCAATGCTAAAGTGGCCCATTGACTGGACTGGATAAATCGGATAACATCGAAATTGACCCTTTTTTTCTGATTTCAAGTCACCGAATAGTGATCAAAATTTAGCTTCAAAATCACATGTTATTTATTTATGGCATAGTATGAGTACGCCTAATTTCTTTTCCCATTCGACCATGCTTGTAAATACATCTTCAGTATGCAAATTTTCTTTGAAATCAAAGTGATCTAACAAGATCTTCAGGTTAAGATAAATGTTTCGATGTTTGAGTTATGTGCATAGCTGGTGCTGGTCGTAACCCGCATTTTCAATCATTCAAAATTTTACAGTTTCAGCCATTCAAAAACTTACAAGTTCTTCACTGATGATAAAACTAAAGATCTTGGCTATTCGAACGATTAGGTTGAGATTGGAATCCCTGTTTTACCTCCTCCATGTTGTTTTTATTTACCGCAAAAAACAAATGCAATTAACACTTGATTCATTGCAAATAGCGTTCATCGAATTCTCTTCTGAGTCGAAGCAACTTGTGCATGTTTAAATGATGCCATACACTAAAATAACTTCAAAAATAAAATTTAGTTCTAACTCAAACTGTGTTGGGTTTTGCATTTCATTAAATGAAAGTTACTAAGTGAGAGGTGATTTCTAATCCACTCAGTAACATGCAACATGTTTACAGAGTCGCTAAGTCGCACTATACATGAACTTGTAACCAGGATTGAATATTTTTTAATAATAAGGAGTTTCTTGTGGGTACAAATTCCTGCGTTAGTATTGCTCGCACCGCATGATCTTAAGGATTAAATCCATGTTCAAGTCTCGCACTGTGGAGGCGGAGCTGGATGAAGTGTTAGTTACTGTTAAGTTTACAAAAGGCTGGCCACAGGGAGGTGTGCTCTCACCTCTGCTGTTGCTTTTGGTCATTGACGAGATACTTGTAAGGCTGCAGCAATTTGACTACATTGCACAGAGTTACGCCGATGATCTTGTTTTGAGTGTCTTGGGGTTTAAGCCCTATCGCTACTATCGTACGCTTCTATTGTGTGGTGGCTAATGGTTGACTTAAACGCTTCTGTAGCCAAGCTTAATAGGCTACAAAATCTTGCTGGCAGAGCCATAACTGGGGCTATGTCCTCGACTCCACTTCTCGCTATGGAATCCATTCTTTCCTTGCTTCAGTTACGCGCCTTTATTTTAGGCACATCCTGGTCTGCAGCATAGTCTGCCTGAGGTGCATTGGAGAATGGAATGTTTTCGGTTCTACCGTGGAACATAAAGACAGATTTTTAAAAATTATTCTTCATGTTTACTACCTTATTCCATTTCTCAAATCTTTTCTCGATGGCTTATCCTTCGGAAAATTTGTGGAGTTCGCAGAATTTTCTCAACAGATTAGATGAGTCAATAGTCTTTTTTTTGATGGCTCTCATTCCAACCTAAGTGTAGGTTTAGGAATCTACTGTCCTTGGACGGATCTGAGACTTTTCGGTAGTCCAGGTTCCTGTATCTTTCAACTACGGGAAGCCGACGGAAAGCTATAAAGGGCTATGCTTTGAAAGACCTGAGGATTCAGTGGCTTGAGACTTTTAGCTGTCGTAAGACGAAGCACTTCATTAAGAAGCCCAAGTTACATCGTATGTGCTTAGTTAATGATGTTATTTGCGAGGACTGCCTTGAGGAAGATAATGATTACATTCACTTCGTGAGCAGTCTTTAAATTAAGATCAGTTATCCTCTCTGCCTTATTCTAAACTTGTTCAGTTTGTGAAGGCAGCAGTGCGCGTTTGTGAGTTGGGATGGAATCCTGGGTTCCAATCAATTTTAATAATAATAAGATCATATCATGGCTATAGATAAATACTTTATTCAAATTCTAAAGAAAGTAATTTAGTCAAAGCAAAAATGACAAAAGAGTCTTAATAGACTGAAGCCAGTAATTTGTAAACTTTCTTTGCTCCAGCCTCATATGAATATCACATCTAGTTATATAGCACTATATAGGTAACGTTACAATAACGCGATATAATTTAAAGCCTCTATGTTTCTAATATTTGATAAAGTATCCCACCCCTCGATTGCCCAAACAAATAACAAATCCAATTTATAGAATAATTCTTTGTATCCGCTTCCGCCAATTTAAATATGTTGATTTGAAAATTTACAAACAACGAAAATCGTGTACAAAATTTGTGTAAAACGGAGAGAATATCCACTAAAATAATTTATGCTGCACGAGTATCGCGCGGATATTCAAAGCGAATTTCAATTTATTATTTTTAACGATTTTTTTTTATTTACTATGTGCACGCAGTTGATTTTTCCCAAAGCGAAAAACATAAATAAACGAAAAATGGAAATTGAAAGTTTTTTTTAGTAGACGATTTTATTTATATTTCTACGAAATAAATTTTAATTTATTTTATTTATTTTTCAAAAATGATGAATTTTATGATAATTATACATTTTGCCCATTTCACCAAACAGTATAATGATAGATAACATTTTTAGCATTTGATGGATGTGTAGTTAAAATTAAAATGAAATGAAACAGAAAATAGGAAAAATCGGTTTACAAAAATAATTAATTTTATTCCTTAATTATCATTAAATAATTATTATATAATTTATGTACATAAAAAACTCACAATTCAAATTCCTTTCGTATTATAATTTAAATACTTATGTTGTGTGTATTGTAACATTCATAATATTATGTTTAGTCGCATAATGTAGGTATTAAACCTCGATATATGTATGTGACATAAATAATCGATCGCATATTAAAGTTAATGTATAATTAATGTTGTACACATTATATTTAATGATAAATCAATTACTTATTTATTTCCTAAATATATGTACCTTAAGAAAATTAATAACATTTTGTTTATATTGGTTTCGAATTTCGTTAATGGTTTTATGAAACTTTGACTTATATATCTGGTGCATGAAACAATTGACCAACCGGTCGGCTCGTTAAATATCCATTTTTACGTCATTAAATATTTGATGGCGGAAAAATAATTATGTGCGACCAAGAAAATATATTTCCATAATTTTATGATTGAATTGTATAAAGGACCGAGGGTTATGTTAATTTGATGACAATTATTATGTTGAAATCATTGAAAAAATTTAGATTTTTCTTTTACATAAAACTGGTGGTAAAAAGCAAGATAAAACTAGCTCAATGCGTGCGAGATAAGAAATAAATCACTCAATGTAATCATTTCCCGTTTTACCTTAGCAACATTAACTCAGCTGTAACAACAATTGGACATTAAGCAGGGTGACCACATAAACTCTCTTCAAGAGTATTTGTTTCGGTTTACTCTTCAGCAAAAGTCACCAAAATATACTCTTTTTGAGTTAATGTCCTCTTGTTTTAAATCAACGTAGCTTTTATGCCGGGGAATTTTTTAAAAAAACTATTGTAGAGCAAATATGTCTTATTGTTTTTAACATTACTGTGTATTATTTGTCCATAATTGTCAAACAATGAATGAAAATGAGTTGTTTAATACATAAAACCCAAATAAATTATGTTATTTAGTTATATAATTCGTATTTTAATTCCCAGTATTTTCCCAATGTTTATCTAGAACTTGAAGTTCTGTTAATATAAAAACGTAGCTGTTGTGTATAAAACGAACAAACAAAAAATACAAAATTCATTTGTCCAACATTTAACCAACAACTATTCTATTGTTTTTCTTTAAATACAATAACCAAAGGGGCTTAATATAGGGTGACCAGATATTTTCGATCGCAAAAGGGTATGTTTAACATATGAACCGATAAAATGATCAGTGTTAGGAGTACTACATGCATGAATAATAACACTCCATATTTGTATATACATATGTAAGTATGTACATGTATGACCCAGTAATGTCCGCAAATTTCATAAACATTAAAGTTCAGCATTTCAAACTATAAAAAATTATCGATATTCTGTGTATCCAATATTTTCAAAATTCAATAAAACGTATTGAAATTTGTGGATTATGCGAAATTGTACGAAATTTTGTATACGAAAGACGAATTAACAAAAATTTTAAAATTCGAATTAAAATTTAATTTACTTCTTTTATTTATTTACATAAATGTTTCGAAAAAATTTTATAAAAAAAGTTTTATAATTTTAAATTAAAATAATTCGTAAATAAATTAACTTTATTGGATAAAACTGTAAAAGTAAGAACCAAAACATAAATTTCGTAGTTTAAAATTAATAATTGTACTTACTCGTAAATGTTAAATTCCAGCCTAACTTGTTATGACGTTTTGTTCTATAAACGAACGCGTTGAGTCTCCATCGTGAAAGATGGCTTATTGGAAAGGTATTAATTAATATAATTTATATATATATACATATATATATATATATATATATATATATATATATATATATATATATATATATATATATATATATATATATATATATATATATATATATATATATATTTTTTTTTTTTTTTTTTTTTTTTTTTTTGAGGGAGGGGGAAAACTCTCATGGGCGCTGTGCCGGACTCTTACCGACTAAAAACCCCCACCCTCACTCCTCACGATGACCGGGATCGCAAAAGATTGCATTACTTCAGTCAAAGGATGTCCGTAATTTAAGTTGTGTACCTGGAGCTTCGGTTGCTCATCTCATCGTCTCTTCTCTTATTTTTTGTTTCAAGATGGTCTTTATCATTTTGGTTATGATGTTCCACGATTGCTCTTCCACCAGCATCTTTTCGATTATATTATCTGTGGTTAGTTCCCCCACATGATTAACACACTCTTGCCGCTCCTGCACCCACCTTATGCAGTGCAGTATAGTGTGCTCTGCTGTGTCTTCCTCTTCGCAGTGGAAGCAGTTAGGTGACTCCTTAATATGCATCTTAAAGAAGTAGCTGTTAAAACACCCATGGCCCGATAAGAACTGTGTTAGGTGAAAACAGGTATCTCCATGCTTACGCGCCACCCACTTCTCTAGAGTGGGAATGAGCTGCCTTGTCCAAGTGCCAGTATCAGCTTCCTCCCACCGGGTCTGCCATTGAATCATAAGTTGTTCCTTCGCAATTTTTTTAGGGGTTCCACTAAAAACAGCTATTCGTTCTTTAGCCATAAGAGTTACAGGTCGCATACCAGCTATTACAAAGACAGCCTCTTTCGAAACTGTCCTGAAAGCGCTGCATACGCGGAGTGCGATCGTCCGTTGAACCCGTTCTACTTGGTCACTAGCTCTGGCGGTGTTCAGAGCACGACTCCAGATAGGTGCTCCATACAATATGATGGATGTAACAACCGATGCTAGTAGTTTTCTTTTGCATGAGCTAGGTCCACCAGTGTTTGCCATCAACCGTGCAAGATATTTTGTTGTTCTGGTCGCCTTTATGACTATCTCTCTAATATGTTCTTGAAAGCTGCGTCGGTAATCTAACCAGATGCCTAGATATTTAATACGGGGTACTGGCCTTATAGTGACCCCTTCCACGCGGAAGGCCATCGGAGAGAGGGCTCTTCTACCCGCCATTACTATGGCTTCAGTCTTCTCTGGAGCCAGCTGCATACGATGAATGAAAAGCCATCTAGAGATGGCTGCAACCGCAGCTTCCACTCTTTCTACTACCTGGTATTCGTGTTTTGCGGATACAATAAGTGCTAGGTCATCCGCATAACCCACTAACTTAGCACCCTCGGGCAAATCGATTCGGAGAATACCATCATATAGGATATTCCATAGCGTCGGGCCAAGGATTGAGCCTTGTGGGACCCCACTGGTAATCTCTATCTGAGTTGTTATACCTTCTGACACCATCAAAATGCGTCGGTCACTTAGATAGCTCTGGATCATTTTCCTTAGGTACGGGCTCACGTGTAGTTCTTTCAGCTTTTGTTGGATTATCTCCCAGGTTGCGCTATTAAATGCATTTCGTACATCAAAGGTCATCACTACCGGGATATTTCGGGTGTGACAGGACCCGGCGGCAGCCGTGTCTACTAAACTCATAACTTCTGCTAGTGCATCAGTCGTAGAGCGTCCCGGTCTGAATCCGTACTGGTTAGTAGCAAGTCCACCTGTTTCGTTTACTTCTTGCGCCAAACGACGGAGTAGTAAGTGTTCCAAAAGTTTCCCGAACGAGTCAAGTAAGCACAGCGGTCGGTATGATGAGGGTATACCGTCTGGTTTTCCTTCTTTTTTAAGAAGAACCAGTCTAGCAGCTTTCCAGTTGTAGGGGAATTTCCCTTTTTTAAGTGCTTCGTTCATAGCGGCCAAGACTTTATTTGGGTTGGTCTCCGAAGCAAATCTTACAGCTTCTGGTGGGATCCCATCTGGCCCTGCACTCTTCTTTGTTTTCATTTTTCGCCATGCTGTTTCCAATTCTTCTGCAGTGAACAACGGAGTCTCCTGCACTTGTATCTCTTCATGAGGCATACGATGATGGGCTGGGAAGAGTTCACTCACAGCTGCCATCATGGTGTTTGCATCTAAGAGAGGTACTGTCCGACCAAATCTTTTAGTGACTATCCTGTAAGTATCTCCCCAGGGGTCATGCTCCACAGTACTACAGAGGTCTTTCCAGCATTTCTTCTTCGATCGTAGAATTGCAGTTCTCATGTCTTTTCTAGCACTTTTAAGCTCTTGGTAGTAGGATGCGTTGGTTTGACCGTGGGTACGCCTAGCTTCTCTTTGTAGTCTCCTTCTGGCACGCTTGCACCTGCCATGAAGCTCCTCGATTTCTAAAGTCCACCAATAAACACTTCTTCTTCCTTTCCTACGTTGTTTCGGTAGAGCTTCCTCGCATGCTTTCCTGACGGTTTCTACTAGCTGTGCCGTAGTTGTAATGCTAGAGGAGTTCAGGTAGCAACGAATTACGCTGCGGAGATATTCTTGTTTTGTTGCTCCTACACGCCAGCTATTACTGGTAGTATTGTACTGTGATGATCGCATGTGAATCGTATTCACTTCGAACATAATATAGCGATGGTCGCTAAGGCTTTCATCTTCCAAAACTTGCCAACTCTTAAGTCGTTGGGTTGTTCTTGCAGAGCCGAAGGTTACATCAAGAAAGGAACCATAGTTGCCTCTTTCAAAGGTTGGAGCCTGCCCTGTGTTAAGGCTCGATAGATCACATGATGCAGCCCAGTCTGCTAAGAGTTGACCTCTGTTGTCTAGTATATTTCCGCCCCACTCGGGGGATTTCGAGTTGAAATCACCTGCAACAATTACGTCTTTGTTCTGGTTCCAAATAATCAGACTGAGTTCGTCCAGGCTTCGTGCGAAATCGCCTAGGGATTTGTTTGGTGAGAAATAACAGCTTATGATTACAATGTCCTGCAGTTCCACCCAGACCACTCCTTTTCCTGCACCTGTCTTTATTGTTACAATGTCTTTAGACACTACGCTTAGAGCAGTGTCTCCATCTAAGTCTGGTATCCAACTTCCTCCTTCCAGCTTCGATCGATTCGGCTCGCTCACCAGGACCACGTCTACATGCCTTCTACGGGCAGTAGCAACAAGGAGATCCTGGGCTGGCCTACTGCGATGTGTGTTAAGTTGAAGCAGGCGCATTATGAGTGACTACTTCTCCTGCGCTTTGGTCTAGATTATTTTCCAGAGGGGGTACCCCCTCTGAGCTTTGCTTCGCCCTATGCATGGGGTGTTTTATCTCATTGCAGCCCTTTCTCATGTGACCACTTTTACCGCAGCTCAAACAGATACCACTGCGGTCCGGTCCATTGCAGTTTCGGGCTTTGTGTCCTTCCTCTCCGCATTTATAACACCGGTGATCCGGGAGACGAAGATATACTCTGCACGATACCCAACCGATTCTGATACGCCTTCTATCCACTATCAATTTTGCCCATTCCTTGGGCAGTTTCACTGTTGCATTCTTAGTGTTTGCATAAGCAGGCCTTACTGAGGTTACAAAAATTTGGTCGGTATCTGCCTTTTCCAAAGCTTCCCGGACTCCCTCTCTTATATCGGTCTCAGCACTACTTTCTTCGAGATCTCGTATGTGTATAACAGCCATTTCTTTTTGATGAACGGCCTCTACACCAGCTACCTTTCCTACAATCGCCTCTCTAAGGGTTTCGGCTTTATTCTTTCCGCCCTTCAGCTGGATTATTAGGTCATCTGTCCTGTTTTTTCTCATCGCCGTTATTTCAACACCTACAACTTTTATGTCTACACTCTCCTTCACGGATTTCAGGAGCTCAGCATAAGTTTGACCTTTCGCTTTCACTATCACGGTTTCCTTTTTATTCTGTCTCCTTCTTTTACGCCGAACTACTTCTACGAAGGCCTGTTCAGTGTCGATTTGCTTTGTGTTAGGTTTGGGGTTTTCACCTTTTGTTTCTTTGACCTGAACCTTCCGCTTTTCTCTTTTCTTTGCTGTGCAAATGAAAACACTCACACCACTGCCAATAAAGCAGCATTCCATTATTTTGCGTAGTTTTAAGACGTTGCTTGTTGTTGAGACAATGTTTAATTCTTCCATGCATCCTTGGAAATGACTTCTAATCTTCTTCGCCACCTCTATTATTTGCTCTTCCTGCACATTGTCATCTTCATGTTGACTAACGCAGCCAATCACCAGTTTGCCGATATTTTGAGAGGTTTCGGGTTCCCCTTCCATTTCGATCGTGTAGGCGCTTTGTATAACCGCGACTTCTCCTGGTTGGAGCGTTTTATTATTTAGCAGATGCTGGAGCCCTGGCACTTGCTCCCCCAGATTATGTAGTTCTTGGGTAAACGGTCTACACCCATCCCAGAGGATTCCTCTGGCTGTGGCTTTATTGTCCAGAAAGCTGTCGTGATTGAGTTTTGTAACCCTGAACACTTCCTGTGGCCAGTCCTGAGCAACCGTATATATATATATATATATATATATATATATATATATATATATATATATATATATATATATATATATATATATATATATATTAATATATATATATATATATATATGTATATATATATATATATATATATATATATATATATATATATATATATATATATATATATATATATATATATATAACTTGTATATATATATATAATATTTTCATTAATATTTAGATATATATTAATTTTTTAAAATTCAAGTTTTGACAACAATAAAAAAATTATTATTTGACGTTTATTTTATCACCTATAAACCAGTGGATTTAACCCTTCAAACCTGTATATTTTCCCGTAAAACAAATTTTTAATAAAAAAAATTACTTCAACTTTGGCACGATATAAGAGGTAAATTTCTACTAAAATTACAATTTACCGAATTTTTTGATTTACCTTGGGTGTTTTAGCATTCATTTTCAATATGTGTCTATCTTGTGGAATATTCCCTGATAAATTAAAAGTTGGAGTAGTGAAACCTCTTTTTAAAAAAGTTTCACGTAGCGATCCCAACAATTATCGTCCTTTACCTTATTGAATACGTTTTCGAAAGTCTTTGGAAAAATTATTAAATTAAAAGCTCTGGTACACGACCATCTAAATGAAAATAAAAAAGTATCTGCCCTATTTATCGATATTACAAAGGTTTTCGACACAGTCGACCATAGATTACTGATACAAAAGCTGTCATTAGAGGTTGTAGCAGCTCGAATATTCGACTCACCGATATTCGATTCTGCCACAAACAAAACAATTAGTGAAATTCAAATATAATCCAACTTATTTGAATTAAGCGTTCACTAACCCCATCACATATCAATCTATCCAACCAACACTATCCAATAACCGAACCATTACTATAAAACATTTATAGTAAAACAAGTCGCCATCTAACAACATCACCACGAACAACAATATTCGGTGATGCAATAATAATCCACTGCACTTAACATAAGTGCAATGTCGACCGTCGCCGGCGCATCTGTTCCCTCTCCAAAATACGACATGTATTTTGGACACGAAGGCGACGACACACAACAAAACAAGCAACACTCAAGACAACACGTCTTCTTTTATTATTTACCTCCGCCATATGCAATTTCGTAAATTTTCTCATCGCGGTATTAAAAAAACATATACAAGTGTAACGCGTCATAATTAACCAAAATTTTGTGTGGTGATAAAATAAATATATACTATAATTAAATTACATAAATTAATAATAATAATTGTACCAAAACAAATAAATTAATTAAATAAATATAATAAACATAATTTCTATAATAATAAATAAACAAATTGTGAATTAGTAAATATTATTGTGTTTGTGCATTTTTATTCAATTGGAGAAGTCCGGACCGGACGACATCGAAACAAATAGAAATAATTACCAAATTGGTGACCAACGACGGCAGTTTTTACTGCATTGATAATTGATAATTGGTTAATAAATTATCATATAACATAACCTACAAAAAAAAAAAAAAAAAAAAAAAAATATACACGCAACCACGTGGGCAAACACATCGCAGCGAACACCACGCTGATAACTTCATGCGACGCGGGATATTTTTATCAAACCAGCACATACGTAGGGCGGACCCACGTATCAACGCGGGATATATATTTTTAATCAAATTAACACGTGGCGAAGAGACCGCAACCCATCCACGCAACGCGGGACACCGTGGGACAACTAAAACGGTGAAGCGATCCACCCTCACCGCAACGACAACCAGCAGCAGCAGCAGAAACAACAACAAAAATAAAACGGTACGAAGTTTTTTTTTATTAGACAAAATTTTTTTTCTTGTACATTAAAATTATTTTTTTACAATTACATAAAATATTAACGTAAAATCATTTTAATTTGCAATATTAACGTAGAGACACTTTTCATGTACAATATTAACGTAGAATCATTGGAATCATTGTAGAATCATACTTTGTAAAATTTCTTTATATATATTTTTGTTTCTCCACACCACCACATTGCACCCATTTCCAAACCATTTCACACACATTGGTCGTTTCTCGTCGTAAGTCCTCCCGCCATCAACGTTGTGGATAAAAAAAAAGAATAATTTAGTAAAAAAGGTTTTTATCAAAGCCACAACCACAACGTTGACACACAAACCCGCTGTTTTCAAATTTCACCACGCATAACTTAACATTTACTTGATTTTAAATTTCAACGAGCCCCCCCAATATAAGGTAGGACGAAAGGAACTCCATATTCGGGGGTTTCTCACAGTATTGTATTGTTTTGTTTTTTTTATTGTATTGGTGTGTTTTTAACAAAAGAACAAGATGTATGATGTCATAAACATCACATCTCAAAGCGTCAGCCAAGTCAATAGTCCATACCGGCAATCAAGAGAACGCAGTGGAGACAGAACTCCCCGTTCAGCAACAGCACCAAACACACTCGAACAAAGACTGTCGAGAATCGAGTCCAGACTCGACGGGTTACTCAGAGGTCGAAGCCGTTCGCGTGGACGACGAGCTCCCTCACGCAATCGAACCCGCAGTCCCAGCAACAACACTTACCAACATGGTAAATGCTGGTTCCACACAAAGTTTGGTAGAGCCGCCAGAAAATGCACGCCACCGTGCAATTTCACCACGTCGCAACCATCGACGTACGCGGCCGCCGTAAAGATGGACATTGACCACCAAAAAAAACTGTTAGAGTCACGGGTTGAGAGCAACATGCCTCCCCTGACCACAAACACACCCTATACGTCACGTTTGTTTGTGTACGATAGACACAACAAACTCACCTACTTAGTCGACACTGGCGCTGACCTTTCGGTTATTCCAGCTATGAATTTCAAAATGAATTACACATTAGCTAATCGAAATTCAAATCTAGTCTTATCGGCTGCCAATGGTTCAATCATCCACACGTACGGCACAAAATTGCTTAACGTGGATATCGGACTCAAACGAACCTTCACGCACGCTTTCATTCTAGCTGCAGTGAACCGTCCGATCATTGGCGCCGATTTTCTAAGCAAATTCGGACTTCTTGTCGATGTCAAACGCAAACGGCTGATTGACCCAGCTACAAAGCTGTCAATAAACGCCACAATGGTTCGTGTTAACACACCAACACCGATCCATTTTAACATCGACAACGGCTACGGCACTCTGCTCAAAAAGTACCCACTACTTACAGCAGAGCCGAACTACAAAATGCCAGTCCGACACAACGTGGTACATCACATCGTCACAGAAGGCCATCTTCCCGTGTCGAGACCACGCAGACTAGATCAGGTGCGTCACAAAGCTGCACAAGCAGAATTTCAACACATGGTGGAATTAGGAATTTGTCGAACATCGACATCTTCCGTCTCTTGTCCATTACACATGGTCAAGAAGAAAGATCAAGACTGGAGGCCATGTGGGGACTATCGGCGTTTAAACACGGTTACGATACCGGATCGCTACCCGATACCCCACATTCAAAACTTCACCATGCACTTGCATGGCTGCAAAGTTTTCTCCAAACTTGATCTCATCAGAGGTTATCACCACATTCCCGTGGCACCTGAAGACGTTTTCAAAACGGCAATCACCACACCATTTGGCCTCTTCGAATACACCCGAATGCCATTTGGATTACGCAATGCCGCACAAACGTTTCAGCGCTTCATGAACGAAGTCGTTCGAGATCTCGACTTCGTTTTCGTCTACATAGACGACATTCTTGTGGCATCTCAAACTGAGGAACAACACAAACTCCATCTGGAAACACTTTTCCAACGACTTGTCGAGTTTGATGTTCACATCAAGAGCTCAAAATGCGTCTTCGGCGCATCCACTCTTGATTTCCTCAGCCACAAGATCACCGCTAATGGCATCCTTCCGTCACAAGACCGAATCAATGCCATTAAAGAATTCCCAGCTCCAACATCAATCAAGAGTATTCAGCGATTCATCGGCATGGTCAACTACTACCACCCATTCATACCAAAGCTCGCTGAAATACTCAACCCAATTCACAGCCACCTGGCAGTACTACTACGTAAGCCCAAAACAGCCAAGAACTTCTCTTGGCCTGACGAATGTCAACACGCATTCACGTCACTCAAGGCTGAATTGGCACGCACAACACTATTGTCACATCCACTGAGCGACTCAAAGCTCAGCATTACTACTGATGCATCAAACACTGCTGTCGGAGCAGTCATGCAACAGTACAACGACAAGTGTTGGGAGCCCCTGGGATTCTTCTCAAAGAAGCTCTCGGATGCCGAAAAGAAATACTCTGCATTCGATCGGGAATTACTCGCAATATATCTAGCAATCAAACACTTCAGATATTTTGTCGAGGGTCGGGACTTCACAATTTACACCGACCACAAGCCTCTCACTCGAGCAATTCAGTCTAAAACTGAACGCAATCCAAGGCAAGCACGCCACTTGGATTACATTAGTCAATTTACCACGGACATCCAGCATGTTCAAGGTACCGAAAACGTTGTCGCGGATACACTTTCGCGCACAACAGCAAACGAAACGGCCACAGTCGAGACTCACTTCGACTGCAACAAGATCGCACAAGCGCAAAAAGCAGACTTGGAACTTCAGAATTTACTTTCTGGTTCCGCTTGTCACGCCAGTTCATCACTGAAACTGGAGCTTTTCACACTACCTGGCCTCGAAATCTACTGCGAAACATCTACGGGTGCAAATCGCCCGTACATCGCAGAGCAACTACGTCGAACCATCTTCGACACACTACACGGTATCTCACATCCTGGTGTCCGCGCAACTCGTAAATTGATTACTGCTCGATACTTTTGGCCCAGCATAAACAAAGACGTGACCCATTGGGCACAATCCTGTTTATCCTGCCAAAAATCGAAAGTCCAGCGACACACAAAATCGCCTCTTGGACAATTGGCAATTCCACCTGGTCGATTCGAACACATTCATTTGGATGTCGTAGGACCACTTCCTCCATCCAATGGATACTCATATCTACTCACCTGTGTCGATCGTTTCACTCGATGGCCAGAAGCGTACTGCATGAGCGACATGTCTGCAGCAACCATTGCCACCACATTCGTGCAAAACTACGTATCACGATTTGGCGTTCCACTTGACATCACCACTGATCAAGGAACCCAATTCGAGTCGAAGCTTTTCTCGGAGTTAACGAAACTCCTCGGCTCTCATCGCATACGTACAACGGCTTACCACCCACAAGCCAATGGCATGGTCGAACGCTTCCACCGCCAGCTCAAAGCTGCTCTCAAGGCCCGAGGCAACACAATTCACTGGAGCTCCGAAGTACCAATCGTTTTACTTGGTATTCGAGCAACGGTTAAAGAAGATTTGAAGTGCTCACCAGCTGAAATGGTTTACGGTCAAACCATCAAGCTACCCGGTGAGTTCTTCGTCGAACATCCTCTACCGTCTCCATCCACAACCGACACAGTCATCGACCAACTCCGCACCACCATGCAAAATCTTATCCCCACGGCAACAAGACCAACGAATGAAAGCAACATATTCATTCCCAAATCGCTCAACAATTGCGATTACGTCTTTGTCCGGGTTGATAAGGTTCGAACTGGATTACAATCTCCATACGATGGGCCATACAAAGTTATACGCCGCTTACGCAAGCAATTCATTGTCTCAATCAAAGACAAACACCACTCAATCTCCATAGACAGATTGAAACCGGCCTACGGTATTCTCAACACAGCTGATCAAATATCAGCCAGCAAACGATATAAAACCGTCCGGTTCACCGTATAACGTCTCAAAACCCATGGTTTCTCATCTGGAGAGGGGGTACTGTAGCAGCTCGAATATTCGACTCACCGATATTCGATTCTGCCACAAACAAAACAATTAGTGAAATTCAAATATAATCCAACTTATTTGAATTAAGCGTTCACTAACCCCATCACATATCAATCTATCCAACCAACACTATCCAATAACCGAACCATTACTATAAAACATTTATAGTAAAACAAGTCGCCATCTAACAACATCACCACGAACAACAATGTTCGGTGATGCAACACTTAACAAAAAGTGCAATGTCGACCGTCGCCGGCGCATGTGTTCCATCATCAACAAAAACGAACACGAAGGCCACGTCACAAAACAAA
Source organism: Tipula unca (assembly GCA_951394425.1). Taxonomy (NCBI): domain Eukaryota; kingdom Metazoa; phylum Arthropoda; class Insecta; order Diptera; family Tipulidae; genus Tipula; species Tipula unca. Next base: position 167,191,402 of record OX596382.1, on the reverse strand, counting down.
AACAATAAATCATTCGTACATTATCAAAAACAACACACAACTCAAAAAACAACAATTTTGTGTCCATTACTCCATTGTGTGATTTTTGTGATTTATACAAAGCGTTACATGTTAAACGGTGGTGAAAATAATTAAATACATAAAACATATATAAAATATTATTAATTAAAATAATAATCAAAATGTATAATAAATAAATAAAGTTATAAATAAAAAAAACAAATAATTAAAATTTATAAACAACAAAATAAAACGTGTTACAATATTGTTTAATGTGAATATCCGAACCGGACAACAAAAAAGTATAAAATAGGAGATAAATCCTAAAAGGTATTTCACTTTCATTTTTTCAATCTTACCTTGAAAATCGTGTTCAAAGTGTCTGTGTAAAAAAAAATTACAGCAATGAAAAGGTTATATATGTTGAGGTCACGCATTACTGTTTTTAATTTATTCAAATGCTATTTACGATCTGAAATTGCATGGCAATGTTATCGCTTTTGCTGATGATATGGCATTCCTCTACTCTAATACTGACAAACATTTAGTGAATAGTAACATGAAATCCTATCTGAAATTGTTAAAAAAATGGTTTTATTTTCATGAAATGATTCTTAGCTCTAAGCCCAAAATCATGTATTTTAATTTGAGTACCAGTACTATCGTTCCTGACACTATGATTTATCATTCTCTGATTTGTAATCAGCACGCTTGTAATTCATTGTGCGTCCGTATTGAAACATTGAATTCATTCAAATATTTAGGATTGAACTTGGATTCCCAGCTCAAATGGTGTAACATGTTGGAGGGGAATCTACTACTCAAATATTAAACCTGTAATATTGTTACAAAAATGCGTTTTGCGAATGATGAATTTTTTACCAAAGACTACACCGTGCTTTCCTTTATTTGTTAAACATAAAATATTGCCTTTGCGTTATCTATACATTTTTAAAGTTTTAAAGACGTATTACTTAAGAAGCGGATATCGTTTAATTAATGAACTTACTCCGCTCCCAAGTTGTATAGCCAATTACCCATCAATATTAGTAGCGCAACTACATTTTATGAATTTAAACGATTGTTAAAAGATTGGTTATTTACAGTTAGTGATACAGAATTTTTTTTTAAAACCTTATCCTAAAATATGAGTCGGATTTCTTATGTTAACTGAATGCTTTGCTAATTAAACAATATACTCGTATATTTTATTTCTATTTTTTGTCTTTTTGTTCATTAATTATTTGTTTGTATGTATTAATTAAAGCTTTAAACTTAAAATTTATAAATTTTGTGCTTTCACAATTTTTTATTTTATTGTATAAGCACAGACAAGAAGTATAGTACTTCTTGTCTGTGGTATAAGCATAAAATCGTGACTCCGAGACATTTTTCTAAAAAATCAGGAGTTCACTAAACAAATAATTAAAAAAAGTATTACCATCCGTTTAATATTTTTTCCAAACAGAATTTCGAACAACTCAATACAGAATTCAAACACTTAATTATCATTTATGCTAGCCAGTTAAATGTGAACACGAGCAATCGTTAACAAATGTGGAATATATTTAATCAAATTTTGAGCAACAATTCGACTTCTGCAGGCTAGGTCAGATAATCATAATAATACTATTCAACTGAAAATTGATAACACAGTTATATCGGATCAACTACTTATTCCGAATGAATTTAACAGGTTTTTTGCACTATTGGAGCACTAATTTCAAATTCATCATATTGAAATCATCCTACTATTGCAACTCGTCACTTTAAAATACCACTACTATGCATTGATCCATTAAATGCTGAAGAGCTTAACAATTATATAAACAAGCTCAAAACTTCAGCTTCTGCAGGTTATGATTATATTACTGTCAATATGGTAAAAAGTTTGGCCCATATTATCACTCCTTCATTAATAGAAAAATTAAACTACGGGATCAACCTGCAGCATTAGTAGACCATATAGACTTCAATAATCTTATCGACAAAAGTCAGTTTGGGTTTATCAAAAATTGTAGCACTGCTTTGGCGGCACTTAATCTTGTGGAAACTGTTTATGAGTCACTTGAAAATAAATGTGTCACTTCAGGACTGTTTCTGGATTTTACAAAAGCTTTTGACTGTGTGAGTCATGCTATTTTAAGTGATATAAGCTAAAGAGTTTTGGGATTCTTGACAAGTTTTTAAAGTTACCAGAAACTTACTTAACAGATAGGAAGCAATCAGTCTGCATTGGTCAACATGAATCGTCATATATAAATACTTCCGTTGGTGTTCCTCAAAGGTCCATTTTGGGCCCAACTTTATTTTTAATTTATGTAAATGACGTCTTTAATCAGAGCCACCTATATATACAGAGCCCTAAGGTTAAAAATTGAGCTTTTTCTAGAGGAACTAAAATTGACGAAAAAAACATTTTTTCCATACAAAAGATATGAAAAATTAAATTTTTTTCGGTGCGATATTTTTCAATGAAAATGTCGATGGATTAAGTATTTTAACATTGAAATAGAATCTACAATTATCATTTTGTAATTGATTCAAAGCTTGATCAAAGAAGTTGTTTAATTTTTGATATATTTATTAATAAAATTTATAGAAAAAAAAGCTTTTCTCCATTGAATTGATATAAATACACACAAATACCAACGCAATAAAATTAAACTGCAAGACGAAAAGAGAAAATAGTAAAAGTGTGGTTATGTTTCCTTTTGAATTATATTTTTGTGAATAAAATAAAATACTTAAAGGGTATTTCAATAAAAGCTGCATGATTTTCTTTGAATAAATCTCAAACTAATTTCACTTCAATTTCAACATAAATTTTGGATTTTAGATTATAAATGGAACACCATGACTATCACAGTTCTTCTGGCACGGTTCTATTTTATTTTGGTAAAGTTTTGTTACGCATTTGTGCATAATTATGGTTCTAAATAAATTGTGCAGCTGTTATTGGAACTCCCTATGACATGTTGTAAGTGTTGTCAATATCACAATTTTTTTTATATCGATCGATGTTTATGTTCTCTTTTTAAATTTTACGCTATTTCGTGAATTCAATTTTGATTTTTTTCTATTGCGATCTCAGCCTATTGGAATAATTTTGCACTCTATCCCTTTTCCGATTTCGCTACAAGGTAATGAAATAGAAATATGTGGTGATACATTTTCAAATGTATAAAAGGGAATAGAATAATGCTTTATACGAGCATGCTGCGATCGCAATAGAAAAAGCAAAATTAAAAAAAAAATGTGAGATTTAATTCTTAAAAAAGAGACAAAATCATCGATCGAAAGGATGACAATATATGTTTTATTTATTTATTTTACCTACACATTCAAATAAATTCATGTTTACATAAATATGATAAATTCATATTTAATTTTAATTTAATGTTTATTAAATTAATAAAAGGTTTAAGGTTCTGACTTTCAGATATGTGCTGCTTCAATATAGAATCAATTCCACAAAGTGTTTATCGAAATGAAAGATTTAACTTTTCATTGATGAAAAGTAATTCGAAAATGGTCATTTTTACATTGATTCTTATGGGATAATGCAAAAAGTAGTTCCTCTAGAAAAAGCTCAACAAAAAACATGGCTGATCCTTACGGCTCTGTATATATAGGTGGCTCTGCTTTAACCTAAACCTAAAAGGCAAAATTCAATTATTTGCAATTAATTGATGAAAAGCTGAATGCTTCAAAATCTAATTTTATAGTATTTTATTTAAAACATAAACCATCATTATTATTGATTAAACGTGCTGAATGTGTTCGATATCTTCGATTCCTACTTAACCCACAAGTTTCTTGGACGACTATTAACGCGATTAAACAGAAAACTGCTCCATCGTAGGAGTCTTTCAGCGAGTTGCTAAATACATACCTGCTTCATTAAAACACAATTTATATTTTAGTTTTATCCACTCTCATTTAACGTATCATCTAAAACATCTGCATATTTTACAGAATAAGGCATTGAAATCGTTAAGAAAGCTACCTATGCGAACTCCAAGTAAACTCCGTTACAGCGAGAGCATTCTTGCTCTTTCAACCCTGATCGAGTATCAACATATCATTACAAACTATAAGATCAGGCATGGAATAATGAGGTACAACAAGGAACTCCATACAAATGTTTCAGTGTCCGAAGTAATAACTCGAACTTCATTTAACTATAACCGAACTACAAATTTAGTACGACTCTAGATAGTATATTTTTCAAAGTAGTCAAATTATTTAACATGTATGCATTATGAAATGTATGATTTCCGATTTGGTTTAAACTAGACACAGATATGCTATAGACCTCCCAATTTAGTGCCGTCATATTGGTTTTGCGCATTACACAGAAAGTACATTACACAGAAGGTACAGAAAGTACCAGTTTTGGCGTTTTTAATCCGCTTCATACACGTTTCAATCGGTTTCATTAAATTATTGTATAAATTGACTGGTTAGTCCTAAAATTTTGAAACTTCTGAAAACATTAGGAATATCCTTCTTGGTCCTATACACACGTGGACGGGCTTATTAAATAGATGCACTGTCCATAAAAGGTAGTTTACAATCAAGTAAAGATTAAAACAATTTATAATTATTTTACATAACAAACATTTGCGTTGTAAGAAGAATCGATTAATATATAATTACTGACTCATACAGCTTTTCATGCCGGCATTTCACGTTTTTTGGACGGTATAGTATATGTTTTTATTGAACAATGAAGTCAAATTCTTAACATATACTATTTTAGCCTTCAACCTTATAATAGAATGATTTATTAGTATTATATTAAATGTAACCGTCTCTCAGTTATATAAATGTGATATTTAACAAATTATAGTAATGTCGAATCGCAACAACCTATAATTTAAACTATGTATATACATATATGAGACATGATTTTCACCCTTAACCAATTTTTCTACTGGATAAACACAATATATACTCGTATAAACTAAACGGTTAATAGTCTCCCCCAGTTTGATTTTTTATGATCAGCTGTTAACGCGTTTTATGATTATATGTACATATGTACATGTAGTTACGAAAAAAATTGATTTTAGGGATATATTTAATCATATACATACATAAATATACTATACGCGGCCATTTTTAAATTATGCTTCAACACTAAAATCACATTTTTTTTTTTTGGATGTCATTAAGTTTAATCATATAACAATAAGTCTCGATTTAATGTTGCAACATAAAAAAAAATAATTTTGTATACATAACGACTTTTTGACGGCCATAAATGTGCGGTTAAATGTGCCCGCGCAAACTGATTTTTCATTAAAAAAAAAATTGCTTTTCGAAATGGGACTAATTAAATGAAATTAAATTAATTAATTATTATTGTTTGGTATTTTAAAATCGTTAATAATTAATATAAAAATAATTTTCGGTAATTGGTGCACGATGCGTTTAATAATTTTTCACTCACGCCTAGCGGCTGCGGTTTCGTAAAATACAAAAATTTATTTATTTTCTAGTATGTTGGTAAATATAAATATTCGTTTTAATTAATTTTTTTTATTAAATTTATACATCAAAGGTGGATTATGATTATAAATTTGTGTTTTATATGTATAGTTGGGGATATATGTATATAGCTAAAAATTAATTAAATCAAAATAGTTTACGGGAAACTAAAACTTTTATCTATGTACAGTAAAACCAATTATTTTTGATAATTGCTTTTATATATACAATGTATATACGATTATATGGATTTCAATGAAATATGGTACCGCAAATACCATATTTAAAACACATTTTTAAATTTTTTTTAAAAATTGTGTGCTCCACCCCCGCGTCCCATGGAATATTCACAGCGCTATCTTGGTTTTTTGTGCTATCCTTAACGTCGCCATATGTATACTGGTGTCATTTGCTGGAGTGCGTTTGAAAACCAATTATTTAGGAAATTTATGATGCCTCATACCGACGTAATGAGTTTGTGACTCCCAATTTAAATTGTAGCCCACTTATGGATTGAATGTTGTTAGCTGATAAGATTTTCATTTTTTTATTGAACAAACATGTTGACAGATAAGAAATTCGGTTAAATTCCACTTTGTTTATTATTTATTAATACGTATATTAACTACAGGGTCACAATCGGTAACACGGAAAACGTCAACTAAAAGAAATATAACATATAAAGTTGCCGACTACTTAATTTCTACTACATACAAACTTAAATAAAGCGTTCTTGAACGAATCCCTCTACATGTGGAAGTCAAAAATCAGTCCCAAACATTGAATTGAAAATCTACGAGGCTCTCAACGATTGATTCCGAAAGACCGTATAGTTCGTTGCTGAAGAGTCGATTATTAAAAATTTATCGCGTTGACGCATACGACGTTCGGGAGCATACAAATGTATAGGCAAGCGAAAAGTTCAGCACTGTCAATGTGAGAATTTAAAGTATTACGCACAAAAATTGCGGACGCTATATCTCGTCGATAAAAACGGTAGACATCGGAGTCTTTACAATTTCGCTTAATGAAACCTATCATAATATATGCCTTTTGAATAATAACGTTAATATGTCTAGAAAAGCTAGCGTCGAACGAAAACGTTACACCTAGATTGAACATGAGCTCAAATCTGTCAACAGCTTCGTTTTATAAACGGTATTGCCGAAAATAGGTGAGCGGATGCGATAAAATGGTATAGAGTCTTACACTTGCTCACGTTCAAACCCAATCGGTTGTTAATTCATCCACTATAAAACCTATTTAAGTCACTTGACATGGGGCTAGTGGTTCGTGCACTGCGAGGAAAAAAAATTACCAAACTACCAATTTACATATTTCAGAGGGGTGATTAGCTGTGGAACTCTGATAAACCAACCACTTTTTTCTTGCTGTTCATAAAATTCCAAAATTCCTTAGAACTCGTTGTCAGTTCCTCCTCGATTCGCACTAAATATTGGTTGTACAAAAACCAGTTCAAACTTTTAAATTCTTTACGGGCTCTAACTAAAACGGAGTAATTCTCCATACCGTAGAGCCTATAGAAGGAATGTAGCTTATTACACCGTTTCTCGAGATGCACCAGCTCATTGTTACACCACCGTTCCCGAAATCTAGTATTTATTTTTTTAACAAACGGAACGTGCCTTTCAATACCACTGCTGAGGAGGTCGTTGAACATCAGCACAATGTCATTTAAATGCGCAGTCGCGTTGAAGAAAGCTCCAATCGGAATTGTTGAGGAAATCGTTCAAGTAAGCGTTTCTAAAATGAAAATAAAAACTATTGGGACGATAATTAGTATTACAAATAACATTGAAAATATTTATCGTGATCCGGATATATAGAAACCTCTGAATGCATCGCGTCGGTTGCAAATAGCACTATTACGGTTTTGCTGAGTCGTAGAGATGCTAGCAAAGTAGTCGATGACGGACAATGGAAGACGGTGTAAAGATGCCATCGACGTCAAGTCAATTTATGTCGGGCAGATTAAAGTCGCCATAAAGAGCGTACAAGTCGCCCCATAAAGAGCGTACACGGCGACGAGAATGATCGATGAACTGGCCACTTTGACCCGAACAGCTATGACGTCGAGGCCAGAATGACCGGTCACCAACTCATTTGGAAGCGAATCTTTCGCGGCATAATTCGTTTACATTTAAAAAAATTTAACAAATAAAATTGAGTTTACGAATTCAGAATTGTTAAATTTTATTTTCAGAATTACCAAAATTTTCAAAATCTGTTCAAAATTTAAAAAAAATTTTTAACTTACTTTGAAATTTAATAAACTGAACGATAAAAAAATTTAGAATCCTCACAATTTTTGTTGAATTATTACACGATAAAATTCAATAAATTAATTATTTTTAAACTATTAATCGAAATTTAAATTTTCGAATCTTATACGTAAAATATGTAGAATCTTGAGAAAAATTGAATATAACTCTAAAGCACATACAATTTATGAATCCTGAAAAATTAAGAAAGATTTAAAATTCGAAAATCCTGAATTTAGTTTCAAAAATTAATAATTCAAAAATTGTCATAAATCAATTTAGGCTTTTATAGAAATTGATGTCGAATTGGAATTGGGAAGGGATGAAAAAATATTTGCGAATTAAGGATTAAAGTAGTTTAGGTTCTTTAGAAACAAAATATTTCAATATGCCGGGAAATTTATGAAAAAATGTCTATAACATTACGCTTTACACCTAAACATCAATTAGAATTCATGTGTTTTTTATTAAACTTGGTAAATTTGTAAAAGTCTACTAAACAAAATTTTTAATATTAGAAGCTTTGGGATTTCTACGAATTTTACCAAGGATAATTTGAATTTGACCAACGCCAACGAATTTGAGACCGTCAGAGGTTTTTTAGTTTCATCAAATATGAAATTATGAATTTTACACATTTTTACGAAATTTGCTTAAATTTCATAAACTTTTTACATTGAAATTCTTAAGAACATAATGTTTTAATTCACAAATAATGTTCAAATATCTCGTAAAGGTCGTCAAGTTCGTACATACATATGTATAGTTTGTGAAATTAGGGAAAGTCGGTTATAGATATAACTTTAAGGCCTAATGACCTTTTGAAATACTCAATAATAAGTACTTGAATAAATAGAAACTCTACAGGCCCTTATCCTTCCACTCCAGGCGACCCTCTTTAGGGCCGTGACCAACATAATTTGAGATTAGCTGGTTAATAGAGATAATTTTTTCTGTACTAAACTGTACGGTAACTATAAAAAGTTTAGACGTCACCGATTTTTTATACCTTTTAGATCAGAATCTGATCATTTTACACCATAATTTAGTAAAATGTTCAATAAATGTTCCAGAATTTGTGGGTAAAACTTTAAGAATTCTTGTTCAAATTTCTGAATTGCGGCGTGATAAAATTTTTATTTTCGGTGATCCATGGTTTTTACGTGAAGTATCGTTTTTCGATTTTCCATAAAAGGTCGCATGATGAATCGCTTGGAAAAGTATGAGTTTCGAATGTACGCGTTTCATTTTGTGTGTCACACCTTACACGTAAGTGAACTGGTGCAATAACGAATTCTTTGGAATTGACATCACCATTATAGTTTAGGGCCTCCAGACACGATTTCAGCACTAATTAATCTGTTTGAACTGATATAGAAGCCATATTTTATGGACTCAAATTTTGATTCCGGACTTAATAAATTTTAAACTGCCTATCATGCTTTCCATAATTTATTGAAAAGTTTCTGAGACAAACTTTACACAAACGATATATAAGATTGAACGGAAATAGCACGCTGTGCTAACTCTGACTTGTCCTTAATTTTTTCTGACAGGCACAATTGGTACCACAGTAAGAAGCTATAAATGAAATATTGATAACCACTTAGTTCCCTTAATTGATCCAGTTTGTCGTTTTAAGCGGTACTGTTGGAAATGAAAGTAATAATTCCCAAAGTTAAACCTTTGTTTGCTAGTTAATAATTAATTACTAATTCTGGCACTATTACTTAAGTAACTAAATGTTTTTCGCGAAATGTATGAAATCTACATGACCAAGGTGTTCTCATAGTTTGAGCTGCTGATGCACTACATTAGCTGTTGTCTTGTTGATTCTTGGTTGTGAAAGTTTTATATTTTTACTCCGCCAACCTGATAACTTATTGGTTTGCCCCAAATTTTTTGTGTTTTGTGGAATGTTTGAATTTTTTAAAATTTTCGAGTTATTTTGGATTTTTCGATTTGGTCGGTTTTTCGACAGATTTTTATGAATTTTTCAAATTTTATTGAATTTTCAGATATTTTAGATTTATGCGATTCGATTTTAGTCTTTCGATTTTTCTTTTCAGATTTTTTTGGAATTTTTCCATTTTTTGCAATTATCAAGATTTTTTCTAATTTTTTTTTGAATATTTTGAAATTTGTAGATTTGAGCAGAATTTCAGAGTTTTTTTTTCGGATTTTATTAAATTTTATGATTTTATGAAAATTACAGGATTTTTTTCGAACCCTTCTGATTTCACGATGTTTATGAAAATTTCGTCGATAAAGCTGATAATTATATTATATCATCACGATTAGCACACGGGAAAAAATGACAGTATTTTTCCCTTTTGCTTGATGTTGACAATTATAATTAACGGAAACTTCGAATTGTTCGAATGTGTTCGAATAAACAACGCACACATATAACACGGCTATACCAACGAAATATGGTTGGTATACTGACTCTGTAAAAATGTTTAAAACCCTTCTGAATTAATTACATCTTTAACTCGGGACGTCCAAAAGTATATCATCCAATATGATTACCAAATTATCTACTAACCCTATAAGCAGTAAATCGCTACAATTTAAAAATGTGAAAAATAGTGGAAAATCGAAAAATTACAAAATACACGAACCAAAAAAAAAAATTTAAAAATAAAAAGGAAACGGGAGATTTACAATACAATTTTATTTTAATCGTCTTAAAACCAAGTGAATTAGAAAATTCCCAACAACAACAAAACGGGGACAATCTTTTGTGTATGCTATGCTATGTACACTACTATACGATGTACTACAAATTTGGGTTGTTTTTAATTAATTTTTCTGTGTGTTGTTGTATTTGAATTTTCAATGAAGGATTAATTTCTTTTGCTCTGTTAATGAGAAGACGAATTAAATGTATTTTATTTTTGATATAATACAAATGCGGGTGTGTCTGTATTACATAAAAATCCGTAAAATGTAAGTACATATACATATCTATAGCATAAAATCCGATTTCGGCTTCAAATGATTTTGATTTTGAACGAAAACGGAATTTGATTAATGATCACTTTTATTATCCGTTTTTGTTGTTGTAAATATACAACAACATAAAAAAGGATATCCCCGGATTTGAAATTTGAATGTGATTACGGAAAATGATCATTTTATTTAAAGACTTTTGTTCGGCTTTCACCAAGGATATTATAAAGTTTGAAAAAGTAGTTTTCGTGTCCATGTACGAGTATATATTATAGTTGTTGTTGTTATATAAATCCTTCGTTATATATATATATATATATATATATATATATATATATATATATATATATATATATATATATATATATATATATATATATATATATATATATATATATATATATATATATGTATATATATATATATATATATATATATATATATATATATATATATATATATATATATGTATATATGTATTTGGTTCAAGTTAGGCCATTTTTCAGTGTAATCCTTTTTGTTTGTTTGTTACATAAAACAAATACATGCATGCGAATTGAATGGACAAAAAAGAATTTAGTATTATGGGATAGATTTAGTTTAGATGGCATTAAGGCGAAATGAATAGAAAATGAAGCATAACGCACATGGAAATATTTTCAATTTTGTATATTTTATGTGAGTTTACGGATTTTTATCAATTTGGTTTATTATTCGGGATATATCAATAATAATTGGTTTTTCCTTATAAAAGTTTTGTGTGTCTGTGGGGGTGGTACGGGTATGTGATTAAGTTTTACTACGTGTTTAGAGAATTAGAATTTATGAATGGTTTTAGAAACTTAACTAATTGGATAAAATGTATATAGGTGCATGAAATGTTTAATATCGTTAGCAGAGAGATTTATTACGGATATGATATTCTTTCCCGCACTTCCAAGCCTTTTTTATATTAACTTTTATATTCAAAAAATATAAAGCTTCTCAAATAAGCCCTCATATTTGTTCCCAATTATTATAGGTAACACGTTTGGCGAAAGTCTCTAGTGACGACAAAAATGACAACCCAAATTGCTTTGTCCGATTTTCTAGTCTATTTACTTAGTGAAAGATTTTGCATATAAAATATCGTTCATTTTTGAGAATTACGAATATACGCAACGCATTTTTAATTTGTTTGAGACCTTCAATAATATGATCTAAGAAAGATAAAGTTATATAATTATTTTGTGGAGGCAAAAAAAAATCGAATTAAATGGCAACAAATGGCATTCGCATCGGGTGACGCGTAGCAATCAGTTTGGTTAAAGTAAAAATTGAGATGTTTAATATACTACATTTCTAACATAATTTGGAACCTTAATAAGGATTCTAACAGTATATCAAAAACTCTGATTTGATAAAAAGTTTCTTAGTTTGTATATAATTGTAATGAAAAACCTCATAAATAATATATAAAAGGATTGGCTTGCCGGTATATTATATTCTTCTTAGTCTTTACTTCGGCGTGAATATAAGGTTTGCAATTAGTTTCCTCTTGGTAATTATATATTGGAAGTTTAATCTGATATTAGGAACAACCCTCTACGTGTTTGGCATTAAATTTAGTTTATATATGACATACGTTCAACTAATAGCTACCCATATATAACCATGATTTATATAAGAAAAGCGAAGTGGATTGTTCTGGTGTTTTGGATAATGTCGCCGAACTTATGTTTTAAACTAGGCCAAAAACATGATATTTTTCCTCAATTGTAAAAATCATCGTATATTATCCCTGAATTAGGTATTAGAAATAGAGTAGTATGTTGAAGTGAAAAACCTAACTATTTCCTAACAGCGTACACTCTGAAGTTCTAGTTATATTTCCCTATTATAGGGAAAATTTGAGCAATCAATTTGGAGCCGTAATTTAAAAAATATAACAAAATATATCGTTTGTCTTAAACACTTTTTAAAGACCTACGACAACTTAACAGATGCCTAGTTTTAATAAAACCATTGGGTTTTTAAACCTATAATATGTTTATAAACTTAGCTGGATCATGCGATTGTATAGGACATCTCTGCTATGCTACTAGCTTTGTCAAACCATCAGCAGAAGTTCTTACAATCTTATGGATAGAATCAGGTCTATGGTAATGATCAAACTTGGTACTATGCTCGTAAAAATGGTATTTTGACGTAAGGCTACGTCTTGGTTTCCATTGTATGTTATGGTGGTAAATTTTCAGTTTCACTGACCACATCCAAAGTTCATCTACCGAAAAACTTTATTAACTAACTAGTCCCTATATAAAAGTCGATCTCCAGCGCTCATAGAACAGCTAAATGTAGTCCAGAATATTATAATTACTAAAATAAATTAGCGCCAAATGAAATTGGCAGTCGTCAATGGAAACTTGCCAAATGTAAACTAATTTGGTTTTGTAAAGTGTAATAATTAAAAAAAGATAAATTTGAATTTTGAAAATGAATTTCTAGCGATGTAAGAAGCTAAACAATTTGTGCATTTATTATGTTTGTCAAATAGTCAGGCGAGTAAAAAAGATCGTTACGAGTATTTTTTATATCTACAGAAGAGAAATAGAATAATAATAAAATGTTCAAAAATATACAGAGCTTCGCAGAGCCATAATGCGCCCCGAATACTGAAGATATCGGAAACCTCCCAAATTTTGAAGTGTCCTCATCGTCGAGTACTTAAATTTTTTACTAAATCCAGAATGTCGATTTTGGTTCCCAATTCGTATTTCTCCGAGGGTTGCGAACTATTTTTTGAACCAGAAAATAGAAATTGCTTCAAATAACAAAAATGTTTCTGAACTTATGTTCAAATGTGCGATGGATCCTAAATATAGTTAAGTTTTCAAATATTTTCGGAAGGATAAATTGTTCCAACGGATAGTCGTTCCGGACGTCTGGCTTAGATTTTAGATAATGTAAAGCTGAAAACACTTATGCTAAATTTAACAAAAAGATTTAGAATTACATATACGTATCTTAGAATTATGTACGTATACCTAATTTATTAAAACTTTTAAAATTTCTAAAGTAGTTCAAATTAGTTGAGTTAGTTATCCAAATTTGAATATTTTTGTTTAGCATACGAAATTTGTCTATAAGGAACTAGTGGCGTTTTTAAAAATTTTAGAATTTAAGAATTCCACATATTACCTTGAAATTTGATAACTAGATTGATGCTTAGCTAGGATAAGGAAATATAAAACTGATATTTCGATATTTGATTGAATCCAATTGACATTATAAATTCAGATTTGTTAAATTACCTTGAAATCACAAACTTATTAATTCTCGTATAAGCTCTTAATATTGATCCATATTTGAGAAACTTCAAAATATTTCAAATTTCGGTAGTTCAAATTCTGAAAGAATTTCTAATTTGAGCTAAATCAAAATTAACAACTTATTTTCAGATCGAAGTTTAATTAATTGAAAATTTAAAAATTAAAGAAACCAATATTTCTGTCGAATTGAACATTAAATTGAAAATTATAAATATATGAAATTCGAAAAGATTTATTATGTTCAAAGTTCTGAATTGTAAATGTCATATCTCAAAACTAAATTATTACAAAATTGTCGGGATTTGGTAATTATTGTAAAATTCGATCAGATAAACTCAAAGTTTATACTTATTTCTTGAAATTCACAGCCAAATTTAATTAATTAGAAGAAACCAGATTTTTTTTTCTAAATTCGAATTGAAATTTAAAATTCTGAACTTTATTCGTAAAATTTGAAAATACAAACTCAAAAACCCAGAAGTTTTTACGAAATTCAACATTTCACACGGTAAAAAAATATGATCATAAATTGATAATTTTATTTTTGTATTTTGAAAATGGAGAGAAATCATAAATCGATAATTTTATTTTTGAATTTCGAAAATAACCAGAACTTTTGAAATTCAATTAAAATTTTAAAATTATTAAACAATAAAAAATTTGCTTCAAAAATTCAAAATGGAAATATATAATTCTAAAAATATGATTGAACATTTGATTGAAAATTTGGAAACTCATCAAATCAAATTCTACAAAAAACTCATAAAACGTTTGTAATATTCTAAAATTATCAAATTAACCATAAATTTCGACAACTTCGAAGTTTGTATTTTCAAAATTGTAAATCCTTAAAATTTCATAAGAACTTAATTTAATTTAAGTCGTAAGTATGTGGATTCCAAAACGGATTAAGTAAGTCAAATTCGTATATAGTTATCCATTTTTTTTATTATTTTCTTTTTTTTATTTTTATTTTAGTAATTATATGCTTAATTGAGCTATTTTTACTCAATTTCTATCATGTTGTGGTATGTTGTGTGTAATTCATATTTACTTTTATATGATTTTTATTTTTATAGTTATTTTTATTTTATTTTATTTTTTATTTTATTTAATGTGGTTATATTTTGATTTTTGATTTTATTTTGATTTTGTCTAATTCTATTTTTATTTTTATTTTTAGTATTATTTCTATTTTTCTAACTTTATATGTATGAATCGTGGCTCCGTGACATTTTTTTTTAAAAATTAGGAGTTCACTAATAAAAAACAAAAAAAAAAAAAAACAAAAAAGTTACGGTGATCCACTTTAGCTGATTTAAAACATTGAATTTTTGTGTTCATACAAATATTTTAACCGGGTACGAAACGAATTACGTACGATTAATTCCCCATTGAAAATAGGATTATGAAATCATTTTTGGATACAGCCCTGAAATGTCGCCAAATGGAACGGAACTAGACTACGTCGTACCCATTTTTAATTCAATCTGACATGTTGGAATTCTTAAATGGTGTTTAAAATATTTCAATACATGCATTTCTCCTGTTCCTACAAATTGTTGTATTCATATATGGCGGTGTCAAGAGAAACCATTGCGATGTATTGCATTGCTGTTTTTTTTTTGTTATAATAAATTATTCTAAATCACATTGAATCATATAATTAAACGTTAATGGAATTTAGCTACAATATGGTTACATAAAAAGTAGTTATTTATTGTTTAAATTACACCACAAAATACATTAAATTAATTTAAATTAAATTTGCGATAAAAAAAAGAAAAGGCCCTTGATATTATTATTCTTATAATGTTGTTCCATAGATGTCAGTTTTATCTGTTTATTTTAAAAAGAGACATACATAAATACTTTTGATTGTGTGTATTTTACTATTTTCGAATAAAATTGACTGTTTCGATATCATTTTTATTTTAATTTATCGCAATTTTACTGCCATCTATTGACGAACTTTAAAAATAGAATTCTTTATTTTTTTTGTTTGGTTTCATTTTATTTTGAATTGTTGTTGTTGTGAAAAATATTAAAATTTTGTTTTGAAAAGTTGTTTGCATCATTCATGGCTCTGGCCATAATTGCGGAGAAGTTTATCTTAAAACTGACTTTCTGATATATAATTACTGTTACAATACTATTGACCAACCCTGTTAGTTACATATATTATATATTATCCATCAAAGTAATTTAATTATATTTTTTACAAGTATACAAACAATTGGACTCTTTGTCCGAACATAAACTATTGTTTAAAATTAAAAAAAAAAAATTAATAAACAAAACAGTTTTACAAATGGTTTGAATACAAAAATGAGTAAATCAATACTCCACATCGAGTTCAAAATGGTTTCGTTTTAATTGAATTTTAAGACAAAACGAAACCAGAGCCAAAACAAATTGGTACATTGGTTGGAATTAATAATGATTCTTGGATACTGGGTATATGCAAGAAAATATAATTGATGATAGTTTACAGTATTTCAATTGAGAGTATACGTTGCCTGGTATTCATCTATAGCAAATTTTAATGAATTCCATAAATTTTTTAATGTTTTGCATAGTTGCTGATACAACAACAACAACAACCAGTTAATTGTATTGATTTTTTAGGGTTATACCGAAAACAATAATTAGAACGGAGCGAAATGTTTTAAAATATATCCAAATTATTATTTTTTTTTTTTGAAATATGGGTAAATACACCTGAACTCTGAACAACCATACTCGTAATGCTATAATAAACTATTTCTAACTATATAATATAATGTTAATATTTGTACAATTTTATATATTTACAGATTTCAAAGAAGAAAGACGAATACTCCTAGAAAATATTGGGCCTGATTTACAATTGATCTATGACGATAATCAAATTGAGGTAAATCAAATTAATTTTAATGAACTCTACTCTAATTTATGCATATATCTACTTGTCACAAAAATTTTCTATCAATCAGAAGATTAAAAATCAATTTTCATATAGTTATCAGATAAAACCAACAGAAGAAAAATTGGAATAACTTTAATCAAAGAAACACACACATATGTATGTATGTATGTATCTATAGAAGATGTAGATATATGTACACAAAAAATACCAACAACAATGGTATGAATGAGAAACGTACAAACGAAAAACTTTCTAGACCAACAAAATAATGATTATTGTTGTTTTTGTTGTTATTTTGTTATCTATTTAAGAAGAATAAGAAGACGATAAGGATGAAGAATCGTAAAATAAACTTTTCGTTGTTGATGATAATTAGAAATAATATCCCTCATGGGATTTAATTTAGGTACGTTACATTGTATATTTGTATGTATGTATATATAAAGAAAAGCATTCGTTATGTGAATAATTATAACACATATTGTTTGTGTTTTGGGGAGCGAGCGATCGAACGATAAATCCGTTATCGACAGATTAAAGTACAATAGAAATTTAGTGACCCCACAAGGTTTCAAATAGACTGCACCGAATATTTAATTTCCAATTCAGATCTTTTAAAATGGTAAAAGGGCATTACCATCCCGGCCAATTACCGCCAATCATTAATCACCTCATTAGTCTTCATTTTTACTACCCCTAATGTATCGCATAATTAATTAAAATTAAAATTTAATTTATTGAACATTTTAAGTTTTATGTATATGGTATATCATAGAAAATATAAATATAATCCAGCATTCTCAAATCTTTCGAAAAAATGTAAAAACTTTTAAGTTGTGAAATTAAATTTTATAACTTAAATGTTTGAGCAGATATTACCATTTTGCTTTAACCCTTTAACTTTACCATTTACGGAACTAAACCTTACATATATATTCCTACTCCTATACTAAATGCTAACAAGGTAATTCGAATTCGATTTTGTTCGAATTGTTTATACGATTCATACACGATCAAAAATTACAATATGTATATATAGTTATTTCAAATAATCATTGTGCAAAATTGATAACATAAATATGTTGAGAAGAGTATGACTAAGAGTTTTGGTTAAAAGTACAGTAAAGATTAAAATATCTCTTCGACTCGTTGTTATAGGAAAACCTTCATGATATAGTTGTTTACAAAACATAAATACTATCACGCACAATCAGCTAATAGTCTTCTCAAAAGTTGCTAAATATTTTGTTAGTTTACATTTTATAAACGATAGGTGGCGGGCTACAATGACTGCGCAAGTGGTAGGATTATACTACTACATTTTAAGACAAGGCTTTCAATTTTTTTCAAAATATGTCTAGTAGTAAAGTCAATTTCAATTAAATGGCAAAACTTTATGTATACATATACTCCGAACGTGTTTCAAAAATTAGTATGAGCGCTCCGAACCAAGAGCCAATCATTTTGAAGCTGTAGTACATTTTAGCTCTCTGCCATATAAAGACTGTGGCTTAAAAAGGCACAAAACGATTCATCAATACATCGAAATTGTAAATTAATTGAGATAATGCTTGTTTGTAACCCCAAACCCTGCCGCCTAGATTCCTTAATTTGTTGCAACCATATAGACGGCGAGAGCTCGGCTACACTGCATATTTAGTGTTAGTGACAAATTCCGTACCAATCCTTTATCTGTTGGCTATATGTATTTGTTTAAGGAAGTAACATATCCCAATTTTTGTCCTAATTCGAGAAATATATTTTTACTTTTAGCTTTTTTATTTTATTTGCGATAAAATTATACTGGGTATATGAATCTCGCCAAAGTTGCAGTATAATCTTCAGTTCAAAAACGAACTAATCCAAAAATGAGTCTCTTGCCTTTTTATCTTGTTCATTTAGCCTAACCATTTCTCTAGATTTATAACCCGCAGAATGTTGAACGAATTGCATAAAATATTTACAGAATGTTCGGCAAATTAAAATTGGTCGTCAATATAGTGGACTACCAATCGCATTGTTAATCAACGGCGTAACATTACTTTTAAAGTCATTAGCACGGTAAATCGTAACTTAACTTTGAGTACTTTACATTTACCAATGTTAAGATTTAATTAATTAGTGAAACCGCCAGCTAGCCCTAATCCGTTACATTTCAAAGTTTATTACAAGTCGTTGACAAAAAAAATAAAAATCAATGGGTTCACACAGATCCCTGGAGAAAATTTCGGAGGATAGGATGTACAAAAATGATGATGAACAGAAACGCATAATCCCGAGGAAAAACAAGGCTACTCTTATAGTAGAAGGGCAGCTAAGCGGATTTAACGAAAAAAGCGAGAATGGTGGAAAGGCAAGGTTCTGAAAGTAAAACAACTCAGCATTGAACACAGTTCGCGTAATTTCTTCCTGGGGTGGACTGCATTAATTCGGAGCTCTTGATATTCGGGGATTCTTTGTGGCCGCGATGTGCCTTCTGTGCCACACACAGCTTTTTTCTGCACAACATACAAGTCACTGTCCTCCATTATATTGGATAGGATCACTCCTCCACCGGAAGGGCTGGTTGGATCAAGGAAGATTTCGTCCTAATCGATCAGTCACTGATCAGGTCTTTCGTTGTGGATGATTCTATCTAAATATTACGAGACTTCCATTCTTGTACATCAGGTGTTCCTGGACAGTGAGACAGTCTCAATGCTGTATTAAAGTTGAGAACAGGCTATCAAGATTTTTTGCAGTTAACTCGGGTGTGCAGCAGGGTGATGCTTTGTCCCCGATACTCTTTAATCTCATGTTGGAGTAGATCTTTCGTAAAACTGAAACACTTCAGTCCAACATCTTGTATCGCCAGCCCAATCAGGTGCTTGCATATGTAGATGACATATAGCAGCGGAGTGAAGGAAATACTTGATCCGCTTGTAGAGTTTTCAGCTTCTGTTGGACTCCAGATTAATGAGTCCAAAAAAAAATACATGATCTCGGGATATACGGACAATGGCACGCCAGATTTTAGTAGTGGTCACTACATGTTTGCGGGGTGAGGAGGTTCACATATTTAAACGCTCTTATCACTCACGATAGCAGTGTGGATGCAAGGATATTAAAGTGCGCCTGGCAGCCGGCAGTCGTGATTTGTGTCCTCTAAGGCCACTGCTAAAATCTAAACAGTTATTGTCAAGTGCCGTGTGACTGAAGCTTTGCAAAGACATTTATCTGGCCCGTTGGTATGTTTGGATGTAAAAGTTGGGCGCTAACGGATGGCTTCTTTCATTTGAGAGAAGAATCATGCGAATAAATTACGGGCCATCTGATGAAGACCCCCGATATTGTAGAAGTAAGATCTCAGCGATGAGAATTTGTAAAAGTCAAATTTAATTTCAAAATATTAGTAATTTCTTAAATAAGTAAACAACTTTATGATTGCCTAAGTATAGAACACGTAAATACTCGTTTCGTACACAAATATTTAAAAGAATTTTAAAATTGGGCAGATAGAAGTTTTGGTTGTACTAGGAGACAGACATTTTTGTGAATTAATAGAACATCCAAAACGCACTTCGTAAACTTTTAATTAAATTTGATTCAATTATATGTTCTTTGTTTTAAATGAATTGTAAATAATTTGTTTGTCACGTAACGAGAGTTTTTCTAATTTTGCGCAGAGTTTTGATTAAAGTTACGTTTGTGATATCGTGGAAAATGGTGCAACAGGGTTTTGCCATTGTCTGAAAATATTTTAGGTGGTGCCAATTCCTGAAAGTTGATCCCTTCTAATACATTTCTCGTCATGTTCAACCGAAATATTATGTAGGTATATCGAACTCTATATCATATATAATTTCCAATTCAACATTTAATGATTAATTATTATCGAACAATTCATTAGAAACCTGCCATGTAACATTTATAGTATAGTTTATAATTATTTTATAGTTTCCCCCTTGTAGAAATATATAAATATTTCCAAGTATTGATAACGAATATTATTTGCTTGAATTTTGATAATTTCTAAATTTTTTGTTTGTTTGTAATGTTGCCAGGACACAAAATATCATGTAACAAAATATATAATTAATTTCTTTTCCTATTAATCTAGATATTTTTATTTCCCGCCTAAATAAATACTCCCGCGGATATAATTTAATCGAGCTACTATTTATTTTAATTATTCATTTTCCTAATGGAATAGAATACATACTGATATAGCAAGATACACCTTTCATATTTATTTTCCAATTCGGTCCTGTAGTAAACGTTTCCTTTTTTTTTTTTAATCAACATGAATATTTTACAAAACAACTATACGTATACTAAAAACTTATTTGTTATAATTTTACTTTCAAATTACCTTGACTTTTCCATGACTCTTAATTAACAATTCATTATCGTACATAATATAATAAAAATGAAACGAATCGAATGGTTTTCCGTTTTCCAAAATTTATAGCAAACATTCGTATAAATTGTATAGCAAGGATACAACTCGTTACGAGATATAAAAACGAAAAAAATTGTAATAATTAATTTTTGCTGGCATCTTTCCAATTTCGTATACGTTTTTTTTTATCTTTTAATGAGTTCATCTAAATGCCATCCGACATATGTACGTACTCTCGCTCGTTTATCACAATAAATACTCAACTCCTTATAAATGTACACACAATACAAAAGAAGATACGACATTTTATTTCGATATAGAATTCAACTAAGAAGATTTTTGTTGTGTGTGTGTATATATATATTGTGTATGCCTATTTATGTAAAAAAAATTAAATGAACTGGAAATCGATAATGGTTCGATATCAATAAATAATTTGTGTCGTCTCAAGACACGTCTCAATGGTTTCATCTATATACTATTATACTCGTATATAGAAATTTAACTTATATACATTATTATGTTTTCTCTCGTTTCAGATCGAAATCGTTGATATGCATTTTGGTACGGGCGAGGGACCATCACTGAATACCTACGATCCGTATATAACTGAAGATTATCTAAATGAAATTGAAGCATGTGCGGCCAATTCAAAGAGTATATTTTTTATTGGACTAATTGGTACAACGTTCGGCCTGTTAAATTTACCAATAAAATTTGACAAGGAAATTTATGATTTTATTATTGAAAAATGTGATATAAATAATGATGATATATTGTTATTAAAAAAATGGTACAAAATAAATATAAAAAATTTATATTATGAATTGGATACAGAATTTAGGTATGTACATATATAAATATCGACGGACAGATAGATATAGGTATATGTATATGTATATATAGGCAGACAGACCGACACTCCTAACACGCACCACAAATATGTTTTATATACATGTAGTATGTACATACTTGTATCTATAGGGAATGGCCATAAAAAATTATGTTGCTCGTATAATTTATATTTTAAGTATCAATTTACAAGTCAATTTTCGGTTTGGTTTTTATAATTTTATTAATTTTTAATTTGATTATTATTGAAAATATGTTATGTTTGTTATGGTGGGAGTATCGCTATAATGTTTATGTGTAAATTTGCTTAATTTATATTGTTTATAATTGTCATGATGATTTATGAGAACTTTTCGCAATATAAATTATATTGGTTGCCCTATTCGATTGACTGTGTGCATGCTTCAACGAGGAACCTTGGAGTGTTAGAAACTTCAATTTTTAAATGTATATACAGTCCATCGAAAA
This sequence comes from Tipula unca, assembly GCA_951394425.1. Lineage (NCBI taxonomy): Eukaryota > Metazoa > Arthropoda > Insecta > Diptera > Tipulidae > Tipula > Tipula unca. The sequence continues at coordinate 167,168,749 of OX596382.1, read as the reverse complement.
TAGTTCATAGCTACAAAGATTACACCTGTGTAACTTTTTTTCAGTCGAGTACCTTGCGGTATCTTTTAATTTATGATTAGAGCTCTTTTAGGTTTTTGTCTGGTACTCCATTCGCTAAAATTTTAATCAACTTTTTTCTTTCTAAACTTATTCAAATTTTAGAAATAAATTCATTTAGGTCCATTCAAATGTTTTAAAATTAGTCAATTCAAATTTTACTCAAACTATCCTTATTATAGTTAAATTTGATGATAATTACATTTACATTTATTAACCTCTCCCCCCGATTTACTTCTCTGTCTCCCCAATTATTTGTGCTAATTATTGACTCAAAACCATTTGAAAATTATTATTGAACAATATTAAGCGGATAGGCTGAGATTCGCGATTTATTTATCACCAAACACGATCGTATTGAAATTTAAAAAAATTTGCTTAGAAACACCTACGAAATCATATTTCGGAGAGGACACTAATTGGGCATTTTTTGGAGTAAATTTAAAACCACGTATGTATACGTCATTAACTCAGTATTTAAATTTGCTTGATGTAACCAAATTGTTGTCCAAAAAATTTTTACGACTTAGAATTGAGCAATTTTTATTGAATATTTTAAATCCTCATGGCAAAATTTCATAATTCTTTAAAATTCTTTGGAGTGTAGAATATTGTTCAAAAATAATATTTTCTAATAGAATTTTCCCAAAGTATGATTTAAAATAATTCAGAACTAAAGAATGTTCAAATTTTATAAAATTTCTCACTTCAACGAATCTGAAAAAAATCCAAAACCAAACAAATTGAATTTTTATTATGAAACCAAACCCAATTTACGGATATTTGCATTTAAATATTAGGGCAAATTTTCAATATTTCCAATATTTCAATATTTTGAAAATTAAATGTAAGTATTTTTCACATTAGGTATAAGGCCCCACTAAACTGTCACTTTGTATGTGTATGAAGTTAGCCCGAAAATTATACGGTGCCAACACTAACATACCAATAACACGCTATTTTTGATGTAATCTCGAAAAAAATATTTCTGTCACGAATATTAAGTTTCTAAAGCGATATTTTTGAATATAACCACCATAAAAAATAATTCATTGATAGTATCATAGTAATAAATATTTACAATCTCGCATAAAATAATATTATTAATTATATGTCGCCACAGATGTATGAAAATTGATTAAATATTGCTTAAGCCTCACTTGATATGAAATTTTTAAGTAATGGATACATCTTGCTTTTGTAAAGCAAAAAAAAAATTCTGATAGCCGAATTCTCGTTATAGTCGCCTGAAGTCATACTAGATATGGATTACCAAACCTCGCTTGATAAAAATATTTTACGTAATAAATTTTTTTCTTGCTTTGTAAGAAAGATGAATCCACTACCTTAAAATTCGATATCAAGCGATCCTTCAGACCACTATAACGAGAATTCGGCCAATAGAATGTTTTTCTTGCTTTGCCATAAGAAAGATGCATCCATTATCTAAAAATTCCACATCAAGTTAGTAATCCATATCTAGTATCACTTCATGCGACTATAACGTTTGATTATTATATTTTTTTAGTAAAATATACTTTTTCTTTTATATACATACGTACAAGAAATATATTTAATATTCTTAATCGGCTTACAGTTTTAGGATATATTATTCGATACTATCGATATAGTTATAGTTTTCAAATGATGCTATAGGAACAGTTACAAGATATTTTTATAAATATATATTAGTAATGCCACATTAAACTACAATAATTTTGCGGGAAATATTTTCTGATAAGTTCACTTTGTCACAACTCAAAACGAGAGCTAAGCCTTAATACAACTATAAAAGATAGTTTCATGAAAAAGTATTTATTTCTAATCAACACCTAGGATCATATCAAATTAAAATCGAAAAATGAAATAATAATTTTATTTGGTACATATTCTACATTTTTGGTAATTACGAAATAAAAACAACGCCCTAATTTTCTTATTCTTCATAACATAACTTTATTCAGTGACCTATTTCAATTCAAGTTGCTTTGGAATTTAGTTTTATTTAGATTCTGATTTAGCGCGATAGATTATAGTAGAGTTCCTTATTTAAAGTGAATTTCATTTTTAATGATGGAATTAAACAGAAAATCCCTCATCTTAAAATTCGGTCGTGTGCTAAATTAGACATAATTGGTTATTGCGAGTGAATGCATGAAGTTTAATATGTGATCATGTCTTACCTGAAATGCACCAGCCAAATCAACTGGTAGAATCGGCCCGACAATGGAATCTAACCCATAATTGTTTACAATTTTGTTACAATTTACTATACCGGTTCCAATTTTATTACACTTGCTGTTTGCAAGAAAAGCGGCCGGTGTATATCGATTATATAATTTATTACATCAGACCGCCACCATATTTTGGATAGAACTGGCCATTGGCTCGAATTTGAATTGAGAAATAAGTCAAATTTCGCAACGTTTCAAGTAGACACGAATTCGTATTAGATTTATTCGAGTTCGTATTCAAAGCTACCAATGGTACGAATTCGTACAATTTTTACGAATTCGTATTCAGGAATAGTGTAATAGATTGTAATAAATTACTGAAGCTTTAAGGCACTAAATATTCGAATTCGTACAATTTTTATACGAATTCAACTAAACATTCAGTTAAATGTTGACTGAACAGCAAAATTTTAGTAGAGTAGATTAGTAAATGATTTAGACGAGTCGATCCATTTTATTCTATTTTTTTTAGTCGAGTAAGGGGTGCCACTCTTTAAAACAAAACAAAATAAAAACTTAAGAAAATAAGTAACTTAAAAAAATAAAAACTTGGTCAGTTCATCGATTTTAGTTACTAAAATACTCGCACTAGCCGACTAAATTACTAACGTAGCCTGAACAATGCTTAAAAGATTACAACTTCCTATTATAGTTTCATATAACCAATGTAAACTATTATGAGTGAGGGAAGAGTAATCAAAGAAGCTTTTATATTAGACCTACTGAAATTAGTAATTGTCCCATAATTATGCGGTCCGGTCATTCTGGACTTCGACTATACCCTTCGTCAAAACGCGCAGTCGTATCCTCTTTTATATTGTTTTTCACCTGTGAGCAGAAAGCATCTTGTGAGTTTATTCGTCCGTGTCCCTAATTAGATGAAAAATGATTACAATTTCTTCTCAAAAATCATAATCAAGAACATAATTTAAAGTTGTCATATAAACATGTAAACTTTAAAATACATACATTTTTGGACGAAAATTGAACCAAAAACAAAACAGTAAACTACATACATATATTGAAAACTTAAATAACTTTACTAAATTAATTTGACTTGCTTAATGATAACAATGAAAATAGTTACGAGTGGTAATAATAATAATAATAAATTTTCTTTTTATCTCTTTTTCATCTTTCTTTTCATCACGGAAAAATTTTCCAACCAAAATTGAATTGAAATCATCTTTAAATATGGCGGTGCCACTACACACACACATATACAACATAATGTGTATATAGGAAATTAAATAATAACGAATGGTATAATGAATGTGACAAATTACGAATAGTTTTTAATAATTTTTTTAAAAAAAATTTAAATACAATTCATAATGATTATAATCATGAATTTTGTGATAAAATTAAACAGATAAATGTAACAATACTTGAAATGGAATTGAATAAAGCAATTGGTAAGTACTGTGTATATACGAATCCTTTGACTAAATTAAATAATTAAGAATTGTTTTTTTTTTTTGTTAAATTATATTATGAGTATATAGCTAGTATAAGAGGTTGTTAAAGTATCGTAACATAAAAATTTAATTGGTTTGAACTTTTTATTTTTTTCACTCCGAGACTTGGTTTTAATGAAGTTGTAAAATGAAAAATTTTTGTGGCACGGTATAATGGAACGTTTTTTCTTTTTTTTAATTTTCGATTGGAATTCAAGATATCTTTTCTTTTTTTTAATGTTCTACTTCCGCTAGGACTAAAATATTATTGGTACTGTTAATTGCAAACAATAAAATAAAGTGTGATAAGGGTAGTATTATTGGAAGGAGAACTACTTATTACATTCAACCTTCTTTTAGTTCAATATTTCATTTTTGTGTATAGCAATTTATTGTTAACGATGTAATTTAAAATTTAACGTGTACGATAAAGTATTTTAACAGTGGTAAATGAAACATATTGAATAAATACGACCAAATAAGTGAACTAATATTTACCTATTTCGCACAATAAACTCTTGTCTTTATATCGCCGCACTACTGATTTCTCAGCTGTATATAACTAACTGCGCCAACTGTTTAACTGTGATTTAAAAAACAATTAAAAATCACAGGGTGTACGGGGTGGACACCATTTATTTACAAACACATTCTGCATCTTTTAAGAATGTAATTTCAAATAGCTCTTTTCTTACAACACAACACTTTTGTTTCAAAATTTATGTTGTTCTTTGTTCAATGTCACGTCGGCAACTGTATTCAAAATATAAAAAAATTGAATATCGAGAAATTTAAATTGAATACTAGATGAGAAAAATTGAATTTTGTTGAAAAAGTATCTTTTGTTTGAATAATTTGAATAATCGTTTCGTTTTGAGAATGTAGTAATAGTAAATGTTCGCCCGAAAGCACAGTTCAGCTTTTACCAACTCCACTCTCATTCTAATTTTAATAAATTTGGGCAGAATGTTCCTCTTTTAAATATTCTGCTTAACAATAAAACCAAAAAAATTGTCACATTTTCGTTGTTCAAGCTCTATACATTTCCTTCGTATATATCCTTGTTTCCAATAATTTTACTGATGTTTGTATAAAACTTGCATATAGTTTGGAATGAAATGTAAATATAATTCGGGAAAAGTCAAATGCAAATTTTCTGCTGAACGGTCCTTTTACACCTTTATAAAAGGTTTGGTCTTTTATAAAGGAGCAAACCGAATCCTCCTTTATAAAAGACCCAGCCACTGGACGTCAATCTATTTTCAATACAGTTAATAACAGCCACCGGGGTTTCTTTGGCATCGTCATAAAAGTCTATAGTAACCCTTATTTTTCCATGAGTTACAGAAAAATACGTTAATAGCATGTTTGTTCGTACGGAATGCGACTTTTCATAACTAGTTGCTTTATTAAAATATAAACCGAAAATGGTGACAGCACATTTTCAATTATTGCAGTTATGTTTGTATTGCCTCATTGTAGTTTCTGACTGGATTTTAAATTAAAAAATAACTTGATTATGACTTGCAGGGATGGGCGAGGTAAATTACGCAGTGATATTTACACGGTCGACACGTAAAATATTACGAAGATTACTTGTCAAAGCTTTTTGTCAACGTCGTCAATCCCGACAATCTATAATATTAAACTAAAATGTGCCAGTTTGCAGTTGTATTATAAACGGCCGATTCAGTTAAGTCTTCAGTTAAGTCTAAATCAGTATATAAATTCCGGGCAAGTTTAGTATGAACAATTTCTACTAAAATAAATATTACACTAAGCTTTTTAAAATCCTCAACAAGCTAATTAATTGATTGTATTTGGGAATTCATTATTATTTTTTAAATTATTTATTGAAGAGATAAAACATCTGACTATAATGTTGTTTAGTCGATTCCTACTAAAGCCTAAATTCCATGAAAAAATTTTGCTTCTCAGTTAAATTAGAGTAAGAAAATAATAAATCAGATACTGACTGTGGGATGAGACAAAAAGTCATCTCAGTAAAAAAGTACAGAATGTTTTTAACACTGTTACTGCCATAAACATTTTTTACTGCCATAGAAAATTGTCAATCTATCTCAAACACAAACAAATGTACAAAAATTTGTGTGCTAATGTAATGTTTGCCGCATACCTTTATGTCTTTCGGTTGTTAGATTTTTATAGCAAACGTCCATTTGTAAACAACTATAGCAGGTAGGCTCGATTTCTAAAATTAAATATTTTACTACAATTTTTTTATCATACGAATTGAAAGAAAACCCCATCATCTGTTCGAGTCAAATTGAACCATTTGATCTATATACATACATAGAACACCAAAAAAGTCGTGAATACATTAAACAATTTTTTGTAAAACTTTGCTATAAAAAATAGGATTTCTGTACAGGTAGGATTTGCAGGCCGTGTACTCGGTCCTAAAACTAAGGATTTTCTTCACATTTGCTGAACCCAAAAGCCTTCAGTTAGGTTTACTATGCGAATTCATAATCCTGAATTTGATAGATTTAAATCATCTTGGAATGCTTTCATAAATCAAGGTACAGTTGTTAAATAATGTATGCAATGCACTGTCTTCAATTAAGTTGTGCAGTTGGGGGAAAACACTATGCTTATTACAGCAGCAACTGTTACTACTTTTATGCTGACCAAAATTGAAATGTTGGATACAAACATTGGTATGCAGCTTATTTATTTCTCAAAAAATATTAAATTAGTTTCTTTAATCAAATGTTCATTAGATTCTGCTGGTTAGCAGGAACAAGCAGTCTATGGGAATGAGTTATTTCAAAAGTGATTTAATATAGAATTTACATCTCATATAAATGAAAATATAAATCAAAGTGATGAAGTTCTTTAGCAAATGTAAACGTTTGTCGGGTTAAAGGACCCAAAACTAGGAAAGGTTATATAAGTGTGGTTATATAAATGTGTCTCGACACAAAATATGTAACCTACACAAAAAAAAAAAAAAACATTGCATATTACAACCAAAAAGTACTAATGCCGAGATGGTTTTTGGTTGTTAGTTCAACAATAGTACTAAAATATAAAATTTCGTTCAGGAAATTTAATGGACAATGGAGAACTCGATTGGAAGTGGAATATTGGAGTAGAACCGTGAATCATTCAAGCTAAATAAAAATATGTAAATTTTCAAACGTTTAGTATCATTTATTACAATTGGTATGTTTTAAATAAATCCCCATCGCCCGTCCGTCACAAATGTTTTGCAAGCACATGTGAAATATTATTATTGTGAGTTGTTCAAATTCCAAACGCATTTTCTATTATTCGACTAGATACCGATTGACTAGAATCATTTACCGTTTTACTAAAAAAAACCTCTTTACATATCATCAAACTCTTTCTGACCAGAAAAAATCAATCACCTAGACTAAAAAAAATTACCTCTGCATAAATAACAGCGAAATTCGCGGTCGAAACCTAAACTAAAGCTTTATTAATAAAGGCAACATCGACTGAAGAATAGAGGGCATTTTCTCTGGCATGTAATATCTACACCAAACAAGAATTCGTTGTTACTCTTGAATAAAATTGAATTGTTTATATGTTGATATTATCAGTTTTTTCTTTCCAATAGTTTTGTTAAAAAAATCCAGGTTTACTCGGTTTTATAATGACCTCCAAACTCGAAAATCAGGGTTTCAAACATTTCCGGGTTTTGCTAATGCATATAAGATATACAGGCCACAATATTATTGCTGAATCATGTCAACGAATTAGGGTTAAATACATTTCTACATATCATTCTTTAAGTATGCATTCGACGGTATTTTGGACAAAACCTGCTCTTGAGTTCACAACAGCAAATCGCTTGCCAAATCATAATTCTCTTGGTAAATTTATCTAACATGAAGTATGAGATTATATTAAGCAGGAGTTTCGCATTTTTGGCAAGATACAATTTTTAACCTTCTAACTGTTTCAAATCTAACTTCACGTACGTTTTGTCATCATTGTAGATTAAAATACATTGAAGGAAATTCTATAAAATTATCATCACTCGTATCGTATTGAATTCTAAAGAAATTTGGTCACAATTTGGTAGTTTAGAATTAATTTACAAAACCATTCTAGGATTTGTCTACACTATTGACATTGTCGACGTTGTCTACGTATTGTCGACACGTCGACGTAGAAAATAATAGATGACGCATAAACGCCCATCCCTGATTACTTGTTTGTGTGTGTATACTGTTTACAGAATAAGGAAATTGTTTGGATTGTGGTAGCCTGTTTTTACTAATTATGTATATGTTTTTGGGTGCTACGGGTGCATATTTAAATTGACGTTAGTGTCAATAAATTAATTGTACGGTTCGATTAAACTAATGTCGATTTTCTTTGGTTAAAATTAATTGATTATTTTGACAAATAATTGATATTTTTCAGTGTTTCATTTTTCTTTGGCGAAAATATTTGCTTATTTTTTGATGTATAATCAATTTTTTCAAATCATGATTTTTTCCACTTCATTGAAAAATAGAAATGTCAAATATGACAAATAGACGCCTCGCCATTTTAATGTTAATTCTTAAATGGTTTTCTTGCTCACTTTAATCACAAAAAAAATAACAAATTAATTCACAAAAAATAATCGTTTGTAGTTTTATGAAATTCACATAAAACTGACAGAAAACAAAATGTCAAAATACCAACACAAAGACCAAAAATAATCAATTATTTTTCGTTTTCGATTGGCAAGAAAATAATCGATATTATTTGATATTTTATTTATTAATTTTTTTTAAAAATTGAAATTATTTTAACTATACATAATTTTGAATTGAGGGTATAGTGAAATAGTTTTTTAAGAAAAATTATTAATCCAATTCCAAACTAAATGCTGTGTGCCTCACGCCAATAATTTTTAATAAATCGTAAACATTTCTAAATTCATGATTATTTATGCTATTAACCACTATTTGGCTATTACTATTTGTTTAATTTATTTAGCTTCTTGTGAGGTTGGCGTTGGTTTTAGTTATCATTTTGTTTGGGTTGGACAATTAAAATTGGAAGGTTTACATTATTTATTTGATTGATACTATGAATGACTGACTAAACTAAGAAAAGTAGGTGATTCAGCTAAATATATTGGTGTGAGGCAGCATAAACTTTAGCATAAATCTTAGCTAAATTGCAATGAAATTTATAGCACAATAAAAATGGGACTATTTCCTACATTTCAAATATATTAAAACCAAGTTTAAAGTTTAAAAATACTGTGCCAGTAACGTATTGAACATATTTCAATATGTGCATTGTGATAAGTCTAAGCCGCGTTTATATTCGTACATCAGACATAGATTTAGATTTCATTTATTTTAAAGCATTTTTTACAATCCAAAACTAATAAAACTCGCGTAAACATAATAAAAAATCAAGAAAATTTCTAATAATTCTTAAACAATAAAAAGGAAGCATTTAAAGCGATAACATCAGTTCATAAAAAAAACAGCATGAAAAATCCATAAAAAAACATTAAAAATAAATTTGAAAACTTAGCTATATTGGAAAATCTGGGAAAAGCACTTTTTATTACGAACGAAAATCCGGTTTTAAGTTTTTTTTTCTGTTTTGTTTTGTTTTTATTTAGCACCTGTAATGAATATTTTTTCTGTATAAAAATTTTACTTCTTTAAGACAAAAATACCGTGACATTCATTAAAATTTGCACGAATTTGCCACAGTTGATCCATTATATTTAGAAAAAATTAAAAATCCATTAAAACCAAGATTAAATTTTACAGTTTAATGTTTGTTATAAAAATACCTAAAGTGTTTTTAGTTTGCGGTTTTTCAAATTTTCATTTTTTTTCTTGTGCCTGATGATTAAATCTGGGTTGTTTATGGTGATTAAGATGTACGAGATGAATATTACATATTATTATTTATTGAGATTTTTTTTTTTTTTGAAGTCATGATTTCCAACTCTTGTTGGACAACAAATTGTCTACAAATTTGTAGGTAAAAAAAATCTAGTCTGCTCTAGTTTGAATACTTTTACCGTTTTAAATTATGTTAACTAAGAAAGGCTGGGAACTCCATAAAATGTGTTTACAAATTTTGAAAAAATTTATAAAATCAAAAAATTAACGTTATTAAAATGTTACAATTCGTCTGTCTCCTTCTGATTATCTTAAGAACGTATTTGCGATTGTGCTTCTATACCGGGTGTTTCTTTTAAACTGAGACGATCAAATATCTCGAAAAATAGCCACTCTACGGAAAAAATATCCTTAATCAAAATTTAATCATACCGCGGGGGAAATACATTAGTGCAAAAAAAATAGTCCCCCACCCCCGCTTTGTAGGTGGGGCGAGGGTAACTTTTAAACTAAGATAGGAAGCCATATTTTTTATTGCAGATACGGATTCTACGACTAAAAGTACGTATGATTTGAATGAAATATTTTGTTCGGTTCATGATAGATGGCGTTGTAATCGACGAAATTCAATTTTTTCAATTTTTCCTTCTTAGAACACACGCATTCGATTCTGCAATACATTTGAAATAAAAAACATCACGTTTTCATTGGAAATACTCGAAATTCGTCATCAAAACAATTTATTCAGTTTTGTAAATCACATTTAACGTTTGTGTTATTTCTTATCTTCATGTTTTTCGTAATTGCAAAATAAACGACAAAATACTTTAGAATGGAGCGTTTAACTGTGCCAGAGAAAATTGAAATGGTTCTGGTTTATGGAGAAGCTGGCAGAAATCTTGAAAATGCTGTTGCTATTTACGCTCAACGTTTTCCGGATAGGATTCGTTCACGTGCTTCATTTGGCCGTACTATCAAACAATTTATTACTGATGGAAATGTTCAACCGAAAAAGAGGACCCGTAGAGCAACAATCACTGGAGAAAATAATGAAATTGCTGTATTGGCAGCAGGGGCTCATAATCATCATATTAGTACACGAGAAATAGTTCGCGATTCCGGATTGCCCCTCACCAGTGTTTGGAGAATTTTAAAACGGCACAAGTATCATCCATATCACGTGTCTTTACACCAAGATCTTCATGGCGTTGATTTCCAAAATCGGGTAACTTTTTATCAATGGGCACGTGAACAAATACAACAAAACCCCAATTTTTTTCGTCGCGTAATGTTCTCCGACGAATCGTCTTTTACCAACCATGGAACGGTTAATCGACACAACATGCATTATTGGAGTGTTACAAATCCGCACTGGCTTCGTCAAGTTGAACATCAGCGTCCTTGGACTGTCAACGTGTGGTGTGGAATAATCGGCGACAAACTCATAGGCCCCCACATTGTTGAAGGCAACTTGAATGGTCAAATGTACCGAAACATTTTGGAAAATGAACTGCTAATATTACTTGAAAATTTGAGCTTAGAAGTGACGGAACATGTGGTTTCAACATGATGGTTGTCCTGCACACTATTCGTTGATGGCACGTGAAATACTTGATCGTGATTTCAATGGTCGCTGGATTGGTAGAGCTGGTCCGATAAATTGGCCCACCAGATCACCAGATCTTACTGCGCCAGATTTTTTTTTTGTGGGGCTACCTCAAAAACAAAGTTTACACTCAAAAACCAACAACGTGAGAACATGATTGAGCGAATCAGAAATGCGTGTGCTGAAATTCAACCAGACACACTTCTCAGTTGTGGACAATCATTTGAAATGCGGATATAAATGCATTGAAGTCGCAGGCCATCATTTTGAACACTTATTTTAGATTTACAAAGCTGAATAAATTGTTTTGATGACGTGATGATTTTAATTTCAAACGTATTGCAGAATCGAATGCGTGTGTTCTAAGAAGGATAAATTGAAAAATTGAATTTCGTCGATTACAACGCGATCTATCATGAACCGAACAAAATATTTCATTCAAATCATACGTACTTTTAGTCGTAGAATCCGTATCTGCAATAAAAAATATGGCTTCCTATCTTAGTTTAAAAGTTACCCCCGCCCCACCTACAAAGCGGGGGTGGAGGACTATTTTTTTGCACTTAATGTATTTCCCCCGCGGTATGATTAAATTTTGATTATGGACATTTTTTCCGTAGAGTGGCTATTTACGAGATATTTGATCGTCTCAGTTTAAAAGAAACGGTCTACCTGCCGTCCAAAATGGTACTAAAAATGGAATTTTGCTTTGAAAGTCGAGCTTACTTACTTTAGTTAAAAATGATCTTCTTTAGAGTAGTGCAACCTGAATAAAAAAAAGCGTCTGGCTATTTTTTAAACATTCTAAATTCAAAAAATTTAAAACTAATGCAGCGGAAATTTAAAGTTTAAAGTTTTGTATTTTCAATTTATTAAAAGTTTTACTACTGAATATAATATTGTAGGCGCATAGGTGAAGGCAACGATGGCTCCATGGTGAAGAGAACCTTGGCTGCTTCAGATTGTCTAAGAAAGTATGAAGATCAAGCTCAGGATCGAAACCGCTGAAATCACCCTGTTAACACAATAAGGAACCAGTAATAGCCTGTTTTGCAATTAAAATTCTTTTAACAATTACCCATTTGTTTCTAAAGGTATTTCAAATGGGTTCAACACGCTATTTGAAACTTAGCAATTGAGATTTTATTCATTTATAAAAAAAAATTGTTATTCATTAAATCAATAAAAATCTTTATTAGTTATAAAATATTATCTTTCGGTTCTTGATAATTCGTAGATTATTTGTATTATTTTGTAGGAGCAGTTTAAAAGTTAACTTAAATAGGTGAATCTGGCTGACAGATTAATAGTTTTGAAGGAAACTCATTAAAATCGATTATATTTTTTTAAAGAAAATATCCGTGAACGCTGAAAAGTAGCTCAATTACTCCTCTATTAAATATAAGGTTTTCACAATCATTTAGCAACCCCCGATATTAAACCACAAAGCTTGGATTAAAAGTTTTAAAACAAAAAGCATCCAGTAATATTCTGTCTTTAATCGAATAGCTTATTAAACTTTGGAAAATTTTGGAAATTTAAAAGCTTCTTTTATAAGCTATGATTGTAATTCACGAAATTAAGTCTGTAAGGTCCTAATCATTGAATACAGTTTATAATAACCAATTTTTTTTTAAATAAAAAAGGTAGGACGAGAAGTTAAATAAAAAAGCTTACATGAACAGTTTGTGAATAAACCGTTATCAATTAATATAATATGAAAGCTTTTTAATATTTGATCTGGTTGCATATTTAATACGTTTACTAAACCGATTAAGTTATATTTATTATGGTTATAATTAAGTTAAGAGTTGACATCTAAATCTGATCTCGGGAACACGGCTTAAGGAAATAGGGGAGTACAAAATTATTCTGTGATCACAATAGAAAAAACTCAAAATTGAATAAACGAAATAGCGTAAAATTTAAAAAGAGAACATAAACATTGATCGAAAGTTCGAAAGAAAAAAAATTGTGATGTTGACAACTTACAACATGTCACCCATAGGAAATTCCAATAACAGCTGCACAATTGGTTTCCAACCATAATTATTCACAAATGCGTAATACCAAAATAGGACAGAATCGTGCCAGAAGAACTGTGATAGTCATGGTTTTCCATTTTTAATGTACTCGTAATATCCCAAGTTTACGTTGAAATTGAAATGAAATTAATTTATAATTTATTCAAACAAAATCATGCAGTTTTATTGGAATATTCTCTATGTATTTTATTTTATTCAAAAAATTTGAGATGATATTTGTGTGTAAGTATTGTATATATCAATTTAATGGAGAAATGCTTTTTGTCCTATAAATTTCATTAGTAAATATAACAAAAATTAAACAACTTCTTTGATCAGGTTTTAAATCAATTATAAAATGATATTTGTAGATTCTGTTTCAATGTTAAAACACTTAATCCATCGGCATTTTGAAAAATTGAAAAATATCGCGCCAAAAAACAATTAATTTTTCATATGTTTTGTATGGAAAAGAGGATTTCTTCGTCAATTTTAGTTCCTCTAGAAAAAGCTCAATTTTCCACCTTAGGGCTCTGCATATATAGGTGGCTCTTCTAAAACTCAAAAGTGTATCAGCTCTAAGCACAAAAATAATAGGATATAAAGTAAAACGAAAATCAATCATACGGAACATACATGCATGATAGGCGTCTTACCATCAAATAATTACCACCCCTATGTCCATGCGGTGGCGGGAAAGGCCATTTAAAGAACTATTTCCATATAGTGTTTGAGCTATCGAAAAATGCTCATTTGCCTATATTTCTTTCTTGGTTCACAGGCTGTTACCTAAAAGCAACGTGCTTGAGAAAATATAATAAAATTATGAAGTATTTATCAGTGCTCGAGCGGTATTCGAAGAGAAAATTGTTTGCAGTTTTATTTTATTCTGACTGCTGTCGATCTATTAGAGTGATTGGTAATTTTGTTATCAGTGGTATTTAAGCAAATTAATTCAGCGTAAGATTTTGTCCAGGTGTTTATAATATTTTTCCCTATTGGTATATTATCAAACCAAACAACTGTCTCCTTTTTCCATGAGCGGTTTGGCCTGAGAAATATTCAGTTTGATTTGATATTTTTTCCGCGTTTTGAATTTATTTTTAGGAAAAACCTGACCTGGCATGATGTGCTATCGTGGTTTTTCACTAGCCATTTACTGCCAGCGCAGTTCTTCCAGCCTCCTTGCCAGGTTTTGCGGAATATAGGGTTGTACTCTATCCGGTTGGTTTCCGAAGCATCATTATTATTTTTTCAGTACGAATAATATCGATAAAACATCCAACCTTCACGAGTGTTTTCATACGTCATACTTTTCTTGAAGAATTTGGCTATAATGTTCCAAATAGTTTTTAAAGTTACTCGTCGTTTTACTTTCTAGTTATATTTTTTACTGATTACAGTATTTTTTGGCGTATTTTCCTCAATAATTTGATTTATTTATTCGCCATTTTTGTGCCCGAATCGTGAAAGTGACATTTTGACCTAAAAGTGGATGTAATAAACAAATATTTCTTAACACATTAGTTAAGGCTATACTAGATTGCAAATTGTACTATGAAAGTGCCAGTATTTATTGTAAAATAAAACTATGAATTCTTTTCATCTAGTGGCCAGAGTATGTTTTGCTAAAATAGCAAGCCTATTAAATCGGACAATTTCAAATCACGTGTACGCAATATTCCAATTAAAACGATAATAACTGATTGTTCATGGAAGTTATCAGTTTAATGTTATTTTGATTACATAGTTTATTTCGTACACGTCACTCAAAATAGACTGATTTAACAGACTTCTTCACATCCGTCGAAAAGGGAGTTCTAAATTATTTACATTTGTTATGTGAAAAATTTGAATTACATTATTTTTTAAATGAACGGTGTGGGCACTAAGTTAATGGTGTGGATGCCCATCTTGTCTAAGAGCCTGAGATTTGGATAACAGAGTTAGGCATTTACCAAAGGCCGGTACATTTTTGCAGCCTATGGCATCAAAATGAACCAAGTCGAGTTGGGAATTATTTAACAAAAGTAACTAGCTATGTAAGATGGCTGTTAACTGTTAAATTAAATTGGCAAAAATAATAAAGTAAACCAAATCAAAATATCACAACAACCTGAATTAATCGCATGTGCCAAAAACGTCTCGAAACGAGTTGCTCGAAATTTTTCAGGATTACTTAAAACGAATTAATTATTTTCTGAATATCAGCATTTAGGCGTAAAACAAATATTTTCTTCAATCTCATATTTTTTGGCAATTTGCATACAGCTTTCTTAGTACATGTATATTTTTTTAGTTAACTATAAACATAACTACGATTATTAATAGCAAATTAATGTAAATATTAATTATACATACGTATACGTATCCACCTACAATACAAACCCATTCCGCCCGCAAACATATCTTTATAATTCCAATCATATAATTTTTTTTTTTGTTAGTGACATGTTATGATTTTAATTCTATGTTTTGTAGTTAATGTACAATGTACATACATACATATACATAAAAACAAGAAAATCATAAAATTTTAAATAACTAGAAAAGTAATTATTTTGACATTTTATCATAATTTTATTGTGTGTGTCGAACAATAAAAAATACGAGTATATGTACTGAAAAACTATAAAATATTGATTGAAAATGTATATGTACATATACATATATTATATATTTGTATTCATTTAAAAATTGAGATAATGATAATGCTAATGTGTCTATATACATAAATCTTACTTTGGCATATATGTAAATATGTTTTGAATAATAATAATATGTTGAGCAAATAATAAACCTATTGTTTAAGTGTTTTATGAGCGGAATTTTCAAGCATATGAAATTCTAAATAATTCGTAGTTTCGCACCATCGAACAAAAAATTAATTAATTTTAAATTCTAAAGATGTTCAGATGAGCTCGCAATTTTTAATAACATCGTTTTCCCTAGACTAAACTCTATATATGTTTATGTATGTGCGCGGTAATCAAGCATACGCCTTAGAACATAATACATTGAATATTATGATAGGTGTGAAAAACGATGGATCAATGAACGTCATAGGTACTTATTGATGTTCTTGCACAGGAAATAAAATTGAACAAAGCATATCCATCAGTGCAACATACCCACATGAATTTCAGTTGATCACAAGTTATGTTAAAAAGAGCGAACAATCCAATCAATCAATCCGAGTTATTTAGCTTAAGGCTCTACTTTACTCAATTTGCGAAAACATGTGTATCTTACAAATCGTTTTATGGCCACATAAACTTAGGCATTGGCTCAATTTTTTTTTATAGCAAAGTTAAATATATTTGCAAGCGAGTAACACACGTTTCGTAATTAATAAGCGTGAAAATTGAAAATTTAATTGAAACCTATTTTATATCGATAAGCTGACAAATTAATTTATTGAAAAAAGTGTATCTTCGATGTAAAAATGGTTTAGGAATCAACTAAATATCGGGTATTTTTTAGTTCATCCCTTTTTAATTAGATGTCGTAAGTGGCAAAAAAGCAATTTTGTCATGGAATATTTTGTAATTTTCGATAGCGGAGATTTACACTACTTGAAATTTTATTTTAGACGAATTTTTTGGCATTTAAATATCGACATCAATTTTGATTTTTATCTTGAACCACATAATTTAAAAGAAAGCTCCTTGATCACAAACATAAGAATGGTCCAAAGCTCCTTGATCACAAACATAAGAATTTATATTCGCTATCCAATAACAAAAATTGAGAATCCCATTAGATTTGAAACCGATTTAACGAAAGATAGCAATTTGTATAAACTACTCGAAAATGTGTATTGGCGAGAACCAGCGGAAAGGTCTATAGAAACAAATAACAAACGATCACAGTGTATTTTTTTGTTATTAATTTTAGTATAAACTTCACACATTCTCTAGAATGCTACAATTTTTGTTGACGTGCAACTACATTTTGGTAAATAAGCATCGATTATTGTTTCATCATCCATATTAAGTACGGATTCTTTAAGATTATTTTAACTTCCTAAGGTGGTTTCTGTTTTTGTAAATCACAGTCACACAATCACAATCACCACAAATCCCAATTGATTATATTACTATTATGGTGTGTGTACAACAATAAACTTTTATGTGCGATCATAAAATTGATTAAATTGAGGTTAATCGAACGACCGCTAGTTTATTACAGAGATTAACGCCAAATTTGATATCTAATAAGAAAACACGAAAACTATTATGGTTTTTAATGATTTGATTATTTTTTTTACGGCGAAACCCCAATATTTTTTTGGCAAAATCTTTCGATCAAATTCTTGGTAAAATCGAATCAATTTAATGACACTTTGGAATGATAAAACTTAGATTTGAAGTGTTGAAATTTTGAATCGTTTGTTCCGTACAGCTAATAATTTTTTCTATTTGATAGTTCGTTATCATTAGGAGAACGTTAAGAAACAATGTTCTAGCTAGATAAACGTTGTGCACTTCGATTAAAACAACGGGCATGGCATTGATTAGTGTCCCTTGCAGTTGTTAACTCTTAAGGAGCAATACATCTAAAAATGTTAAGGTTCCGTCAGTGGTTTTATTTTTCAGTTTGCAAGGTACAAATATTACGCTAAAAACTTTGCGATGAATGGCACAAAAATCTACTGATTTGGTGGTTAGAAATTTGTTGAAGAAAACCTCTTTAACTCCGTTTTTGCTTTAATAAAACTAGCCGCAATGCCAAAATATATATATGCGCACAAAATCCTCTTCTGGATACAAATCTTATTACAGCAGCTATGAATGACTGAGTAGCCAAATCATCAACTGACTTTCGTGCTAAAACAAACGCAAATGTCTATATAAATTTGGTACACACTAATTTGGTGACACACTCCTGAACCATTCGCTTGCACAGATTTCTCCTCCCAATAGTCCAAAATCGCTGATGTATTTTAAACAATAAGGTTTTAGGACTGGCGTGCAACAAACGGATATGATCGGCTCTGATCACCAAACCACCAAAGTTTGTTGCGATTCATTACCTCGAAGAATGGCTGGGCTCCTATCAACACGTCGATTGTTCTTGGTCGATAAAAATTAGGGTCAGCCAAATTTAACCTTGAAATTTGTTCCATAGAAGGAATATTAATTGGAATCGAAAGAAGAATTCCAGTTATCTTAGGAAGTACAAAACATTTAATTGAAGGTTTGAAATTTCACGTTCTGAATTTTATTGTGATTCACATGTTTCATATTTAATAATGTTTGACTTAACACCAATCCCATTAAGTGGTACTTACAATTTAAGAAGCAACAAATTTCAGAAAATTTTCGTTATGAAATTTGGATCAGAGCCACTATCTATAAGAGCCACATATGGAGTCGATAAGTCGATAGCTATATTTATAAGCTGTATATGAAGTATTATGCCTGATGGTGAGATGATTTACTTATATTTATATTTTAAGTTCCAGTTTTTGGAGAAACATTTGAACTTTGTTTCATTGTATTACTCACTGGTATTCGATCCCATAGTGTTTTCCCACACAATTTGACGTGATAATCATATACCTTGTGACGAACGGAAAGGCAATTAGTACATAAATTGCTATTTTCCTCAGACTCCAATCCATCCTTTGGATGAAATTTCTAATCTGTAAATTTTTGCGACGTTAAATAATTGGAGTGACTATAACATTTGAAGAACGATATGTTGTTTCTTTATTGAAGCACCTTTTAATCATCCTGTTTAAATTATTATTTATATTTCTACTTGATTCTAAAACTTTACCACGATCTTTAAGGATCTTTTTAAAGGCATCAAATGGAACTATTTTGGTAGTAGATGAATTTTCCGATACATAATATATTTTAGAAGCATTATCCAACTTTAACATATGATGAATACCGAGGATATTTAACGCATTATAATGTTTTGTTAAACTATCAATAAAAGTTTCTAACGAGGTAGTAGAACTTTCTAATGGACGTGAAATGTTATAAATAACCTTCATGTGATTTTTTTGAATTTCACTATCATTATCATAATGATTACATAGCTTTTTCCAATCAAGGTTCTATTTTCAGTTCTAAGTGGAATCGACTCAATTACAAGATAAGCTATTACTTCTTTTACTGCTGAAGTTAAGTAATAAAACTTAGTAATACATTTCTAGTGTGAATAAAATCCTGGAGTAAATCTATAAATTTGTTCCATACTTTGGCCATTAAATTTTGGTGTTCAAGTTTTTGGGAGTTTTATTGACATTTTACAACATTTTTTTAGTGGCCACACCATATGAATTTTCAAATCGTTCCTCGCACTCCTCAGGATCATCCACCAGGACTCCACTAAACTTGTTACTTACCCTGGATAAATCGATTTATGAAATATATTAGACGAGATTTAAATCCACCTCTCTTTTTCTAAAGGAAGTTCAAATTTTCGCGTGTGGATCGTCTCGATTATCACATATTTTGAAATTCTAAACTAATTCTAATTTGAAACTTCAATTACACTAAATTCTATATATTCGAAGAAACGTGGGTAGACGATCTTACCATTTATCAGAACATTCAGATTGGTTAGATCTGTTTCAAGCAGTGATTAAATTACAAAAGAGCGGTTATTTGTGCTGGACTAAAATAAATGAGGAATAGTACGGGTCCCAAAACTGATCCAATATTGACGATCTGACAGAAATTAGATTAATTAGAATTAAGTCGATACCTTCAGATATCGAGTTCTTCAATAGATTGTCCCGCAGTGAAACCATATGCTGTATTGTATTTTTTAAATATTTTATATGTATAGAAGTGAACATTTTAACGAGCAACAATATAATTTGGCATGTCTTCCAACTTTTGCGCCAACACAATTGCTAGTCCAGTTTTAGAAAGCGTTAGGGACTTTATTCGAAAGATATGTAATTAAAAACAATGGACAAAAATCAATTTCACGATCTTATTTCAATACCAGTCATTGGAGTGAAAATAATTGATTGTTGTATTTTCTGTTCCACGAAACTGATGTATAAAAGTTAGCAATCAACAAGTTTTGCTTTATACATGTATACAAAAAAAAAATCGAAATGATAAAATCTTTCGAATTCCAATTTTAACTTTTATGTTGTTGTTGTTGTTCTCCGCTCTAACTGAAATAAATTTTTATTGAAAATCAAAACTTTTCGACATAACTTTTTATTTTATTTTTTATGTAACGCTGATAATTATATCATCATGTCACTATTACGAAAATCTATTATCTTCTACCATGCCATACATTTGGCTGCTTTTATATACACCACTCTCGCGATTTATATTCATATATCCAAGTGAACATCCTGTATTTTATAGGAACTTTTCGGCAAATAAATATTTAAATCGTGGTAATAGCGCACGAAACAATAACAAATCGAAATCTGATTTCCCATGTGTGGAACAGAGGATCTCTGCACACATCGATCCACATCCGCATATACATATGAATATTATATTTTGGTGAAAGGAAATATTTTATTTCCTAACAATTTAATTTGATTTACTTTTTTCGTGCTTATTGATCACACAACCGCTCTCCCCAGATATAATGTATATATACAAATGTATTAGTGTATCGATTTTCATTTTTCCAATTTTCCGATTTTCATTTTGATAAGACAGATTTGACGGAAATTAAATTTTTTCCAAAATTAATTTGAATTTTGTATATATAATCGAAATAAATGAAAGTTTTTGGGGATGACGAGCAGTGTATATATATATAGACCGTTATTGAAGTGTTGCTCAATTTTAAAATTACGTCGCCGCTGTGCTGTGCACTTTGCCTTTTCAAACGTAAATTTCGAAGAATTTCAATTTTGTATCAAAATCAATTTTGGAAATAAAAAAAAAAAACTTTCGCCCTTTTTTATTATCAATATCATGTATATATATATGTATATATTTTTTGGAGAGATATGTATCTCGATTCTCGATACGAACATAATATACCTAAATAATGTATATAAAATAAAAATGACACAAAGGTTAGGAGGTTAGAAAACATTTTTATTTTTTGATTACGATATACACTCACTCAGACAAATTGTTAAAAAATAAAAATAAAGGATGATAAAAATAAGGAAAGTAAAAATAAAGCTTTTTTTTTTTATCTTAGATTGATAAACTTTTTCTCATATATCAAAACAAAACACCAAAATTGTATATATTGTATGTTTTGAAAAGCACATGGGAAAATTGGTAGGCAGGTTCACAATCTAAAAATACAATTTTCCCTTTTGTATTTGATTATTTTATTGTAAAATCATAAAAAAAAGGAATTTTTTTTTTGTTATTTGGGAAACTCGTTTTCAGCTTGCTTTTATATTTATAATCGGAAAATTTTTCATCCATCTGAGATATAAGCAAAACAAAAAAAAAACATATACTCAGTAAAAATAGGTTAGAAAAATGTCTTTGAATCGTTTTTCCGTTTGAATTTTTGCTTGGGTGAGTACTTGAAAAAGATGAAAAAGTTCGATTGTTCATTGAATGTATGTATATACATTTGGTTTTGATATGAGATAACGTTTGTTCTGAAAATGATGACAGCGCTATGATGGTTTCTTAAATAAATTAACGACAGCCTATTCAAAACCCTTCAGCATTTATAAGTCGGTGACATGATATTTACCTCAAATTCTCGTTCATGCTCATCAGTAGTAAACGCGACACTTGAGTAGGTTAGTTAGTAGAGTAGAAGTGATGCTGACACACCCTCACCTTACTCACTTACATCTGCTTTAAGTTTGAACAGCTTCAAATGGGCTTCTACTCAAGTGCCCCGTGTACGCTTCACTTTCATTCTGCATTCATTTTACATAAATGATTTTGTTATGGTATTTTAAATCTTGTTCCTGTTTTTGTTTTAATTTCGAAATGTTACTAAGTCAAATTTGTTCAAATTATTATCACATTTTGAAAGTTTTTTATTTCGAACAAATATTTAATCGAGTTAACATTTGAAAAACATTTTTGAACCTTTCTGAAAATTCCAATTTTTTGATTATATAATTGTACAAACGTTTATGAAGACACGATTCGTATCACTATTAGACGTATTTTCACCATTTTTGTAGTGAATTTTAACAATTTCAATGCGTTGTTGAAGCGTGTTTCGTACCATTTTGTCAAATGTCAAAAGATGACCGCTTCAAAATTGACAGCTGCTCAAATAGCAGGCTGAAATCTCTTATTAAAATGCCAAATTTAAAGCGACTTGTCATATAAAAATCGAAGTGGATTTTTGAAAACCAACCTCTGAATTTGAAATTTGAATCCAATTGATTAAATATTAAATTTTGAATAATATTTTTTTTATATTCACTGCGGTTCTAAAATTTTAAAATTGCAAAATTTATAAAATCAAATTTCGATGTGTAATTCGTTAAATTTTGAAGTGGATATAAAATTGAGATCAGTCGAGAGATTGGTTTGGCTCAACATCAGGGACTGTTTTTATAACGAATGAAATAATTGCCTAGACTGCAGGAACTGAAAAAATTGTTTGCTGCTTGGTTGGGACGTCTTCAAATATTTATATTTTTTAAAGCATTCTAACCCGACTTTCTCCGGTAGCACTTGCTGAAAGCTTAATCGAACACTCAAATCAAATAAAAACAACTCAATTTCAATGTATTGTTTATTCCTATTACAATATCGTTAATTTGGTTAAGCCTGTAATTTAGATCACTTTCTGGTCTATCTGCAGCACCACTATAAAATACATAACAATTCAATTACTTTAAAACCAAAAGAACAATTAATTAATTCACTAAACAAATAATAGCCGTAAATTTAATTTGGGTACGATTATTATCTGGGAAATAAAAATAAGTCCGTATTTAAATGGTGTACACTATTAAATGAAATACTTAAAAGTACTACCACTATATACATACTATATTTAGCTAGATATAGATAGGTACAAAACAAATTTAATTCAAAACAAACAAACCAAAAAATACGTTTTATTATTTTAATCCGAATTTGGGGCGTGAGGACTATTTTGAGGTGCTTTCAAAAACATAAAACTTTAGATTTACACACCAAAAATTGTTATCCCTACAATTATCCCTGCGATTAATAATAAAAAATATTACAAATTCATTAATTATCATAAAGACAATTGAATTAAATAAAAAATGCGTTAATAATAATTTTAATTATAATAAGTAATTACAATTTTTACGATTTAAGCAAAATAAAATTTAAATATTATTTATAAAAAGGAACAATCAAACAAAAAGGACGACTTTAATTGTCGCGTCTTCTTAAAATAATTATTAAGTGTTTGTTTTTGCTATTTATTTATTTTACATTTTATTTTTTACAAAATCCAAATAATAAACCAAAAAATTTTTAATTATTATTTTTCCCGCATCTTTTCTATTCTATATATGTATGCGTATATACTCGTATACATTTAGATGTAAATCTTAAAAAGTTAGGAAAAAAGCTTTTAATTTTGCTTTCGTTTTGCTGTTGCTTTTGCTTGAATGGGGAAAGATTTAATTAATTAATTGTAAAAAAAGAAAAGATTTTTTTTTGTTTTAAGTGTTGTCGTTAAAATTATTTTTCTGCCATTTTATATTAATGTTTTATTAAAAACGTTAATTGTAAGTGAATAATAATTGATGTATCTTATAGAGTAATGATTGTAGGAACTAGAAGTAGAATAATGTTGAATATTTATCCTTGAAAACAAATTTAACAATGTCCGGCAGTGAAAGAACATTTAGTTTCTATATTGCTATGTAATCATCGTAATTAAGAATAACGATTGCCGTTAACGATAAATTATTAGTTTTTCCACCGACACATAGCCAATAAGAATTTCTATAAAAGGAATTCCGAAACATTTGGCAATATATCAACAACAAATAATTATGAGGTAGAGAATAAATATAAATGCACTCACTCCGTAAATGCGGCCCCATCGGTCTGAACTGGTTATGTGCTTAATTAAAATATGATTTGATTTCAAATGTCTAAAATGTGAGATTAAGTTCTTCAGTCATATATATGCTGGTCTCGACCTAGGATCTGTCGGTACCGCGCCAATTAGGGTTCCCCGCTCCAATTAGGGGTATTCGCTTTAGCATATAAAGACGCTTTTAAATGGTGGTGAAAATGCTCAACGATTCCATTTGCCTATGCGAGTAATAAGTCGTATTCTGTGAGAACCCAACAATTTTGTAAATTCCTTGAAAATTTTTCTTTCGAATTGACTGCTTTGGTCCGTCGTGATTTCGAGTGGAACACTGAATCTAGAAATACGCTAGTCTACGAAAGCTTTGAATATCATTCAATATAATAAAGCGTTCAAAGTCAATATCCGAGAAAGCAAATGTATTTAATGTTGAAGGTTTAGTATGAAAACATATTCACGTATTTTTGTTCATCCCAAACAATTCAAATTTTATTTAGAAATAAAGTATAGAAAATTCATATAATAAAAATAATAACAAAAATTTAAATTAAATAAGATATTCAGTCTCATGTGTAAATATAGCAGTTATAAATTGTTTAAACTTAACTAATAATAAAATCTAATATTCTCGACCCTTGGCCAAATTTAATAATCATTTTGTCAATATTTACTTCCACCTCTCTATGTATATTTAATAAAGCTAAACCTACCAATCGGTCTATTTGAGATCGCACAAAATATTTCAAATTTATAATTTCCATTCCATTTCTCACATTTTTCAAGTACACTCTATTCCAGCATAGTAAAATGCAATTCATCATACAAGATCGAAGTGTGAATGATCGTAGAGAATAATATAGTATCATCTTGCACTTACACCAACTGAGATGCTGGATCAGACTTATGAGATACTCCTGAAAATTCAACTCAAATAAGTTACGATTTATTTTATTCTGCATTCCAACCTTTAATTAATTAATTTAAATTTAAGTTTAACTGGTGGATCCTGAAATTTAGTTCAATTTATTGTTATTAATTGCATCATATATTTCAGCTGTGATAGACACTGTAATGAATGATAATTAGTTTAGTACCTCTTTTTCCAACCCTTTTTATACATATACCCATTTATACGCATTTACCCCTTGTTAATACTCAATTTTCAGCCAACCCACTTTCTTCATCGCTAACATTCTAACTAACAATCGTTGACAGCAAAACTGAGCTCTGTAATAAAATTTATTAGTTTGCTAGATCAAAATTAGGAGATACTTCTGAAAATCAATGCAATTGGAACTAATTTGCTATATATTCTGAATTCAAAGCTATAATTAATTAATTAAAATTTAAGTGGCAGAGAACCTATAATTTAGTTCAATTTATTATTATTAATTCCATATTTGATCTGTGGTAGACGTGTAATGAATAATAATTAGTGTAAACACTGCCGCCATTTGCGTTTAGCACTCGTTCATGTTTCCTCCGCCTCTATCCCTGCAAAGTTCAAAATTCAAATCCTTCTTTATATGTATTTTACAATACGTTTGTAATTTACTTTTATGATTTATTAAAACAAAAACTGAACTCTGCAATAAAATTTATTAGTTTGCTGGATATGACTTTTAAGATGCTTTTGAAAATAATTTAAATTAGTTTCAATTTATTATATTCTGCATGCTTAACTGAAATTCATTAATTTAAACCCAATTCATTAAAACTCCATATAAATGCGGCAATATAGTTTAACTGTATTACTAGATGAGATAAAATTAAAAGAATTTTAATAAGAACATTACATACTACAAACATATACATTTGTTCATATTTATACATTCATTAATAATAAAATTTTAACTTTTTCTGTTACACACACTAAAATAAGATGTTTTAAAAGTCTAAAATATAGCACTCCAATTAGAAATCATCACCTAAAGTAAATATCATTATTAATTAAGAAATAAAATAAAATAAAAATGAAAATTATGTACGAGTATAAAATTAGAATAATTCATTCCACCTAACGCACCATCTAGATACCGATATCCGTATCAATTGATACTATTTGTGGCTTCTCACTGTAAATCTAATTTAAGTCGTGTTTTTTAATTCATTAATTTTCTTATTGGAATGAAATTCTGGAATTTTCTCATTTTTTCAGTAAAATCCAAATGAATTTAATTTTTTATCAATAAATAAGATACATTTAATGTTAAACTACACATTTTAATTCACTATTATCGAAATAAAATCAAATTTAACTTTATTTTTCAATGTTCTGGATAAAACATTGGTTTTTTCAAGTTCTCGATAAATTCATAGTACTCGAACTTGCAAAAAAAGGTAAATTTTAAAAGGAAATATTTTAAACAAATATTTTTCATTGTTTTATGCTTGATACCTGTATTATTTCACAAGAGACGTTATTCAAATAAATAGAACTTAAATTAAATATATTGGTTAAACTAAATAAAAAAAACTCCAGAACTTCATTCCAATAAGCAAATTTTGGAATTAAAAAATACGACTTTAATTTAAAAACAGTTCCAATTGGAAAACATTTTCCCGTATACCCATAAAAGGGAATGTTTTATTTCGATATCTAACCTAACTTAACAGACGATTTAACAAAACTTACCGAATTATCCCACCTTGACACCAAAAAACGTTACTACAAACGTTTTATCTGAGACATTTGCCAGATTCCTTTTCTAATTTGCCACCAATTCAAAAAATCTTATTCATTTACAAATAATGTCATATACACAATACACATACATTAATCGTCCTGTGCTGGGATGTTCTATCATCACTTCTATTCGCTTCGATAGACATTTGTGTCTCTTTTTTCACGAACAAAATTGTGCTCCATTACGTTTTTTGAATTACGTTTTGTCTATTGTGATCTCAGCCTGTTAGAATAAATTTGCAAACTATCTCTTTTTCCTCTTTTCACTTGCCATCGAAAATAAAAATATTGGTGATATATTATCGAATGAATTTATAGAAATAGAATCGAGTAGGCTATGATCACAATATAAATTGCGAAATAGAATACAATTTTGTTCGTAAAAAAAGAGACACAAATGTCTATCGAAGTGATGATAGAACATCCCAGCACAGGAAAAATTATTCATTGTATAGTTGTCTCTTTTTCGAGTTTTGTTTTTTTCATTTTGTTGTAATTATGTACGCACAAATATGAAGTACAACACTTTTGATAAATGCAACGTCTTGTTTGCAATAATATCAATCACAATTGTGGTTTTAATTTGACATTTTTTTGTTAAATAATTTAACAAACTGAATGAACAACACTTTAATTAAATATTAACACGAACCATACTAATTAATTCTGCCCAAAACCATTTAAAATGTATTTATAAGAGACCAAAAATGCACACCAATTTATAAACCACCCCCCACCCACTATATTTTCAATTGACTTATGTACCTAAAATATAATTGGTATTGGTGTAATAACTCCAAAATTACGACTAATTGAATTCCGAAAATATGTTTTTAATCTTTTAAGAGTTCTTCTAAAAAATTCTTTCTGCAGACGCGATGCTTATAGGCAATGACACATACAGACTAACTAGCTCGATCATCCGAAGATAAATATCTTCATTCAAATTAAATAAAATATCCTCTAAACTGGAAAACATATTTGATGAATGTTTTGTAGATTCTTTTAATTGACATATCTCTGAATATAATTGGTACTGAAAACTAGATGAATCTGTAATAATGTTTTTCAAACTTTGTGACACATTTTCAATTTTCCTTTTTATTTCAAAATTTTCTAATTCTAATAGATTTTTGGGAATTAAAAAAGTGATGTCAAACATATTTAATAATCTATCCGAAATTCGATCATTCAAATCGATAATTATATTGTCCAATAACGGAATAAACACAATTTTTTTTAAATAATCCGATGGACTTATGTGTTCAACATTTTCTATATGTCGCTGTCTACCAGCAAGTCTTGGGATTATATCTTGGTACTTTAAACTCACAATTAGTTCTTCGATCCTCTATTATGCTGATAAGTACGTCGATGTACTGTTTAGCACTTACTAAATCAATCGTTTTTTATGTAAAAGTTTCGTCACTAGAAAGAACAAATGCAAAACAGAAATTTGACATTGTAAGCTTACTAAAAAATCAACGTCTAAAACACTTTTAATCAATATTTTTGCTTTAACACCTGTTTCACCATTCCAATCAGAAAGTTATTCAAGAGTCTCCACAATTTTATTAAAATTATTGGCAAAATCTTGTATAGCTTCAATTTTATCCGACCATCTAGTTTCGCAAAGTTTTTTTAATTTTTCATCATAAATATTTCTAAATACGAACATTCGTTTGCCTGACATATTACATAGTTACGAATACTTCGTACCGTTGAGGACTTTGAGATAGCTAAATTTAGAGCGTCGTTAAAACATGAACATCGAAAAGCATTCTTAGCTTCCTTTTGTATTTCATTCATCGCACCGATTTGTTCCGAAATCATCATAGAACACCCATCTGTGCCAATTCCAATTAAATAATTGGGGTTTAATCCATATATTTTTAATTGCTTTAGAACTAACTGCCCAAGAATTTTGCTCAGTTTGATGAACACCCATATTTTTTGAATCCCAGCTCCAATGATATCAACCTGTTCACTTTGGGTAGTCTTGCTGATATATGTTGCGTTCGAGCTCTGTATTTTAAAATTTCACGAAAATTTCCATCATTTTGCATCGGATTAAGATCTAATACGCCATCATCACGGTGACCTCGAAGAGCTATATTCTGTCGTCCTAATAATATTAGCAGTCCAATAATGGGTTTGATTCGTTTACGGTATTCTTCAACACTTTTTGATCTATCAATGCTTAATAAGTTAACGACCGACATAGTGGGATTCTCAAATATTTTCCAAAATTGCTCCGCTTTAGTTACAGCTGTTTTGTGGTATTGGAATCATTCGTGTAAGTTCAAATCTCCATTTTTTCCAGTTACTTTTGCAAAGTGGCTGATTAACAAGCTTTCTATCAGAACTGTGTTGAAAACAAACACAATATTTGCAGAACAATCCCTTAAATATACTGGAATATGTGAGCCACTCATGTTTTGTCAAATGATGTTCTATTTTTGGTGAAACTAACAAGAAGTCTGCAAAGCTTACAATCTAAAAAATATATTATCGAAGTCTTAGCCTATGTTAAATACTTATTATTAGTATGCATGAATAATAATCAATTTATTTAAATGTGTGTTAGCTTAAATATGTAAATAGATTAAATTTATCAATACATTAGATCTAGTGGATCTACTTACTCTGCGAAGCCGTCTATATTTCGGTTGCCTTAATAGTTGCCTTGCCTCTTTGGGGTGAGTTTCCAGTTTCGATGCGCTTGTACAGGAAATAGGATCGTTTTGTATAGTAGAACCTTGTATTCTAGGGAAAGTTTTGATTTTCTTCCAATCAGCCAGTACATTTTTGAAAATTTTATTGTTATTTGGTATATTTTATTTAACAACAAACAAGTATTTGACATTTGTTTGTTGAGGGATGATGACATAGTTTAATTTCACCGCTGAACATGTACGCTTATTCAACGTGAATGTTATGTGTGTTAATTTGTTTTCATTCGCTTTTATCCGCCACGTTCTTTACCAATTCTCAATTTTGTATAAGTGATCTTACAATTCTCTTGATGCGAATATTTGTGTAAAAACATGATAGTTGTGTCATCTGCAAATGTTGATGTGACAACCTTATTAGATGTTGGTAGATCGGCAGTACACAGGAAATACAATACTGGCCCCAGTATGCTGCCTTGTAGAACTCCAGCGTTATGTCATTTAGTGCAATAATGGCTGAATTGTATTTAACCTTGTATTTCCTTTGAAACAAGTAGCTTTCATGGACTGCATGAAATTTTTGGCAGACGAGTCTTAATTTTATATATAAGGCCCTCATGAAATACTTTGTCATAAGCTTGTGCAACGTCTAGGAAAACTGCCGAACAATATTTCTTTTTTTCTAATGCAAATTTAATAGTGTTAGCAACACTGTGCACCTGCTCTGCAGTCCCATGTTGGTCTCGAAACCCAAATTGGTGGTCTGGGATAATCTGTCCTTCAGATAATATTGGTTTTAATTTTTGTAATACCATTTTTTCAAAAAGTTTAGAAATCATCGGAAGTATACTTATTGGTCTGTACGATGCGACTTGTGTTTCGTCTTTTCCAGGCGATTGGTGATATATTATCGAATGAATTTATAGAAATAGAATCGAGTAGGCTATGATCACAATATAAATTGCGAAATAGAATACAATTTTGTTCGTAAAAAAAGAGACACAAATGTCTATCGAAGTGATGATAGAACATCCCAGCACAGGAAAAATTATTCATTGTATAGTTGTCTCTTTTTCGAGTTTTGTTTTTTTCATTTTGTTGTAATTATGTACGCACAAATATGAAGTACAATACTTTTGATAAATGCAACGTCTTGTTTGCAATAATATCAATCACAATTGTGGTTTTAATTTGACATTTTTTTGTTAAATAATTTAACAAACTGAATGAACAACACTTTAATTAAATATTAACACGAACCATACTAATTAATTCTGCCCAAAACCATTTAAAATGTATTTATAAGAGACCAAAAATGCACACCAATTTATAAACCACCCCCCACCCACTATATTTTCAATTGACTTATGTACCTAAAATATAATTGGTATTGGTGTAATAACTCCAAAATTACGACTAATTGAATTCCGAAAATATGTTTTTAATCTTTTAAGAGTTCTTCTAAAAAATTCTTTCTGCAGACGCGATGCTTATAGGCAATGACACATACAGACTAACTAGCTCGATCATCCGAAGATAAATATCTTCATTCAAATTAAATAAAATATCCTCTAAACTGGAAAACATATTTGATGAATGTTTTGTAGATTCTTTTAATTGACATATCTCTGAATATAATTGGTACTGAAAACTAGATGAATCTGTAATAATGTTTTTCAAACTTTGTGACACATTTTCAATTTTCCTTTTTATTTCAAAATTTTCTAATTCTAATAGATTTTTGGGAATTAAAAAAGTGATGTCAAACATATTTAATAATCTATCCGAAATTCGATCATTCAAATCGATAATTATATTGTCCAATAACGGAATAAACACAATTTTTTTTAAATAATCCGATGGACTTATGTGTTCAACATTTTCTATATGTCGCTGTCTACCAGCAAGTCTTGGGATTATATCTTGGTACTTTAAACTCACAATTAGTTCTTCGATCCTCTATTATGCTGATAAGTACGTCGATGTACTGTTTAGCACTTACTAAATCAATCGTTTTTTATGTAAAAGTTTCGTCACTAGAAAGAACAAATGCAAAACAGAAATTTGACATTGTAAGCTTACTAAAAAATCAACGTCTAAAACACTTTTAATCAATATTTTTGCTTTAACACCTGTTTCACCATTCCAATCAGAAAGTTATTCAAGAGTCTCCACAATTTTATTAAAATTATTGGCAAAATCTTGTATAGCTTCAATTTTATCCGACCATCTAGTTTCGCAAAGTTTTTTTAATTTTTCATCATAAATATTTCTAAATACGAACATTCGTTTGCCTGACATATTACATAGTTACGAATACTTCGTACCGTTGAGGACTTTGAGATAGCTAAATTTAGAGCGTCGTTAAAACATGAACATCGAAAAGCATTCTTAGCTTCCTTTTGTATTTCATTCATCGCACCGATTTGTTCCGAAATCATCATAGAACACCCATCTGTGCCAATTCCAATTAAATAATTGGGGTTTAATCCATATATTTTTAATTGCTTTAGAACTAACTGCCCAAGAATTTTGCTCAGTTTGATGAACACCCATATTTTTTGAATCCCAGCTCCAATGATATCAACCTGTTCACTTTGGGTAGTCTTGCTGATAATGTTGCGTTCGAGCTCTGTATTTTAAAATTTCACGAAAATTTCCATCATTTTGCATCGGATTAAGATCTAATACGCCATCATCACGGTGACCTCGAAGAGCTATATTCTGTCGTCCTAATAATATTAGCAGTCCAATAATGGGTTTGATTCGTTTACGGTATTCTTCAACACTTTTTGATCTATCAATGCTTAATAAGTTAACGACCGACATAGTGGGATTCTCAAATATTTTCCAAAATTGCTCCGCTTTAGTTACAGCTGTTTTGTGGTATTGGAATCATTCGTGTAAGTTCAAATCTCCATTTTTTCCAGTTACTTTTGCAAAGTGGCTGATTAACAAGCTTTCTATCAGAACTGTGTTGAAAACAAACACAATATTTGCAGAACAATCCCTTAAATATACTGGAATATGTGAGCCACTCATGTTTTGTCAAATGATGTTCTATTTTTGGTGAAACTAACAAGAAGTCTGCAAAGCTTACAATCTAAAAAATATATTATCGAAGTCTTAGCCTATGTTAAATACTTATTATTAGTATGCATGAATAATAATCAATTTATTTAAATGTGTGTTAGCTTAAATATGTAAATAGATTAAATTTATCAATACATTAGATCTAGTGGATCTACTTACTCTGCGAAGCCGTCTATATTTCGGTTGCCTTAATAGTTGCCTTGCCTCTTTGGGGTGAGTTTCCAGTTTCGATGCGCTTGTACAGGAAATAGGATCGTTTTGTATAGTAGAACCTTGTATTCTAGGGAAAGTTTTGATTTTCTTCCAATCAGCCAGTACATTTTTGAAAATTTTATTGTTATTTGGTATATTTTATTTAACAACAAACAAGTATTTGACATTTGTTTGTTGAGGGATGATGACATAAGTCGTGTTTTTTAATTCAAAAATTTTCTTATTGGAATGAAGTTCTGGATAAGAATTTTCTCGTTTTTTCAGTAAAATCCAAATGAATTTAATTTTTTATCAATAAATAAGATACATTTAATGTTAAACTACACATTTTAATTCACTATTATCGAAATAAAATCAAATTTAACTTTATTTTTCAATGTTCTGGATAAAACATTGGTTTTTTCAAGTTCGCGATAAATTCATAGTACACGAACTCGAAAAAAGAGGGAAATTTTAAAAGGAAATATTTTAAACAAATATTTTTCATTGTTTTATGTTTGATACCTGTATTATTTCACAATAGACGTCAAAAAATACAGTTAGAAGTTGAAATTTATTCAAATAAATAGAACTTAAATTAAATATATTGGTTAAACTAAAAAAAATGTCCCAGTATTATTCCCGATGTTCTTATAGAACTTGAAGTTCTGTTAATAAAAAAACGCACCAATAGTTTAATTTCACCGCTGAACATGTACGCTTATTCAACGTGAATGTTATGTGTGTTAATTTGTTTTCATTCGCTTTTATCCGCCACGTTCTTTACCAATTCTCAATTTTGTATAAGTGATCTTACAATTCTCTTGATGCGAATATTTGTGTAAAAACATGATAGTTGTGTCATCTGCAAATGTTGATGTGACAACCTTATTAGATGTTGGTAGATCGGCAGTACACAGGAAATACAATACTGGCCCCAGTATGCTGCCTTGTAGAACTCCAGCGTTATGTCATTTAGTGCAATAATGGCTGAATTGTATTTAACCTTGTATTTCCTTTGAAACAAGTAGCTTTCATGGACTGCATGAAATTTTTGGCAGACGAGTCTTAATTTTATATATAAGGCCCTCATGAAATACTTTGTCATAAGCTTGTGCAACGTCTAGGAAAACTGCCGAACAATATTTCTTTTTTTCTAATGCAAATTTAATAGTGTTAGCAACACTGTGCACCTGCTCTGCAGTCCCATGTTGGTCTCGAAACCCAAATTGGTGGTCTGGGATAATCTGTCCTTCAGATAATATTGGTTTTAATTTTTGTAATACCATTTTTTCAAAAAGTTTAGAAATCATCGGAAGTATACTTATTGGTCTGTACGATGCGACTTGTGTTTCGTCTTTTCCAGGCTTCGGAATCATTGTGATTTCCGTTTCTACGTCACTTCTGGCCCAATGTCCATCTGGTTGCCTAAATGGTTGATTCTATAATTTTGGCCTCTTTAGTTTTATTGTTGCCTTCCATAGTAAATAATCTGTTTTCTCGAACACCGAGAGTTCAGTAAGGTAACTCTGGATTACGGAGTCTTCCTCTTCTCTCAATGCTCGTTTAAGGGCTTTCATAGCCCTATTCAATTTCCATTTTAATAATGAAGATTTTTGGTACTGCCATAGCGTGTTTGGTGGACAGTAAACAGCCGATATTACACAATCTCCAGACCATTCCTCTAGGCAGATATTAGTTGCTTGGATGTGATATCATATTTGTTGGGTTCATAATGCTTTTATGTTGTTTTTAAGGTATTTTTTGTAAAGTCTGTTTCTGATATGTTTCTGCATGATGATTACATTTTGATCGACAAGAAAGTTTTGAACATCAGCTTTGTGCTGTAGAAGACAGTTCGCATTCCATGCAGCTAACTTTAGGAGCGTCATTTTTGGCTTCATCATGTTCATTTGTCTTTCCATCATTATCATGAAAAGTTGGATCGTTTCGGTGAGTTTGTGTACTGTTGTGTGATTATTTAATTCTTCTTCGGTGAAATGAACTTTCGTTTTTGGGGCGGTACCTTTTAGGATGTTGGCATAGGAAACTTCTTGGTGTGCAAAACTGGTTGTAACATTCTCCAGGTCATATAATGTGTGGTTGAGTGTGCAGTCGCTTGTTGGGCAATTGTCCTTCTTTAAGTCATATTTCTTTGATTGTAACGTGACTTAAGCATTCGTTGCTCAGATCGCAACTTTGGTCTTACGCTTCAAATTCAGATATACTGGGCAACCTCTGTACTTTGCTGTGTTATTTTGACCACAATTACTACAGCGTTTTACTGATGTATCATTTCTCGTCTTATCACATTTTTTTAAATCATGAAGTTCGTCACATATAACGCACTCTTCACTCAACGTACAACAAGCTTTTGTGTGTCCGTATTCTTGGCACTTGATGCATTGTACTGGCCCGGTTCGCTTTTTGGGTTCCTCTACAGTGATTATGCGATGCAGTAAATATCTCAAGTTATTATACTTATATACTGTGGTTTCCTTTATTTTTCTCATCTGGCTCTAATTCTATGCGAAACATCGGTTGAGGAACCTTTTCCCGATTCAAATTGTTTACAATAGAATGGTAAGTGTTTACAAGCGCTCTGAAACCATCAATTTCCAAAGCTTGGATATTTGTTTCTTTGTTTTAAAATTTTTATATTGCTCCTTTTAAGCGAGGCAATATAAAATTTTGAGTTAGTTAACTTGTCGATTATATTGATGAGTTCATTATTTGACGCTTCTCTTAAATAAACTTGTGGCGGCTTTTCGGTCTCTTTAGGTGTTGTGCCATCGGCGCCATCCTCCTCCAAGCTAGAAAATCTATGGCCGAGAGGTATTTGATCATCACCACGTTCTAATCTAGACGGTTTAGTTGTACTAGCTAACTACGCTGGTTTCGGGCTTATTTTTCGTTTGGTCTGAACAGTTATATATCGGTCCATTCCGGTTTGCACTAATTAAATTAATATCGTTATTAACGTTCATTGCACTGGGTTCATTTGCTTCATTTAATTTTAGTACTAATTGAAATTTATTCATTAACATTAATTAATAATTCAAAAAATTATTCGATTTTATTTAGCTGTTTTATAAAAATAAATGTTGAAAAACAGAAACCACAATTATATTATAATTGTCCATGACATTGATATGATTGCAAATTTTATTAAAATTTGTATATATTACCAAGTCAATTAAAAATTTAACCTCTCACGCTAGCTAAACCTGCTCAACATTTTTAATTGCATCAGATTTAATGAATCCAATATCATGATTTTTAATTCACAGAATGTAATCGCAATAATATGTTAGTGATATTTCGCGAATGGAGTAATGGCAGCGATACAATAGCCAAAGATAATACTGTATATGATGATATAAAAAATAATTTTAAATTGAAAATACCAGAGACGAACTATGCAAAATTATGGTAAGTTTTGAGAGAATTTATATTGTTGTTGTTGAATTAATTAGATTTTTTTTTTTTTTTGTAAATTAATTATAGTGTGGATGGTGATAATGAAACCGAACTTGATGTGGAAAATCAATACCACGAAAAATATTTATTACAATTTAAACGAACGATATTAGAAAAAATTCGAAATGCTGTCGATGCGGCACTCGCAAACGATCCGGATGGGGGGAAAGGTAGAAAAAAAACTGTACAGGTAGGTGAATTATATTTAATACATTTTGGTTATTTAAATTGTGCAATTAAATTATTATACTGAGATTACATTTTATTTTAAATGAACTTTAGATTGGTTAAAATTTAATTAGTGTTAATCAAAACTGGGCCGTTCATTAGATTGGTGCACGAAAATTTTGAGCTAAGGCATTGTTTAATAGTCCTTGTCCTTCCAAAGGAAATTTACTGTAGCCTATTCATGAAAAAAGCGTTTATTTTTGTAAGCAACATTTGTGACAGCTTAGAATGTAACATGAAGATGTAATCTAATATTTTAGATAGATGAAAATAAAAATTAGGGCGTTGTCGACACTAATTCGGAAAACGCTGTATGTTAAGTTTAAATTTTGAATTAATTAAATGTAGTTATAATGTAGTTCTCAATGTTTCGAATTATGTCTAAGAAATGGAAATTGAAGTGATTTAAACCATTTTACTGTGTTTGGATTGTTGAGCATATATTTGTTCAATATAAATATGATTACCTAGATATTTGTCCATATTTCCAGGGGGAGTTTGTTGCGTGAGTCGTTATTACCAATTGCTAAGTACATATTGTACAGATTTAGTCCCATTGCTGATATTTTTTTTAATTCAGAACTCTTCTATGATTTCGTTGACTAGGATTATTTGAAGCAGTTTTCCTAACCGTTTATTAGCTGTTCAGATTTGCCATATTAAATTACATCGTATTCTGGGATATTTTGCATTTAAGTTAGGTCCAACACGGTTGGAAGGTTTCTTCATTATGTGTCGCAATGTTTAATCGTATATCGTGTAATTTTTATTGTGGGTTACCGCTAGGGGGGGGGGGGGGCTCACAATAGTAAATAAAAGTTCCTAATCGAATGAGAATTTATTAAATGTTTCTCTTTTATTTATACTAAATAATTGGTCATTAAACTTGTTGTGTATCAACATTCTCCCGGGTCGTGTTTCTAGTCTATAGTCATCTTTTGGTGGAGTTCTTCCCTGGATCCTAAACTTATAGACGAGGCAACCGATTATTATTATGATAAGCATTCCATATGCGTAATGGTGAATATAATGATTAGATATTGTGTATATTGACATGGACTGTTGTTCTTCTTGCAATTGGTGTATTATTTGCTTTTGTAGATGACTGATGTCTTTGTAAATTGACTACTGATTACAGAGCATATTTCACGTTTTTCTACAGATGTCTCCATTCAAAGCTCGCATCTATGTTTTTCACAAACGTTTTGTATTGTGATAAATCAGAGTAATATTCTGTGAGGTTGAAGTATATACAACTATCTTCCATTGTTGGTTGGTAAATCTGAGGCTTCCTGTGTTCTCCAAATAAAAACCCGGTTGATGAATAAACTTAATGATATTAAAGAGTGAGTGATTTATTGATGATACTGGTTTAATAACTGTTGCCATAGTAACTAAGCGTAGCAGAAGAATTGGTAGCATTTGCAAATTGGTGATAGCGCATGTACGATTTTTACTAAACTCAATTTCGGGTTCCTTTTGTCTGAGCTGTTAGGGTCTAGAGCGAGAGCACTTAGTTTTGTAATGGGTGTTTAATTCTGGTTGTTTGCAAGACCATTTATTTTTTAGATGACACGTCATACAATTTGAGTTTTCTCTGCGTATGTTACTTGTATCGTTTGTGATCCAATATTAGTTTCTAAGATGTGACAGAGTTAAATGAATTCCCCCGTGCAAGTTTTTTATATGCGAATCTTTGATCAATAGCTTTGTGAATCTATGTTTTTGGCGGCAATATTTTTTAGTATATGGGGTTTGGGTGTCTATCATATTTTAGGATACAATTAGTTATTCTTCCTCCTACTCCAAGCATTTTATGTTCATCAATAAATGGATTAAGCGAAAGTAGGTTTTCGTTGATACTGAGCCATTTTAATTGATCTGAGCCACCTTAATTGATTAGAGTTCACGTTTGAAAATGTTTCTATTATCTGAACAAACGGATTGATTATTGCTGATGTTGCAAGTGTCACAATTTGTTTAGTTTAAAAATTGATTTCACTTGGAGCAGTAGTTTGTTGCGGCCAATGTTCAGATGAAAGTTATAGCCAAATTGGACCCGTCCACCATAAATGATTATTGTTTAATTCGTTTGGACCGGCGCCTCTTGATGCACAATCTGCTGGATTATCGGTTGATCACACGTGATGCCATTGTACTGGACTTGAATATGATTGAATTAGTTTAGTGAGTAGCAGCGCTCCACAAAGCTCAAGTCAAAATAAGAAAACTTTTTTATTGACGTTTGCGACCCTTTGTAATTCTTTTGGAGTATTCAAATGGTAACTGATTATTCAGTGAAATTGTTTACCAGTAAAAACTTAAATAATTCTTTGATATTCTACAATTATTTTAATAAATGTTTAAATTGAATGCAAAAATTAATTATTTTTCACAACAACAACAGTCTAATGGAAATGAAATGAAAGTAAACCAAAAAATGAAGGAAACTAGTTTCAATGTTCGCCAATAGATAGCAATAAAAGTGCGATCAAATAAAATCAAAATTTTCTTAGGAAAACCCGGAGAAGCTGGTAACACCTAATTGGAATCCTTCTTTTTGAAAAAATATAGGAGTTGGAGGCTTAGAACAACTTATTTTATCAAAATGTTAAATGAAATCTCATTAGCTTAAGAACCAATTATATCTTGGTATACACATATTCTGATTCCCAAAATGTTCTAAAGAAAATTCCTAAATCTTCTAATTCCCTACTTGTGGAAGCAAGGAAATCGTAATGTGTTTTTTGGTCAGGCCATTCAGGTAGAGGGCTCCGATAAATTGTATTCTGATTTGCGCTAGACGAGGCAGATGCAAAGCAGGTGAGTACTGTTTCTTCCTCCTCCTCACTTTCTCAGCTGCGACGGTAATCGTATGAGGAGACTTCAGTCTATTGGCTTGTATATCTATAAGGCAGTGTCCCGTGATAAGGTCTAATCTAATATGTCACCACCGGTTTAGCTTTGGCCAGATTTGCCTTAATATTATAGTTTCCTCCTGAAACAGTAACTAACATTCATGTAAATTGCTTCACAGCAAGCGGCATTTCAATAACTGACCTGATTGGTGAGATGAGGCATGCCTTGACAGGAAAGCATATGTAATTTAACACCTAAGTTAAGACCTAACATTTTATTTGTATTCACAGACCTGTGTTGATTTACTCGTAAAATGAAGCTTACAATACAAGTATATAATTGTTCTGTTTCAATAAGCCGCGATTCTAATTATATGTGAAGATAGTATTTTACCCGCATGTTCAATGTTGCCTTTAAATATTTTGTACTTTTCCTTTATTGAATTTTCCTGAATAGCAAAACTAGTAAGCCGCATTTTGCTGATGATAAACTGTTGCTGATTCATACTTCGAGTTAACTTAGCTCACTGGAGCCTCCTCAATATAACTAGCAGGGTCCACCATGAGAAGACAAATATTAGTAGGTTAAAGTGTTGGCCAGTGCAAGCTTAGGATTTATAATAGTTATAACATTTCGGTTGGCGTAGGTGTAGTCTGGGAGACGAGTACTAGATTTGACCATGTCGAGCACCTTGGTATTATTTTATATAACAAACTCTCCTGGAAATATCATCTTGATTGCAAACTCCAAAAAGCTACTGGCATATTTTTCCAATGTAGAAGAGCTTTGAAATCCTGGGGTCTAGCTCCCAGGATGTTATCTTCAATATATATAAATCTTACCGATATCATCGCGGGTACCAGTGGTTAATCTAAGGTTTATATAGCCAGAATAGTTTAATAGTCCACAAAATTGCTTGTAGAGCTGTCACTGGAGTTATATCCTCGACTCCTCTTCTTGCTATGAAATCCTTTCTTTCCATACCACTCAATTTAAGGATCATCTCCATTGCATCGGTTTATCACAGAATGTTATTGAAGATGATGATCATTTGGTTTCAAATTTTTAACTAAAGGTCTATTAATGTAGTTGACCTACGAATTAGGATAAAATCCTGGGTTCGCCCCATGCACCTTTGTGACATTGAGTGTGGGACCTTCAGAGGTTTCAACCAATTTTAATAATAATAATAATACCTTGTTAACCTTGAAATCCGATGAGTTTTGTGGTGTGTAGGTAAATTTCTAATGGCTCTGTGCGGAGAAAAGTTTAAATATCATATTACTATCTTCCTTCCTATCTTAAACTGCGTCTTTCTAATTTATCTAACTAATGGTAAATTTAAATCTTATTAAACATCTTCACATTTCAATAACCTCCCTACATGATCTCATTAAAAATCATAATTAACTTTAAATTAACAAAATGAAAAATATCATTTAAAGATTTTTAATTTATTTTTCAAAAACCCCAAAATAATAAGAAACATATTTTTCATTTCAATACATACGTATATAGGTAGATATAATAGACTAAAAAGCTTAACACGAAAACTTTTTTAAGTTTTATTTTTTTCTTGTTTTTGTTTTAATTAAATTAGGTAAGTTCATTAGAGCTCAAAGAAGAAAATACAATATACATATGTACATATATACGGAGTAGAAAAATATCGACTAAAATGCTTTTAATATCTTCATTTTGTATATATACATATATACTATATAGTAAATAGACGCAATTATTTTTGAGCTTTTGCTGCTTTTAATGATATTATACATTTTGTGTTTGTCTGTCTATATTCTATCTGTCGTCGTTTCATTAGCACGGAATAGTTAAAACAGTATACATATATACTATTACATTACAGTATAGTTGTTACATAGATATAATAGTAACTGAAGAATTAAATTTAGAAGGTTGAGGTATAATAAATTTGTCTTATTATATTACCTTTTGTAGTTTTTCCACTAATTTGAAAAACCAGAACTGCTATTAGAGTTGTTTCCATAATGACGGTTCTGTACTCGTTTTATGTATATAAAACATATAAGTTACATTCTTAGTTCTATTTAAGTTTGTATCCAAGTCTATAATGTAGGTTAGTAATTATGCTCGCAATGTGTCATCATAAAGATTGAAATAATATACGTCCCATGTTTTTAGGTTTCGTTTCGAGTATATGACTTTCTGTTTAACACTGTTGCCAATTATCATTGAGAAAAAATGATTGTCATCATTTGTTTACGTCTAATATATAATCTCACCTGGAACCTGGACAAACCGAATATTTTAGACTGTTTCAAGCTATTTGAGGCCAAACTTCAAGTATGCCAAACGCGCTTATAGAGCTGGGTTTATAAAGACGGATAAGTACAGAGAAGATTGAGTACTGTATCTTCCTCTTTTTAATTCTTATAGCTGCGACAGTAGTCATATGGCGGTGCCC
This sequence comes from Tipula unca, assembly GCA_951394425.1. NCBI lineage: Eukaryota > Metazoa > Arthropoda > Insecta > Diptera > Tipulidae > Tipula > Tipula unca. The sequence continues at coordinate 167,126,892 of OX596382.1, read as the reverse complement.
TGTGATGACTCCGACAACCATCTTGACCTGAAGTTCCTGGAGAAGATCAGCTATTTAGATCTTGCCAAATCCAAACTGATCTGCCATCTCATTAAGAGCTAAGAAGCAGTTCTGGGCTACTTTGGATATGAGGAGTGGCGATTTAAGCACTTTAAGTGCCTTTACTATCGCAGTTATTTCAATTTGAAAGACACTACAGAAACTACACTTAATCAAAAGTTCCGCACAGAACACCCCGCCATCGACTTTCATCTACCTTTGAAAACCGTCCGTGAAGCAGGTTAAAATACCTTAATTCAAGCCGGTATCCCGCCACGAGTGATCTCTGGAAGGGATCACAGCTACGAACTTCAAATCAAGAAATAGGAAAAGCGATAATGTAGTTTGTTGTTTTAAGGTATCTCTTGGTTACACAGAATAAATGAGTATCCTGTAATATTATAGGTCACAAAGAGGCAGATGATCCACTAGAAGGCTGTCTTCTGAACTCTCGTCAGATGCTTCTGCTTGGTACTTTTTCTCAGTGTGCAACGCGGGGCTCCAACCATCACCCCTTCACAATGGCAGTTTTTCCATGAGTAAAGCGCTACTGTAATTTCTTCACCTAACTATAAATAAGTAACAACGATCTCTCTCTCTCTCTCTCTCTCTCTTTCTCTCTCTCTCTCTCTCTGTGTGTATCTCCCATACTCCTTCATTCTCTTTAGTTTCTAAGTAAGTTTCTTTCTTTGGTTTCTAAGTATTAGCTGCCTAATTTAATCGAATACTTTCTCTACTTTAGCGAGCCCCACGTTCATTGTTCTGTTTACTCAAGCGATATCACCGGCAGACAATTGTATTTTTGGTTCTGTTTATACCTTGCAGGTCCGATTCAATTGGCACAATATATAGCTCCTCGCCGCAGTCTGTAACCTGACATGACTTTATCGATAAAAAACCCCTTTTACATTCCATAATTACTTATATCCTCTTAATTTTGGATGGAAATTCAAAAGTTGCAAAAATGTCCCAAAATCCCGTTAGTTAATGAACATGGTTAACTTTTTCGAAATTTGTGAAATTTGAATATTGCAAAAATTGTAGGATAATGCTTTAAAATCCAAAAAATGTTCACAATAAATTGGAAATTTACCGAATTTTAAAATTTAATTAAGAAATTTAAAAACTATACTGTAAATTGATAAATATATCAACAATTTTGAATTTTTCAACAGCGAGTTAAAGTTCAGAATTCAAATTTGATTTCGTATTTTGATTTTCGAAATTTAGAAGTTTTAGAATTTGAAAGTTAACTTTTATTTACCTGCGAAGTGGTTTGAACGTTTTATAAATTCAACATCGTGGGTTGAATTCTCAGTTATTCGAAGTTTTCCGATTTGGAGAAGAATTTTACTAATATATTTTTGAACTTTATCCAAACTGAAACTTTTGTATTTTGTAATCCCTATTAGCACAATGGAAAAAGAAATTAAAATAATTTTTAGGAGCATAACTCGTTTCGCACCTTTCCAATAACTTGGTATATAGCTAGAATCCAACAAATATTTCTGCAAAATCATTACCAATCACAATGCGGATGTGGAATAAGATATTTAACGACAACCCTAAGATCTTTCTTACCTAACTAACCAATTTGACAAGGGATTTAGCTATGTTGATGGGTATTTAAAATTTTTATTCAAATATTAAATTGTATCTTTAGTATCATATATGCCTTAAAGTAAGTTTTAAAATTTTTTAATATTAGAATTTACGAAGTATAAAAGCTCTAAAACTTTTTTTTCCTAAACCGAGTTCAAATTTTGAGGTAAAATACAGAATTGAAAATTTGTCAGATTTCCATTTCGTAGAATTTCCAGAATGTGATGATGTCAACATTTTCAAAAACATTTTTATTTTTTAACTGGTCAGATCATTTCACGCAATGCGTAATGACGTAAATATATATGAATGCTCGTTTAATAAACAAATATTTAAAAATATTTAAAACTGAATTTTTCTATTACGCTTTTTCGAGTACGGAATTATTCAAATTTACATCAAATTTAAAAATTCACTATGGGATTTATTCAATAGCTCAATTCGGCTTAAATTTTAATTGATCAAGTCTAACTTTTATTCTAGGTTGAAGTTTTATTTGTTTGAAGTTTCATTGAAGCTTTCCAAGCTTGTGATCAGAATTTTTCTGTTACGCATTTTCAAATACGGAATTATTCATAGTTACATCAAATTGAAAAATGTACAATGGAACATAATGTGAAAGTACTAAAAGCTCAATTTGACCTTATACTCTTTAATTGGTCAAGTCTAGTTTTGATTCCAGGTGGAAGAAAAACTCTTTGACGTTTTCCATGCCTGTGATCAGAATTTTCTATTACGCTTTATCAAGTACTTTTTGAGCTTTTAGTTCTTTCACGTTATGTCCCATAGTAAATTTTTGAATTTGATTTAAATTTGAATAATTCCGTACTCGAAAATGTGCCATAGAAAAATTCTGATCGCAGGCGTGAAAAACGTCAAAGAGTTGTTCTTCAACATGGAATCAAAACTAGACTGAACCAATTTAAGATTAAGCCGAATTGAGCTTTTAGTACTTTCACATTATGCCCCATAGTATATTTTTCGTCATGCTAACTTCATAAAGAGATATTTTGTTTGGAGCGTATTCTACGTCGTTGGTTATTGTGAATAAATAAAACACCCTAATTTTATTTATATTAACATTTGGCCAAAGATGTTTATTTATTTGTTTTATCTCTCTCAAACATCTCTGCCGCAAAAGCTAGCCTCTGCAAAACATTTTTGTATAGTAAATAACATTATTATAAATAGTTCAATTTAGCCAAAATATACACAATTGCTGTACACATTTTGATATAAAGGTATTTAATTAAATTACAATATGGTATACCTACATACATTGGTTATTGTTATATATAAACTATAAACAATGTAACTTTTATCTTACGAACAAACTTTTCAATTTTGAAAATAAACTTTCACAATCTTTTTTTACCATTAAAAACTTTAAAAATTATTAAAAGATAAACAAAACATCTATATTGTTATACACACACAAACACACACATAGACACATAATAATATTGAAAATAAATATTATATTTTAGAAATTACATAATAATTTTATAGCAACAATGTTTAAAACTTTTTTGAACAAAACTATATAAAGCTTTCTCGTATATACCTACATACGTATACGAAACGTACATTAAAAAAAATCCAATTTTTATTTTTATATTTTTAGTACATTAAACGCTACGTGAACATCGGATACAACAGCGTTCATATAAATTGTGTACGTTTCGTAATAATAAAAAATCTCAATTTAGTCGTACACACAGTAAAGTCATTGTGCATACGGGCACGCTAGAGAGCTTTTGTGTACTATATAATGGATTTTGATTTCTTGATTATTTTTTATTATTTTAAAACAAACAAAGAAGCTCGCTCTCGTTATTATTTTTAATAAGGCGAGATTAAAATTCTATAGATTTCTATAAATAGACTGCAGATGAATCCATATACATATGTATACGTTATATAGCGGGAGAAGCCTTACTATATGCATTTTAAATTTCTAGAACTTTTTACATTACTATTACTACTACTACTACTACTACTACTATTAAGCATTATTTTTAATTTTATCATTAATATTTTTATTTAAGTTAAACAAAAAAGTTTTGCATTTTCCATGTTGTTGTTGTTGTTGTTCGTTTTTCCATTATTATATTGTTATTCTTATTCTTATTATTACTATTGTTGAATGTGAATTTCTTATTTTAAAATTTAAAAATGTATATACGAGACTTTTAACTATGTATTAAGAATAAGGAATGATTTTTATGTCGGTACAAAGTTTAATTTATATTTTATTTTATATTGTTTATGGGTAGTTAGATAATATATTATTGTTTAATATCCTGAAATGATGGCGTCAATATCTTTTTCACTTGCTCGTAATAACAATGTAGCATTTGGAAAATAAATATTAAACAGGTATTTGTATTCGTGTATTGAAATGTCACGACGTCTATCTTCAATAATCAGGAGAATTATTTTTTATTATTTATAAAAACCAGCTTATAAAAATATTAAGACAAATTACAAAACAATATAACATTGGTAACAAGGGTACACTTACGTACCATTGGGTCAAAAGGCTACGTGACTGGTACACTGATTCTGTACAAAAAATTATTTAAAATTAACAATAGAGAACAAACATTATTAAAATATTACAATAGATTAATGACGCTTCTAATGTAATATAATAACTAATAATCTAAAACCCAAAGCTTTATTTTATATTTATAAATTTATTAGATATTTGAATTCAATTAAACCATTAGAATAAAGAGATGGTCGATATCTTTAGTTTGGTGAAGCCAAACTATAAGGGAAATATTGGAAAATATAGAAAAGCTACTGCACATTCGAACATCGATTGATAAATTGTTAGAAATTATTGCCGAAACAATATTGAAAAAAATTAACCGCAAGTGTATAGCCTAAAGATTGGAACATATTTTTTGAATAGATAGTTCTAAGATTATACCCTGTATGTGTAACAAAATTATTTCCACTTTTGATGTAGAACATTCTCAACACCTCAACACCAAGTCGAAAGAATGCCGAAGGGGGAATATGCTAAGATCTCGGAATATCGGCCACGAGGGCGAATATGATGGTTTGAAACAGATAATCCTCAGTAATTGTTTTTGTCGGACGAATATAGGCTATAACGTGGCTTTAGATGTTCCACTCCAACATGATAATCTATAATCTATATTGCAAAATTGAGTGAGCTAGAGCATAATAATAGTTTTGGTGTTAACTCTTGAATGTGCGCTTAACAATTTAAATCTCTATCTATTAAAATACCAAGATATTGACATTCATTGATTGGATTAACTGTAAAGCAATCATTTGGGGGGCATTATATGCAACCGTTGCATTCAAACGAATGATATTTTGTGTGATACGTTGATTGAGTTTCTCTAAAATGTAATAATTTCTGGCTTAATACAAAATTATGAGATTTTAACCATACAGACAAGATATGTAAGTCATGGTCTATTTGATTGATGTTGTCTTGTAACTGGGTTTAGCATATGTAAATGAGAAATCATCAGCAAAAGCAGTGGGAGACCCATACTAAATTGCTGTCTAAATATACCATTTACATACACCAAAAATAATAGAAGCCCTAAAACAGAGCCTTGTGGATCTCCTGCATTAATAGATAATTCAATGCTTAATTGAAGATTTGCTCGTACTATACTTGGGCTCGTTCATTCAAGTACGATTGCAACCATTTATGGGTTGTACCTCTGAAGCCACAACAATACAGTTTTTTTAAAAGCGTATCATGTTTCACTCGGTCAAAAGCCATTGTGAGATCTATAAAAAGTGCCGATACTTTTAATCCTTTATCACTATACTCCGTTATTTTGGTCAAAGAATGATAACACGGCTTGCTCAGTATTTCTGTTTTTCCTAAAACCATATTGAGCGTGAGCGAGAAAATCCATTTTGTTCACCTATTTTTTGGCGAAAGAATGATGAGAAACAGTTCACTTGAGGAAATTGCCGAAAAAATACAACTGTTAATGGATTCATAATGTTTACTGATTATGTGAGTCACCAACGCTTGTAAAGTATTCATTAAATTTATTGGTAATTTGCGTAGCCACCGAAATTATACAACATTTCTACTTGATCTGGGTGTCCAATTATTATTTCATTGACTGTCCTCCAATTTTTACGATCATCATTACTGTTATTAACAAATTGTCGCGAATAAAACTTTCTTTTAGTTGCGGCAATTTGTAGATTAACGGTGTCACACAACATCAGGCTATATCTTTTTAATCTGTTTAACTGCGCGCTCATTGCTGAGTTGTTATACTTTTAGAACCTCGGCCTTCCACCATTCACGCTTTTTCCGTCTACAATTTCGCTGAGCTGCCGTCCTAGTAAGAGTAACCTTGTTTTTTCTCGCGATTGCGTGAGACCTTGTTGGACTTCACAATGAACAACCGAAGTTTTCAGTACCTCCCACACAGAGTTCACACAGTCAAAGTGGTTGAGTAATTAGCTTCCTCAATGCTGTCGCTAACAAGATCCTGATATCGTATCTTTTGATCTTCATTTGTCAGACCTTCACAGTCGTCCATGTGTTTCTTAGTGTTCTCGGATCTGTACGAAAGCTTCCATCGTAGTTTTGCAGCGATCATATAATGAAGCCTACGTATTTGGTTGCTGACCGATAAGTTCTCACATCCTGCACCACCCGAGCTCACCCTTTAGAAATTACCATATGGTGAATTTGGCTGCGGGAAATTTTGCGAAGATGTGTCCATGTTTCCAAATGTATCTGTTTGTGACGGAAAAATGTGCTTGCTATTCAATTCATTGTAAAATGAGTCTTTATCTTGGGACTGGCTGACTTCTGTGCTGATGTTCGTGCAATTTAGGTTGGGCCAAAAGTTGGTTCACAGGGGCCAAAAAATGAATTAATAAAATTACTTTAACAATGAACGGAAAATTTTGTATCCGCATCTCACTCAACAATTCTCTTAATTGAGTATACAGTAATCTGAAAAAATTACTTTAATTGGCCAGTCCCAAACAATATACCTGTCGTCTCTATAATTTCAAATTTGCCATTTGTTTCAAACTCGTTGTAGACTTTCCTATTAAATTAAACTATATTATGTTGCGGAGAAACAGATCAGATCCACTTCGAAAAAATTAAAAATAAGATTATTGATCATCGTTTTACTGATAATTCTTAAATGAAGTTTGGAAGCGTACCGGTCAAAGTACACTAAGTACACGAATTACTTCGTATGTATTGAACTACAAGGACGAGCTTTCAGATTTTAATATTTCACTTTTTATATTGATCAACAAACTTTTTAAAATATGCAAGCTTTCAATTTTCCAAAATTACGATTAGAATACGATCTCGAAAAATCTTTAGGATCACCTCCGTAAAAATTTTCGTATGGAAGGATATGAAAAATTTTGGAAGCTCGTGTTACAGAGGTCGTTCACTAATACATGAACAATTAAACATAATTTGTAAATATGTACTAGAAATTTTTTATTAGCACTAAACTACTAAATATTTTAGTAAGATATTTAGTAGAAACTTCTCGTAAAGACATAATAAGCCCTACTATGCTGTTTGACAGCTATTTTCGATTAGTTTCTATTTAGAAACTGTTAAAGTGTTTGTAAAAACAGAGCCATCTTTATATATGTATATATACAGAGCCCTAAGGTTAGTGGAAATTGGAGCTTTATCTAGTCGAACAATATACTTTTTCCCATACAAAACATTAGAACAGTTAAATTTTTTATGAAGCGATATTTTTTTGATGAAAATGATATGAATATTAAATATTTTACGCAAGCAAAGAATTATTAAGGGTATTCAGCACTGCTTTACTATCCGTGTAGGGGATAATATCATCCTCTAAATCACTAAACATAAACGTCTCAATCACACTTTGTGTAGACTCAGCCTATACTAAGGAAAGCCATCCGCATATAGGATTATTGACTCAGACAACTGTCTATAGAAATCCTAAGCCACAACTCTCCATAGGGGAAAACGACGGAGAATGAATTGCTTAAATTCATAAAACTTAAACTCAGACAACAGCCTGTCATTCACCATTTCAACCTCCGGAATATGTGATTATTTCTTTATTGTGATTGTTTATTAAGAAACTGTGCCAAGAATGACTGACTGCAATTCGAGTAAGCATAGAAATGACTCTATAGCAAGAAGAGGATTAGAAGACATAACCCCAGTTATACCTTACAGGCGGTCAGCTGCAGTCATTGAGCCTTGTTCATGATGCATATAAGACAGTAAAGGCGTACTTTGTCCTTGTGATCTCTCTTCCAAAGAAAGTGGAAACAGACAAATTAGCATTGTATCTACGCTAGAAAGACCTAAAAACAGCCAGATACTATTTTTTTTTGCATTAATATGTCAATTTAATATTTGATTGACGTCATGCAGACGAAATATTGTTTGTTTTTATAATAATAACAGTAGTTAGCTATTTTTAGATTATACATGTATGTATAATATTCCAATAACAATTCTGTACAAGAGAATGGATAAATGAGGTGTAGGCCGTAGGTTATATATAACCAAAGATTACGGTTGACGTTCACAATATGATGAATTGGTTGAAATGATAACTCAATTTATCGTAAAATTGATACATAATTTTTTTTGTTGTTTTTGGAAATTGATCGGTTATTATATATTAAAATCTAGAAAAGGATACGATAGCTGTATATATAGCCTGTGTACTTTTGATGAGTCTGTGGTTAGAAAACGTCAGATATAAATTTGTTATTATCCATTTAGTATCGATTGAATATTGATTCCAATAGTTATTTAGTTTGAAAGGGTTATTTCTCAATGTCACAATGCGAGGACATACAGTTGCCTAATTTGCTAATTTAATCGAAGAAGAATGTACTGGTTCACCACAATTTTTGCAGCCTCTTGCAATTGAACGATAACTTAAAACATATCATCCTTGTTAACCGCAGCATCTAGACAGTATTTTTTACGTTACCAGTTCATTTGATTTCCCTTTGTCCAGTGATGAAGGACATTTTCTTTAATTTTTGTTTCACTACAACACTCCAGTAGCCTGTGGGTCTTAAACTAGAGTGAGCCGCGTTTTAATATTGGATGATAAAATTTAATTTTTAATACAATCGATAAAATATGTAGATACATTTTACATTTTTGAATTTTAACATTCAGTATTGAAATTGTGACGGAGTGAAAGAAATTCTTATCCGCTTGTAGAATTTTCAGCTTCATAGTTGGACTTCAGATCATTGAGTCCAAAATGAAATACCTAATCTCTGGTTCTAGGGACAATGGCACACTAGAGTTTAGTAGTAGCCACCAAACGTTTGAGGGAGTGAGGAGGTTCAAATATTTGGGTTCTCTTATCACTGTTATCACGATAACAGTGTGGGTGAAGATATTAAAGTGCGGCTGGCAGGAAGTGCAGGAAATAAAAGCTCAGCGAGTAAAATGCTCTACTCTAACTGTAATACTATCTGAATAGAAGAAATATAGCAGCGTACAATGCACACAAATATTAAAATTAAAATATTGAGCCGACTGTTCCAAGCCCTCTCTTAGAAAACTACACAAAAAATTGTCTTGGATCTGTGTTCGAAAATGTTTCGTGTTTTTCTTTTAATTCTGTATTATAAATAATAATAAAAAATAAAAAAAATCGATACCAAATTTCAGTCAACCTTTTCATGCACTCACACAGTAAAACACACAAAAAATTATCTAATGTCGGAACTAGATGACTATTCGTGTGTTTTACTATGTGAACGCTTGCGAAAATTGTGTACTGAAATTAAACAAAACTACATTTACTATAATATATGAATAAAAATATTGTAATACAACTAATAAAGCTTTCCAAGCACTCCTGGAAAAACATTCGACGAAATGTCTTGCATGAGTCCTAGACAATTACCTTTGTGTTGAATGCTTCTTGGTAATGACCAAAGTGTTGCACCAAAATTTTATTTTTTTATAAAGTTCCATAAATAAAAATTTGAAAAAAATAAATATCGATACCACTTTTTTATCTACCTTTCCAAACAAACTACACCGGAAGTAGCAGCTTCCAAAAGAGGTTGCCGATCGATTAACTCAAAAAGTACTCTGCACCGATTTTAATAAAAACTGCTTTTTTTTCTTTGTGTCGGAAAGATGAATTTACTAAAATATTACTGTATTCCGAAATTCCACGTTACTACACTTGGAACACCTCCCGAAAATAGTTTGAACGTCGCAAAATGGGACTAGTAGTTCTTGGACATCTAAACATTTTTTCAAGCGATGCATTAGGCAGAATATACACAGTGCATCCAATTAATATACGGAATGCTACTATTTGCGTTTGCTTTTGATAAATGTTCGTGGTCCAACATCGTTTCAGCATTTTAGAACCATAAATAATGTATTGTGGGAATCATATCGCGAAGCATGCCATCGTGTAGATTTACATGAGAACGATGAACGTTGGGACAATTCATTAGGAGATGCAACACTTACTGTAACAATATTCTCAATAATACTTTCAACATGCTTTCCTTCAAATCGGTTAGCATTGTGGACAAAGTATAAAGATGCGATGACAGAAGACATATTACGTCAAGCTCGCAACACAAATATAAATTCTGAGTTGCATTACACTGCGGACACGTATAACCAAACAGTAATTCACATAGAGGATATTTGTTTAATGATTGTAAATAAACTGTTGAGTCAATTAGGAATGCCATCACCAAATCGAGCATTTACTAACATATTTGATTGCGAAATACAACGCGAAAAGAACTAAAAAGAACTACAACCAGTCATGAATCAACAGCAAATATACGTTTAAAATATTAAGCTTCCATACGAAAAGACATCTGTATTGCATTGGCCATTGCCTCCTTTGGGATTGCAGTCACTTTATTAGATGGTGGAAGAAAGGCACATTCAGCATTGAAGTTATCTTTAAATATGCAACTAACAGAAACACCAACATGCAATATTTCCAAAACTTCCGGAATGGCAAGGGTACTTCAACAATGCAAGGTTGTTGTATGGGATGAGTGTACAATGGCTCACAAAAAATCGTTAGAAGCTTTGGATTGAACATTGAAAGATTTACGCAGCAACCAACAACCATTTGGGGTTGCTCTTATATTACTGGCAGGTGATTTCAGACAATTTCAAACAAAAAACATCACAAGATCAACACCAGAAGACGATTTCAAAATGACTATCAGGCCTTTTATTTTATAAATAATTATCGGATGTTGGAAAAGACAATACAACAGAATAGATAACTTTCCATCGGATTTTTGTACGATCGTTGAATCCAAAGACAATTTAATTTTCAGCGTATATCCCGATATTGCAAACAATTATACAAATCATATGACTGGTTAAGCGATCGCGCAATATTAGCCGCCAAAAAGAAAGTTGTCACTGAAATTACAATAACATTGACATTCAAAACACAATTACAAGCCAAATAAACACATATAAATCGATTGATACAAGAAGTTATTAATTACCCAATTGAATTTTTGAATTCACTAGACTTGCCTGGAACTCCACCCTACGTTTTACTATTAAAAATTGGTGCGCCAATAATTCTATTACGCAGTTTAAACCAACCACGCCATTATAATGGAACAATATTGGTTGTAACAAAATTACTCAACAATATCATTGAGGCCACCATATTAATTGGTAAATACAAAGGTGAAAACTTATTAATTCCACGTATACCAATTATACCATCATGCCATTTGAGTTTAAACGCATCGTATTTCCTGTACGCCTGGCATTTGCTAAGTCGATAAATAAATCTCAAGGTAGCCGGTGAAAGTATGTGATTTAAATTTGGAACCGTCATCTTTTGCACACAGACAACCCTACGTTGGATGCCCGCGTGATGGAAAACTAACATCATTATTCGTTTTCGCAGAAGACAGACAATAAATGTATGATTAACCACAATATAATTTATATACATTACACGTAGCTCATTCACACACTTACCGTAATTGTTAAGAAATCAAATATAGCACTGCCCACCTTGCCTAATATGAGTTACTCTGAATTTCTATAAATTTAATTATCTATAATTAGAATAATTCTTATTAGTTCAATTAAATTATTTTAAAAAGGAAGAATCAAAAAATCAATTCAAAAATTGAAATTGAAATTATTCGTAATTACCAAAATTAATTTATTCAACACATTTTAAAGAAAATTGAGAATATACGTGCGTACAATCATATGTACATATAGTAAGTAAATAATTATGATTTTCGGAAATAAAAAAATTATTTTCAATGCATAATCAAATAATTATTTATGGTTTTATGCAGTAATACAAAACTATTTCTACGAAATAATTTAATTAAATTTGTAATTTAAAAAAAATTATTTAACGAAATATATACTTTGTAAAATTTTGTAGTTTCATGAAATTATTCAAATTCCGTATGTTAGCACCTAATTCATGAGCTTACTTTCAAATTTTGCAAAAATAATTCAAAATTCTTCGTTGGAAATTTAAAAATTCTTGCCAAATTCACCACAATTCTGCAATATTATACCTACACGTGTTTAATTAAATACATAAAATTCTGTTTAAAAAAATTCTACTAAATGTCAATAGTTTTTAATTTCAAATTCTAAGGATTCGCTTACTTTCACATTATAATGTTCCAAACAATTGAAAAACAGACAAATTTTAAATTTTGCAAAAATGATTTTTAATTTTTTACTTTTCTTAAAATTTATTTTTAGCTTATGATTAAAATTTAAAATTTATCATGAACTCATTCAATTTGAACTTTTGTTCTAAAAAATAAAATTAGTTTAGTAATTTTAAATTTGTAAATATTAAGGCCGTGTCCGATTTCTGTGATAATTATTTTTAGTGACAGCATTTTGTATGCAACCAAATAATTACAGCAGCTGTGTGTAATAATTATGATACTATTCGCGGAAAAATGATTATTTAAAAGAACGACCCGTTTGAAGTTTGTGTTGTTGTTGGTGTATTCGAAATTAGGTGGCTGTGTGTTTTTAAATGGCAATGGATAGATAGTTTTATTTTAATTTTATTTTTATTTTAAACGTCAATGGATAGATAGTTTTATTTTAGAAAATTCCACTACGTGGAATCCGTGATGCTCCAATCGTCAATCGAAATAATTTTCTTTGAACGGAACGCATCTGTACATTGTTTGTTGCTACCTAAACAAAAAATATTAGCTTAACTAGGTTATATCTGATTTACGGGACAGCTAAAAAATGTTTAAGAAATTTATATTTATCTGTATAATAATAATTTGCCGTCAAACAACATTACTAGTCATTACCAACACAGAATTACAGAATTTGGACAGCAAATGAACTTATCGAAAAACTGGAAGTGGAAATTATTTCACTTACGTCAAAATTATTCCTAGAAATGTTATTATTATGGAAATCGGACTATGGAATGGCATAGTTCAAAATAACCAATATTATTTTGTTAATGTCAAAGTTATTTAGAACAAAATACTAAAATTAAATTAAATATCACTAAATTAAAATTAATCGTCTTAAATAAATTAATATTCGGTTAATGTTAAATCTAAGATCAAATAAATAATATAAGCGAAATTTAAAAAAATTGAGTTCAAAAATTGTTTAAAATTTGCGCTTATATTTTTAAGATAAAATATTAAAATGTGCAAGCAATTTAAATTCTATTTCACCTAGTTCTCCTAAAACTATGAAAATTATATAATATGTACTATTTAATTCCTTAATTTAATGTTTTAAATACAGTGAATATTCTCTAAAGCGACCACTCAAGGTAGCCTATAGAGTCCCATATAATATCCCGAAATAAAGAATAACTTTCTGTTATATATAACTTTATTTAACTTACGTGGAAAACAATTAGGGGTACGATATTGCGGGAAGATATAAATAATATCCCGAAACTAAATTCATATAAAATAAGAAAACCATTAATTTTTAACATTTACGGACTATCGATTTCTTATAAATTGCCAACTTTACAAAGTAAACTAAAATCGAAACAAATATCGTATGACCAAGCTTTTATAGGGTCGGTTTTTTCCTCATATCGATTGAGTTTTGGACCTTGTTGGCCACCACTGTGCCAGCGTTGATATTTTTTGGCCGTTGAAATTTCCGCAATATAAATAAATGTGGTGCCTTTGCCAACTTTTCTATAAAAGCTAGAACCGAAAAAAAACGTTTGGCCAAGCTTTTACAGGGTCAGCTATTTTCTCTTAGCGAATAAGTTTGGGACCTTTTGGAACATCATCAACCCTGGCAGTTGGTATTTTTTTGGTCGTAGGAATTTCCGCAATATAAATATATATGGCGCCTTTGCCATCTTTTCTAAGAAAGATAGAACCGAAAAAAACGTTTGGAAAAGCTTTTATAGGGTCGGCTATTTGCACTTTGCAAATGAGTTTCACACCGTGTTTGCCACTACTGTGCCAACGTTGATATTTTTTGAAAGTTGGAGTTTTGGATATAAGTTGGATATATATTTTGGAGTTGCTAACTATTCGACATAAAATAAAATCGAAAAAAATCGTAAGACAAAGCTTATATATGGTCGGCTTTTTTCTCATATCGATTGATTTTGGAACCTTGTTGGCTACCTCTGTGCCCGCGTTGATGTTTTTTTGACGTTGGATTTTCCGCAATATAAATGAATGTGGCGCCTTTACCAACTCTTCTAAGAATGCTAGAACCGAATAGAACGTTTGGCCAAGCTTTTGTATGGTCGGCTATTTTCTGTTTGCAAATGAGTTTGGACATTGTTTGCCACTACGTGCCAGCGTTGATATTTTTTTGGTCTTTTTATTTTCCGCAATATAAATAAATGTGGCGCCTTTGCCAACTTTGCAAAGTAAACTAAAATCGAAAAAAATCGTATGACCAAGCTTTATGGGACTTTGTTGGCCACCACTGTGCCTGTTGATATTTTTGGGCCGTTGAAATTTCCGCAATATAAATAAATGTGGAGCCTTTACCAACTTTTCAAAGTAAACTAAAATCGTATTACCAAGCTTTTACAGGGTCGATTTTTTTTTTATATCGATTGAGTTTGGGACCTTGTTGGTCACCACTGTTCTAGTGTTGATATTTTTTATCGTTGGAATTTCCGCAATATAAATAAATGTGGCGCATTTGCCAACTTTTCCAAGTAACTTAAAATCGAAAAAAAATCGTATGATCAAGCTTTTATAGGTCGGTTGTATGGTCGGCTTTTTTCTCATATCGATTGAGTTTGGTACCTTGTTGGTCACCACTGCCACATTTAATTATATTGCGGAAATTCCAACGGTCAAAATATTATCAAGGCTGACGTTATGGTTGCTAATAGGGTCCTTAAATTAATCGCAAAGGGAAAATAGCGGTCCTTTTAACGACTTGCCCAGAAGAATTTATTTTCCACCTAATAAATTTTACATATTAAAAATGTCTGGGATGAGTATTTTGGTACCAACTGTAGAGTTTTGTGTTGATGAAAAAGTCTTTTAAGTTAGTCTTTTAAAAGTATTTTAAAAAAATCCTGGGATACTTCAAGGGGGTATTGTTTAGTATCTGTACCTAATCTACGCCATTGGTTATTATGACATACAAAAAACAACGCCCTAATTATTTTATGCTTGATATACTTTACCTTATTTCGGGAATTTCAATAAAAGTTTACCGCTGTCAATGTTCGCCGTAAACATTTCTACATTACAGACTGGTAGCAACTCTGCCAAGAATACCAAACCGTGAACTGCTATTTGTTTGTCTAACAGGCTAAGTTATAAAAAAAATTTGATTACATACTTTCAAATGAATAATCATAAATTTAGTCATAGCAAGGAGAAGTAGTACATAATATTTAGTAACATAAACAGCAAACATAAATATTTACAAACATTTTATTTTCGAATAAAGAGTTATAGTATATGTAAGTTTCCTGTTCAAATTTTCTTCTGACGTTGATTTTCTTTATAATAAAGTGAAAAGTATCACTCTAATACCATCAAGCTTTTTCCTTATTTTTGTGTTGTTTTTTTTCCTCTAACTTGTTCGTTGTACGTACGTAATACATGTATTATATACAAGCGAATACAGCAACATTAAATAAATAAATAAATAAGCCAATATTTGCTTTGTACTAATGAAAAATTAGATACAATGTATATACGAGGAAAAGTAGTATGTATATACTCACACCCAAAACGGCACGAAAAGAAAATACGTCAGAATCTACTAAACGCGATGATTTATCACGTTTTATTTATCACAACATATATGTATGTATATATATATTATTCACATGCTCTTTGTTATTTATAAAGTAAATTACTCGGTTATATTGTATGTCACATACAGGTGATGCCAACCTGCTATACGAAGACAATTTTAAAACAGCTCAACTTTTATACTGATACTCTAATCAAATTATTCAAATTTAACCGAATTTTTTAGAACTTCTGGATATGATTGGGTCTAATTTCTATCATAATACAGTCCATAAACTACTCAGTATTCAGTAACATTCTGATCTTAAATTTAAATAATTGAAAATTTTTGTATATTATGAATTTGATTAAAATCGTATTCAAATTCAACCATAAATATTTGCAACATAATTTATCTTAAGGATAACTCAATAAAAATCCGCAAACATAATTTATATGCTATGTACATACGTATGTATGTACATCTAAAAAATAAATAAAACAAATCTTATTTCAACAACCTCATCTGGGAAAGGAGAAAAATGTATAGCAAAAGCAATCTTTCAGTATTTTCAACAATCTGATTCTCAAAAAATAAAAAAATCTTAAAATTCAATGGTTTTTCTAAGAAATTTTATAAAATACATAATAAAAAATTGTATTTTTTTCTTTTTTAATAATTTAGATTAAATTTCGAATAAACCATATGTATGTTTTGGGGTTTTTGGAATACTTGTATATATACATATATGTATCTATATATAGAATTTCATCAATTCATAACCACAAAACTACTTTCAAACAAAAATGTACATTTTAGTGCTTTAATTTAATTTAACAACAAAAAGTGAACTTTATTTATTCAGGATTTTTTGTTCATTCGTTGTACATATTAGTTCAGCAATACTATATGCTGTACAGTGAGAGAAGAAATTACAAAAAATTTTAAAGCCTTTTTTTTGGTTTTTATATTTAATATTTTAAATAAACAAGTATTACAATCTAGTCACCGGACTAATGAGCAATTTTATTCTAACTTAATTTACTATGTTGTATTAATCTATGGCTTCTTCCCACTGGTGTTCCATAGTGTCTGATAAATTGAAGTAAACCATGTAGCAGCTCGAATATTCGACTCACTGATATTCGATTCTGCCACAAACAAAACAATTAGTGAAATTCAAATATAATCCAACTTATTTGAATTAAGCGTTCACTAACCCCATCACATATCAATCTATCCAACCAACACTATCTAATAACCGAACCATTACTATAAAACATTTATAGTAAAACCATCGCCATCCAACCAACATCACCACGAACTAACAATGTTCGGTGATGCAAATAATAATCCACTGCACTACATAAGTGCAATGTCGACCGTCGCCGGCGCATGTGTTCCCTCTTCACAAAACGAAGACGAAGGCGACGTCATCACACAACAAAACAAAAACACAATATAGTCGTCCATTGCGAATTTATATTTTTACAAAGTGTTACATGTGTAAATGGTGGTGAAAAATAAATAAATAAATAAATAATAAATTATCAATAAATTATTTGTACACAAAAATAATTAAAATAAAATTTATTTAATAAGCTAAATCAAAATAAATAATTAAATAAATAAAAATATATAAATGAATGAAATATCACTGTGTGTATGTGTTTCATTTTGAGAAGTCCGAAACGGTCGATAATTTTAATTAGGAACAATATCCTAAAGTGGTGACCTCGACGACGGTTTTTATCGTATCAAACAAACAAAATTACAAAAATCACACCACCAACCTCAACAAAAATTTCGCAACACAACAATAACATACGTGTTGTACACACAACCACGGGCAGACACAAAAAAAAAACACGTGTGTAGGGCGGACCCACTCACGCACGCAACGCAGGAAGAAGAAGGAGCAGACACGTGCGTAGGGCCATCCCACGCACCAACGAGGGACTCCGCGGGACAACGCAAACGGTGAAGCGACTTACCCTCACCGCAACTCGACCAGACGCAGCAGCACAAACAACAACAGCATTGAGGACCATCAGCAGCAGCAGAAACAACAACAAAAATAAACCGGTACCAAAGTTTTTTTACATAAATTTTTTTCTTTGAACATTAAATTTTTTTATTTTTTTCTTTAATTAACGTAAACTCAATTTTTATTCAGTTTTCAAATTAACGTAAAATCATTTTCAATTGTAAGATTTTTATTCATATACATTTTTCACCACCACATCGTTACCCATTCAAAAGCTTCACACACGGGTCGTTTCTCGCAGCACGTCCTCCCGCCATCACCGCTGTGGTTAAATAAAAAAAAAAAAAGAATAATAAACCGGTTTTTATCAAAACCCGAACCACAACGGTGACACAAAATCCGCTGTTCCAATTTCACCTTGCATTTCTAAATTGTTTGCTATAAATTTAAACGAGCCCACCCAACATAAGGTAGGACGTAAGGAACTCCATATTTGGGGGTTTCTCACAGTATCATATAGTTTTTATCGTATTGGTTTGTTTTAACAAAAAAAAAGAACAAAATGCATGATGTCATACACATCAACCAACCAAGCGGCAGTCAAGTCAATGTACCATACCGGCGACAACCACAAAATGAACGCAGTGGAGACAGAACTCCCCGTTCAACAACACAAGCACCAAACACACTCGAAGCAAGACTGGCGAGAATCGAGTCTAGACTCGACGAACTTTTTCGAGGTCGAAGCCGTTCGCGTGGGCGACGAGCTCCCTCCACAAAAAGAATCCGCAGTCCCAGCAACAACACGTACCAACATGGTAAATGCTGGTTTCACGCAAAGTTTGGTAGAGCCGCGCGAAAATGCACGCCACCGTGCAACTTCATCACGTCGCAACCATCGACGTCCGCGGCCGCCGTAAGAATGGACATTGACGAACAAAAAAACTACTAGAGTCACGGGTTGAGAGCAACATGCCTCCCCTGACCACAAACACACCCTATACGTCACGTTTGTTTGTGTACGATAGACACAACAAATTCACCTACCTAGTCGACACTGGCGCTGACCTTTCGGTTATTCCAGCCATGAATTTCAAAATGAATTACAGATTATCAAATCGAAATTCAGAACTAGTCTTATCGGCTGCCAATGGTTCAATCATCCACACGTACGGCACAAAATTGCTTAACGTGGATATCGGACTCAAACGAACCTTCACGCACGCTTTCATACTAGCTGCAGTGAATCGTCCGATCATTGGCGCCGATTTTCTAAGCAAATTCGGACTTCTTGTCGATGTCAAACACAAACGGCTGATTGACCCAGCTACAAAGCTGTCAATAAACGCCACAATGGTTCGTGTTAACACACCAACACCGATCCATTTCAACATCGACAACGGCTACGGCACTCTCCTCAAAAAGTACCCACTACTTACAGCAGAGCCGAATTACAAAATGCCAGTCCGACACAACGTGGTTCATCACATCGTCACGGAAGGCCATCTGCCCGTGTCGAGACCACGCAGACTAGATTCGGTGCGTCACAAAGCTGCACAAGCAGAATTTCAACACATGGTGGAATTAGGAATTTGTCGAACATCGACATCTTCCGTCTCTTGTCCATTACACATGGTCAAGAAGAAAGATCACGACTGGAGGCCATGTGGGGACTATCGGCGTTTAAACACGGTTACGATACCGGATCGCTACCCGATACCCCACATTCAAAACTTCACCATGCACTTGCATGGCTGCAAAGTTTTCTCCAAACTTGATCTCATCAGAGGTTATCACCACATTCCCGTGGCACCTGAAGACGTTTTCAAAACGGCAATCACCACACCATTTGGCATCTTCGAATACACCCGAATGCCATTTGGATTACGCAATGCCGCACAAACGTTTCAGCGCTTCATGAACGAAGTCGTCCGAGATCTCGACTTCGTTTTCGTTTACATAGACGACATTCTTGTGGCATCTCAAACTGAGGAGCAACACAAACTCCATCTGGAAACACTTTTCCAACGACTTGTCGAGTTTGATGTTCACATCAAGAGCTCAAAATGCGTCTTCGGCGCATCCACTCTTGATTTCCTCAGCCACAAGATCACCGCTAATGGCATCCTTCCGTCACAAGACCGAATCAATGCCATTAAAGAATTCCCAGCTCCAACCTCAATCAAAAGTATTCAGCGATTCATCGGCATGGTCAACTACTACCACCGATTTATACCAAAGCTCGCTAAAATACTCAACCCAATTCACAGCCACCTGGCAGTACTACTACGTAAGCACAAAACCGCCAGGAACTTCTCTTGGCCTGACGAATGTCAACACGCATTCACGTCACTCAAGGCTGAATTGGCACGCACAACACTCTTGTCACATCCACTGAGCGACTCAAAGCTCAGCATAACTACTGATGCATCAAACACTGCTGTCGGAGCAGTCATGCAACAGTACAACGACAAGTGTTGGGAGCCCCTGGGATTCTTCTCAAAGAAGCTCTCGGATGCCGAAAAGAAATACTCTGCATTCGATCGGGAATTACTCGCAATATATCTAGCAATCAAACACTTCAGATATTTTGTCGAGGGTCGGGACTTCACAATTTACACCGACCACAAGCCTCTCACTCGAGCAATTCAGTCTAAAACTGAACGCAATCCAAGGCAAGCACGCCACTTGGATTACATTAGTCAGTTTACCATGGACATCCAGCATGTTCAAGGTACCGAAAACGTTGTCGCGGATACACTTTCGCGCACAACATCAAACGAAACGGCCACAGTCGAGACTCACTTCGACTGCAACAAAATCGCACAAGCGCAAAAAGCAGACTTAGAACTTCAGAATATACTTTCTGGTTCCACAAGTCACGCCAGTTCATCACTGCAACTGGAGCTTTTCAAACTACCTGGCCTGGAAATCTACTGCGAAACATCTACGGGTGCAAATCGCCCGTACATCGCAGAGCAACTACGTCGAACCATCTTCGACACACTACACGGTATCTCACATCCTGGTGTCCGCGCAACTCGTAAATTGATTACTGCTCGATACTTTTCGCCAAGCATCAACAAAGACGTGACCCATTGGGCACAAGCATGCTTATCTTGCCAAAAATCGAAAGTCCAGCGACACACAAAATCGCCTCTTGGACAATTCGCAATTCCACCTGGTCGATTTGAGCATATTCATTTGGATGTCGTAGGACCACTTCCTCCATCCAATGGATACTCATACTTACTCACCTGTGTCGATCGTTTCACTCGATGGCCAGAAGCGTACTGCATGAGCGACATGTCTGCAGCAACCATTGCCACCACATTCGTTCAGAACTACGTATCACGATTTGGCGTTCCACTTGACATCACCACTGATCAAGGAACCCAATTCGAGTCGAAGCTTTTCTCGGAGTTAACGAAACTCCTCGGCTCGCATCGGATACGTACAACGGCTTACCATCCACAAGCCAATGGCATGGTCGAACGTTTCCACCGCCAGCTCAAAGCTGCTCTCAAGGCCCGAGGCAACACAATACACTGGAGCTCCGAAGTACCAATCGTTCTACTTGGTATTCGAGCAACGGTTAAAGAAGATCTGAAGTGCTCACCAGCCGAAATGGTTTACGGTCAAACCATCAAGCTACCCGGTGAGTTCTTCATCGAACATCCTCTACCGTCTCCATCCACAACCGACACAGTCATCGACCAACTCCGCACCACCATGCAAAATCTTATCCCCACGGCAACAAGACCAACGAATGAAAGCAATATATTCGTTCCAAAATCGCTCAACAATTGCGATTACGTCTTTGTCCGGGTTGATAAGGTTCGTACTGGATTACAATCTCCATACGATGGGCCATACAAAGTTATACGCCTTTTACGCAAGCAATTCATTGTCTCAATCAAAGACAAACACCACTCAATCTCCATCGACAGATTGAAACCGGCGTACGGTATTCTCGACACAGCTGATCAGATATCAGCCAGCAAACGATACAAAAATGTCCGGTTCACCGTATAACGTCTCAAAACCAACGGTTTCTCATCTGGAGAGGGGGTACTGTAGCAGCTCGAATATTCGACTCACTGATATTCGATTCTGCCACAAACAAAACAATTAGTGAAATTCAAATATAATCCAACTTATTTGAATTAAGCGTTCACTAACCCCATCACATATCAATCTATCCAACCAACACTATCTAATAACCGAACCATTACTATAAAACATTTATAGTAAAACCATCGCCATCCAACCAACATCACCACGAACTAACAATGTTCGGTGATGCAAATAATAATCCACTGCACTACATAAGTGCAATGTCGACCGTCGCCGGCGCATGTGTTCCCTCTTCACAAAACGAAGACGAAGGCGACGTCATCACACAACAAAACAAAAACACAATATAGTCGTCCATTGCGAATTTATATTTTTACAAAGTGTTACATGTGTAAATGGTGGTGAAAAATAAATAAATAAATAAATAATAAATTATCAATAAATTATTTGTACACAAAAATAATTAAAATAAAATTTATTTAATAAGCTAAATCAAAATAAATAATTAAATAAATAAAAATATATAAATGAATGAAATATCACTGTGTGTATGTGTTTCATTTTGAGAAGTCCGAAACGGTCGATAATTTTAATTAGGAACAATATCCTAAAACCACATAGTTATTGTGGATTTTAGATCAGCATTACGCTGTTTACCCTAGCAATTACTCCAGCTCAAAAGGTTTAGTTCATTTGAGCCTTCGTACAATATCTGTGTTGTTTAGCAGCTTAGTTGCCTCAGTGTTAACATGTTGTTAAACTTTTGCCTATGGCTCAGTGCATTTTTTGGATTTTCTTTCAAACAGTGTCCACTGTAAGGTCCCTATGGAGGTCTCTGTTCCTAACATACCATGGTGCATCAAAGATGTTCCTTAATACTCTATTTTGAAATCTTTGGATGAGTTCTACGTTGCTCTGTTTGGTACAACCCCAAAGTTGGATACCATAAGTCCAACCCGGTTTTAATATTTATTCATATAATAAATTGTTGTATGTTGATAGAGCGGAGCTCTTTCCTATCAGGCTCAGGCAATACATCGCTTTTCTTTTTGACATGTGTTTTCCATCGTATAGTTTTGCATCTAGTGTCATGCCAAGATATACTTAGCCGTGTTGGTATACGGTATTATTTCTTGATTAATTGTAACCGAAACCGGAAAAAAAATAAAAAAGAAAAATAGGAAAAAATATATTTAGGAGGTGATGGGAAGTAGGATAGATTATACGATCTTAATTCATTAGATGATCCGTATGAACTAATCTTTTCCAATAGTTTTATCTAACACGATAATTAAATTTATCTATATTTAATTTAAACTTAGGCTTATATATCACTCTTCTAACAAACGCTTTGTAGGTTTTTCAGATTTTAAATCACATAAAAGCTACAACAAAATGACAAAAAGTCTTCTAATGTCAAAATTTAGCATTTAACGAGGAATAACTTCAACGAAAAGAGATAACGGAAAGGTGAGAGACATCTGTTGAGGATGATCGACAACTATCGACGTCAACAGTAGCTTTACTCTTAAAGTTTCGTCTAGTGGTAGTTAATCGTTAGCCGTATGGTAGGGATGAAGAAAGTGGGTTGGTTGAATAGGTATATGGAGTACAAATGACTTAAGACAGGGCGATTTCTGCAGATTTGAATATCAAAATACGGCAGATTATCGTAGTTAGGTTATATTAACTAGATGGCACCACAGATGGTTATATTACCTATGTTACCATTTTTTTAAATCAAATTTTGAAAATAATGTAAATAAATCGAAAAAAAAGAAAAATTAAATAAACAAAACCAAATTAACAATACCCGGCTGAAATAACTTGGATATAACAGGTGACGTAAAAATTCATTTTGAAAAACGTATCGTGCGCCATCTGTAGCATATAACTTTATTTATTTGTGTCGATCACATGAAATCATTCATTACAGGGTTTATCACAGCTCAAATATATGGAATTAATAATAATCAATTGATCTAAATTACAGGACCTCTGCCAGTTAAACTTAAATGTAAATTAAACAATTAAAGGTTGGAATGCAGAATAAAATAAAACGTAACTAATTTCAATTGAATTTTCAGGAGTATTCAGCAGTAAGTCTGATCCAGCAAACTAATAAATTTTATTTCAGACCCCAGTGATGCTGTTAAAAATTATAAAAGCAGATTAAAACGGTATCGTCCTGTGTTAGTAACTATTGGCTATACCAGGTGTCTGTAACCGAGTCAATTTTAATCATACTAACTGAACCTAGGCAAATCTTCTTTATGTTATGTGTAAACGAGTGTTCGGGGAGGCCCGGCTATCTCCGGGAGATCCTGCTTACTGCTTGGTCGAACATTTCAATCAAATCAGCAAAGGTCGCCACAGTGATTTTACTCTAAAGAATCTATCTTTCAAGTATGATTCTAATATTGTAGTGAATTGTATTGGTAGTACAGTTCTTAACTTATAGTTAAGTCCTTCATGCCAAACTTTATCAAAAGCCTGTGCAACGTCTAAGAATATCGTTCAGCAGACTTTTTCCTCCTCTAATGCTCTTTCAATAATATTAGTTATTCTGTGCACTTGATCTGATGTTGAGTGTTGGGTGCGAAAACCGAACTGATGATTTGGAATTTGGTTTTTCCTTTCAATTATTGGATTTAACCTTTTTACTAATAACTTCTCAAAGAGTTTAGACATAACTGGTAATAACGATATTGGCCTGTAAGATCCAGTTTTGTGTGGTGGTTTCCCAGGTTTAGGAATCATAATAACTTCTGCAATGTTCCACAGGCTGGGTACATATTTCAATCGAAAGGCGGCATTTATAATATTAAGTTATTTTATATCTTCTGTTCTAATTGGAGGAATCTGCATTATTGGGCTTTTAATTCGTTTGGTTGCATTCCAGAGAGAATAATCAGTACTAGTATCATTAGATACTGATAGATTTGTCTTTGAAATCTTTGATTTCCCTTTTAAGCAACTAAGTCAGATGGATTAGCTTAGTTTTATCTTGAGGGGCTCTAGTTTGTTGCCATATTCTCCTTCTTTTTTCTGCCAAGAGCTCTCTAATTTCTCTAGGGTAGTTGTTTCCCTCCATTTTCTTTTTAACTTCAGGGGTGTTTTCCCAAGCTGACTGCTGTATGCCACATATGACCTTGTGAACTTCTTTTTCTAATTGCTCCTCACTCCTTAGTGGAACCATTAAGTTAATTTTTCTTTCTAAAGACAATCTAAAGCAAACAAGGATAGCTTTCTTTTTGAATGATCCTTTCACACAAATCTTTTCCCTAGTTTACTGAAAAAAATCCAGATCATCTTTTTCTTTAAGAGAGTATTTCGGTGGACAGTAAATTCCAGTAACACTAATAGAGTTATTTTTGGTCTTGATATTAACAGCTGTTGCTTGTATTTGTTCTGTTTCATATTTTAATTCCTCGAAGTAATTAATACTATTTCTAATTAAAACAGCAGTATTTCTCGGGTGAATAGTGTGATGTTTTATAATTTCTAAATTTGATAATTGATTGTCTAGTGAAGTGAGTTTCAAAGATGAGGCAGACATCGATTTTCTCTGCATTCAGAACCATTTGAATATTGACTTTGCACCTCAAGTTGTACTTGATTTGAAGTGATTGATTTTTCAATATCATCATCTGCGCTGAATGTCAGCATATATGTACATGTTCAGAGGCTCCTCAATTATTTTTTCTGATTTACATGTGCAAATTTTTAGCCATACCCTAATTGGTCTGATTGGTTTGTTTTCAAATGTATGCCAAGAATGTCCCCTGTTCGCTTAACATTTTTGTCATTTCTCTGTAGGTTTCACCATCTTCTAAGTTTATTTTGGTGTTTAATCCACTCAGTTTCTTTTGACTTTAATCCACTCAGTTTCGTGAGCTAATTCTTCTTTATCCGTATGGTATTCTTTTTCCATTACTTGGATAGGAGGAGAATCAACGTTTTCCTTTGCTTTAAGGGCTTTACCTTCGTTTCCAAGAATCCTTATGTGTTCCTGCATCCAAGCAATTGTATCATTTAATTGCTTGTTTAAATTGTCAGATTCAACCAATCCATCATTGGCCTTAACAATTCCTGATACAGCATTTCTTCTTTTTTAGAACAATTGTTGTTCTCTGAAAAATCATTTTTCGGTAATTCCACATTTTCTGTAGGTATTATTTTGTTAATCTTCCTGGTGAAGAAAGGATTGATAAAATTTTTTTTTTGGAAACGATTGCTATTATCCATTTCTGCTTCACTCATTCGAGTATTACGATTTCTCAACGTATCATGGGATTTTTTCTGATTATAGTAATGCAATAGCCAGAAATCGATATGGTTAATGACAAACTATGCTACCCGAATTCCATTTCTTAAATCCTTTCTCGGTTTCTGATCCTTCGATATATTTGTGGAGTTCGCAGGATTTTCTTAACAAATTAGATGAGTCCAGTCTATTTTTCTGATGGCCACAGTGCAGGAATTTTGGAATCTTCTGTCCTTAGACGGATCTGAGACTTTTTGGTAGTCATGGTTCGCAAACTGTTCTTCAGGCGGAACTAATAGCGCTGACACGTCGTGAAATTGAGGTTTTGAATTTTGTTGTCCAGCTTTCAGTTCTATTCGGCTTCAGGTATTCAACTTTAGGTGTTTAAGTTTAGATCAGTTGTCCTCTCTGCCTTGATCTAAACTTGTTCAGTTTGCGAAGGCAGCAGGGCGCGTTTGCGAATTGGGATAGAACCCTGGGTTTACACCATGGACCTTTGTGGCATTGAGTGCGGAATCCTCGTGGGTTCCAACCAATTTTAATAATAATAATAGTTCGATTTCATTTTATTCTTAAATTATATATTATTATTCCCAGATTTCTTAACCTAATTTTCATTATCCGATTTAACACTACAAAACCTTCATTCAAAATCATTGAATTCAGAAACAGTTAATTTGATTTTTGAAAATAACAATTGAATTGGAATTTAAAATTTGGTTTGGCTCTATATAGATAAGTAAGAGTTTTCAGTGTCTGGAAAATAATTTGTCTGTACAGAAGAATTGGTTTTAGTATTTGAATTAGAAATGGTTGAGTTTGGTGTGGCAAAGATTAAATTTTGAAAATAAAATCCTAGCCAATTTTACAAAAACAATGGCAACATGCAGTTTGTCACATATTATCGGCATTTGGTCCAATTCCACTATAAGTTCGATTTAACATGTCGTCCTAAAACAAAACCCACTGCAGACCAATACAATTGACCAATACAATTGACTTTGCACCTCAAGTTGTACTTGATTTGAAGTGATTGATTTTTCAATATCATCATCTGCGCTGAATGTCAGCATATATGTACATGTTCAGAGGCTCCTCAATTATTTTTTCTGATTTACATGTGCAAATTTTTAGCCATACCCTAATTGGTCTGATTGGTTTGTTTTCAAATGTATGCCAAGAATGTCCCCTGTTCGCTTAACATTTTTGTCATTTCTCTGTAGGTTTCACCATCTTCTAAGTTTATTTTGGTGTTTAATCCACTCAGTTTCTTTTGACTTTAATCCACTCAGTTTCGTGAGCTAATTCTTCTTTATCCGTATGGTATTCTTTTTCCATTACTTGGATAGGAGGAGAATCAACGTTTTCCTTTGCTTTAAGGGCTTTACCTTCGTTTCCAAGAATCCTTATGTGTTCCTGCATCCAAGCAATTGTATCATTTAATTGCTTGTTTAAATTGTCAGATTCAACCAATCCATCATTGGCCTTAACAATTCCTGATACAGCATTTCTTCTTTTTTAGAACAATTGTTGTTCTCTGAAAAATCATTTTTCGGTAATTCCACATTTTCTGTAGGTATTATTTTGTTAATCTTCCTGGTGAAGAAAGGATTGATAAAATTTTTTTTTTGGAAACGATTGCTATTATCCATTTCTGCTTCACTCATTCGAGTATTACGATTTCTCAACGTATCATGGGATTTTTTCTGATTATAGTAATGCAATAGCCAGAAATCGATATGGTTAATGACAAACTATGCTACCCGAATTCCATTTCTTAAATCCTTTCTCGGTTTCTGATCCTTCGATATATTTGTGGAGTTCGCAGGATTTTCTTAACAAATTAGATGAGTCCAGTCTATTTTTCTGATGGCCACAGTGCAGGAATTTTGGAATCTTCTGTCCTTAGACGGATCTGAGACTTTTTGGTAGTCATGGTTCGCAAACTGTTCTTCAGGCGGAACTAATAGCGCTGACACGTCGTGAAATTGAGGTTTTGAATTTTGTTGTCCAGCTTTCAGTTCTATTCGGCTTCAGGTATTCAACTTTAGGTGTTTAAGTTTAGATCAGTTGTCCTCTCTGCCTTGATCTAAACTTGTTCAGTTTGCGAAGGCAGCAGGGCGCGTTTGCGAATTGGGATAGAACCCTGGGTTTACACCATGGACCTTTGTGGCATTGAGTGCGGAATCCTCGTGGGTTCCAACCAATTTTAATAATAATAATAGTTCGATTTCATTTTATTCTTAAATTATATATTATTATTCCCAGATTTCTTAACCTAATTTTCATTATCCGATTTAACACTACAAAACCTTCATTCAAAATCATTGAATTCAGAAACAGTTAATTTGATTTTTGAAAATAACAATTGAATTGGAATTTAAAATTTGGTTTGGCTCTATATAGATAAGTAAGAGTTTTCAGTGTCTGGAAAATAATTTGTCTGTACAGAAGAATTGGTTTTAGTATTTGAATTAGAAATGGTTGAGTTTGGTGTGGCAAAGATTAAATTTTGAAAATAAAATCCTAGCCAATTTTACAAAAACAATGGCAACATGCAGTTTGTCACATATTATCGGCATTTGGTCCAATTCCACTATAAGTTCGATTTAACATGTCGTCCTAAAACAAAACCCACTGCAGACCAATACTTCTGCGATGTAACTGGGGCCCTATTTCTGTATACGATACGAATCTTCATTCGATACGAAAATAATATACGATACGAATATGAATTGGTATTTCTGAATACGATCGTACCAAGCATTTTAATTTTTGAAGTGTAGGCATAGGGAAATTTTTTTTACGTAAAGCAGCCTTGAAAAGTGACAGTGTAAACCAAATAGTTGTCAAATTTTTGACATTTAAAAAATATAAACATTGAAAATAGAAAAAATAATTTAGTTTTCATTTATTGTCTGTGTCATAACATAAACATTTTTTTCGTTTCCAACAAAAATAAATCGCCTCAATAACGAATTGCGATACAGTAAATTCAATAAGATAAGTATTTTGGACAACATTTTTTGTACATCTAATTTTAGATGAAAGATTTTATTAAGATTCTCTTCCTAAATAGCTCAATTGGAATCAAATTTCGTGACTGATGCTTACAACCAATTACAATTAATTACAATCGATACGGCACTATTGCAAATTCAATGGGATTCAATGGCAGCTTCACAGTTGTATAAATAAGAGAATTATTTTGTATTCGTAACAATATGTATGAAAAGTTTTATTCAATAAAAAAAATTAAAATATTTAATTAAATTTATAGTTATTTCCTTAACACAATTAATTAAATTAACTAAATTATGTAATTATTAAAAAAAATTACTAAAAATTCTTTCCAAAATTTTTTTATATGGAGTCGTCAACTAATTCATCAACGTACAAAAATCCGTTCATAATCGAACAAAATTGGTTCGAATTCGTATTGCGGAATAAGGGAAATTTTACAACGTATCAAGTAGACACGAATTCGTATTTGAATTATTCGAATTCGTATTCAAAAATACCAATGGTACGAATTCGTACAATTTTTATACGAATTCGTATACAGAAATAGGGTCCCTGTGTAGCGTTCGGAAGATATTGAGATTTTCCTATATACAAATATTTTCTGAGCCTATGATATTTAATCATGGCTTAATCAAACGAGTTGTTTGTTATAGTTTGTGATTATATTTTGAATTATCTAGATTAATGATGAACCAGTTCCAGAAACGTCCGGCTCGGATAATAAAGTATTTGTACACACTTTCGTGAGGGAAAGATATATTTGTATAACCGAAAATGTGTATTAAAAATTGTTCAAGGTGACAACATATGTATGTAATTCAACTAAATATGTATATTATCACATGTCAACAAAAGCGAAAGAATTTCAAACATGTTACATATTTTTAGTATCGCGTGCCCAACGTATACCTTGAAAATATGGCGCACAAATAGTTCGCCCACTGTACGCACTCACAACTTTAATACAAATATTTGAAAATAAATTTAAGTGCGGAGTAAAAAAAAAGCAGACTAAATCCAGCATAAAAAAATGTTATGTTCTTTTTATTTTTTTTGTTGAAATTATTATTTAGGTATAACGTACATATACATGTATATATGTATGTCTATATACACACACAGAGAGATGTACATATTTTAATAGGACTACGTATTATTTTTAATGGTCATAATTTTATGTTATTCGTTTTTTTTAACGTACATATTATTTTTGTATACAATTTCAGTTTCATTATGCTTAAAGGAATATTATAAGAACAACAAAAAGTTTTCAAAAAAGTTTTACATTTTATTCGTTTTTTGTTTGTTTTTTTATTTTGGCTGAACATTTAATGATTTATGTCGTTTTTGTGTGTGCTTTTGTTCACAAAAATATGTTTTGTCCTTACACGTACATATACATATGTACATAGGCATCATGAAACGTCCTTATAGCTTTAATTGAAATATGATTCAAGTATAAGGCTACGTCATGTCAGAAAGAAACAAGAAGTTGTATTTAATGATTGTACGACATGGATATAATAACTGTTACCTACATACGTACATACCTATACATATGTGAGAGGAACTTGACACTACTTTACGTAATTACATAGATTTGCAGATTTTCGTATAACGATCAATAAAATTTTATTGTTAAATGTTTTTCATTCATTGCGCTTACTTAATAGCCCTTGAAAAAAAACTATGTCAAAAAAACATGGGGGCCGAAAACATTCTGGAAAATTTTTAAAACAAAAACCCACACAAAATGCTAGATTTTATTTGCCGAACGAACAAAATTATGAAGCATAAAATAAAGTATATTTGAAAACATATTAATTAATGAACTGTTGAAAATATGTATCATAAATAAATTAATGGCCTGAAAAGTTATTATTGTACTTAATATATTTTGCCCAACGCGGAACTAGGCGAAAGGGCAAAAGGAATCACATGCGCCTACGTAACAGATTGGAACGTACGTTGCGCGACACGATAGGTGAGATGCCTGGCACTTCCCCTACTGTGGTTACACCAAAAATTTCCCGCGTGTCCCATCTAACAGTACTCCAGAAATGGAGGCTAAAAAGCCACGTACGCTGGCACTGGTTGTCGCTGAGTCCACTCTAAGGAAAGCCGCGATACTTGAGAACAATATCATTCTGGATGACAACAAATTTAACATCTTTCATTTGGAGCTCCACAGTAAGGTACTAGCTACCGCTAAAACGGGTAACTTCATTCCGCAATTGCTAGGTTGCTACCTGACTGATGGCTACATTATCTGCAAATGCACCAACAACAACTCATTCAAGTGGTTGTGTCAGGTCGTCTCGAGTACTAAAAATATCTGGAGTGGTTGTCAACTATCCGTTGGTGATCCTCCTAAACCTTTGTTAGTATAAACTTGGGTTCCCGGTCCTTCGGAGGATTCCAAAGTTGAATTGAACAATTGTGGTTTAATGAACCCATCTGTGTCGACAATTTGATGGAAGGTTGTCCGTTACAAGCGCGAGGCTAAGAGTCAAGCAATTGTATTTCGGGTTGACCTGAAATCATTTGAGACCTTCACTGGTTCCAGATATTCTTTGTTTCGGGTCTAGCTTGTGTGATTCCGATATTGAACAGTAAACTAGCTTCCAGTTACGACCTTCGTTTGGCTTGTATCAAGGACGTAGTTTGGTTCCCACTCTCGATTGTTTCCTTAGCGTGTAATTATTATTATGACTTCTATGCATGCGCTGAAACAGATCAACTTACACTATAGCAAAGCTGGAGGAGTCGGAGGAGCTTAGCAACCTTCTTCTACCTTTAGTGGTAGGATGCGATCTCTACTTATTTACCTGAGCACATCTGAGGATGAAATTCTTAACAGAGGCTGTGAGCCTACCTTTGTCAATTCAGTAAGGAGGGAAGTGATTGAAATTAGTTTGTGCTTCATGTCCATTATCGATTTGATCTTTAAAAAGAAGGTGACCACTGATATTCTCATCTTCGAATATAGGTGCATCTCGTTTAATATAAATCTTAGAAGACTTACTATTAAACCTTATCGTAATAAGAAGCTTACCAACTGGGAGTTATTCTCTCTTGAGTTGGAACCTTGGCAGGTTTCTTTGGGTGGGATATGTTCGATTAATTAAAAAATTAATAGTATTTCTGGGATTGCCAGACTTAATAGGTTTTTGGTTAGAAATGATTCCTGCCGACTCGCTTTGCTGCGACTTCCTGATGGCAGATTAACCTCTTCTAGGAAGGAAATTGTTGAACTACTACTTTGTGTACATTTCCCTGGGTGCAATTTTAATAATCATGATTATGTAGCTGACGCTACATTTGCTCCTCCTTACATTTGAGAGAAGAATCATGCGTGTGATTTACGGCCCTAAACGCGAAATAGATGGTACATACCGAGCTCTGTACAATTTCGAGATCAGAGATCTGATGAAGATCCCCGATGTTGTACATGAAGTTAGATCTCAGCGAGTACGCTGGCTCGGTCACGTTCTGCGAGCTGATCCGGAACGAATTGTGCAGCGATCTCTGAAAGGAGAGCCACCATATGGTAGGCGCAGAGGTCGTTGCAGGCGACGATGGCTCCACGATGTAGAGAACGACTTGGCCTCTTCAGATTGTCTAAGACAGTATGAAGACCAAGCTCAGGATCGAAACCGTTGGAGCCAGATTGTTGATTCAGTAAGGGGCCAGTAATGGCCTTTAACACTGTTATTATTATGTAGCTGACGCTCAGCCTAATGGTACTGATTATTCACCCGACCGGGACTTAACCTGTAGGCTGATCACTCTCAACCGGGACTTAGACTGTAGGCTGGTCACTCTCTCGCTTGCACTGGAGCGTTTTCTTTTTCTCACTTTTTAAATCAGTTGGTCCGGATGGAGTTTTTCCTGCTGAATTACAGAATGGGTTTCCCCTAATCCAGGAACATTTAGTTTTACCCGAATATTTACGTATACCGATCCCAAGTCATTTCGCCCTATTAGTCTTTCTTCCACCCTTCTCAAAATTTTGGAAAGAATTGTTGACAGATATATTAGGGATCATCACTCAACATGCTTACAGAGTTGGAAGATCATGTGAAACTGCGCTGCATGAACTTGATACGAGGATTGAAAGATCGCTTAGTATTAAGGAGTTTCTTTTGGGCAGTTTCCTCGATATTGTCGGTGCCTTTGATAGCACTACTTTTGGTGGGCTGCTTCATGGTCACTCAGAATAAACGCTTAACTTTTGTAATTTTAAAATCTTTAAATATCGCCTATTAAGGAGATTTTTAATAAATAATTTTCACGCCGATAACTTAAAAATAATCTGATTGCCTTTTTGACACGAACTATATATAACATTTTTATGTACATAGACAGAAATCAGTAAGCTCAATCTTCCAAGTAAATTAGCAAATTCCATCGACATGATTATCACTAAACAGCGTAAACACAAAAAAAAACTGAAAAGCTAGGGTTTACCGCATAAATCTAAATATTTTCGTAAGAAATTTTCCTTTTCAATAATCATTCAACAACTTTTCAATTTTAATCTTAAAATATTCTCATTTTTTTAAATCATTATTTTCCCTAACCGATTTTTTGAGCCTCGTTCCCACAATCGAATTTATAAAACCGCACCGCATCAAAAAATTATCTATAATATTCTACAAAACGAATATCTATAAAAAAAAATCGGTCGCCAAAAGGCGTATTATCTGAAAAAAAATTTATTTTCATTTTTTTTCTAAGAAATTGACTTATCAAAAACCCAAACCAATCTTCCGGTCTATATACATATGTATGTATGTATCCATATACGGATAACATATAAATCCACCATATATAGGAATATATGTATACATATGCACATATATATGTACATGTGTCTGTATATAGGTAACGGATAAAGTAGATTTTTAAAATGTTTGTATATTCCTAAATTGCAAAGAAAAATATTTATCCTTTCCTTTCTTATGTATGTATGTATGTACTCGTAGATCCTTATATTAAATATGTATGTCGATTATCTGTTCTCTCTGCGTATTATCCAACAAATAGATTATCTCATTAAATCAGTATCACATATAGCTTACACATCCACCTATCATTTTCCACAAATTTTCCTTAATATTTATTTTTCCATTTTATTATTTAGAAATATATAAGAGAAAAAAATAATCGGTAATTTATTTATTTATTATAAATAAAAAATTAGATTTTCACCTTAATCTAAGATAATCTACTTTTTTTCTCCATTCGGTCTTTTGTTTTGTCTTCATTTCCACAAACACACACGCACACACCAACACACACCCCCACACAAAGTATAGGAAAATTCGAATAGCACTCATTTAAAATGGCAAAAATACTAAAGATTGATGAGGTGTGGTGATTTAGTAAATTTGGATGGAGCAGGGGGTAAAGTAGTGCATAGGGGAGATTAGCCCAACAAAAATATTATTATATTTTTGATAAAATAGATTTCTTTAAGGATATTTTATCGTTTTCGGGTCAAGTGGACAAATTTATATTGTTACATTGACTGTGAGATCATATTTTTGCTTAACGGATACCTATAGGTGGAAAGGCCCAAAAAACAAGATTATATACATTTATATACTTATTATTGATAGTTAATAGATGATCTAGTTACGTTTCATTTCAATATATGATGTTACAATGATATATCTATATGGGAAATCTGAGTAAAGAATTTGCATGCATATAACGATTAAACTGAATAATTCAGTTTGCATGTGGTATAATGGTAAGACTTATGTTTATTTATTCATGAGAGCCAATTTCAATCGATGCAACATTTTACAAATCAAAAAGATTGAACTCTATGAATCTGGAGAAGAAGAATGTTGGTTGGTTTAGGGTTTCCATTGGCACCCAAACATTGAACAGCTCACATTTACTTGCAACTTGGCACACCATGATTTTTATCAGCCATTGAAATCACTGGACTATATATTTCTCTTGAACAAAACACACGAGTAGCAGATCCCCAATAGTTTTTTTAACATCACCTTCAGCGTAGATCCATGCTGCCGCTACTTGCACATAATTGTTGAAACCGTGTTGTTGTAACAACATTTTTTTCAATATCTGAATTTTTTTTCAATTTTTTTTACAAACGGGCCCCCGGTGCAATTATCCGGGCAAACAAACATACTTACACATTAAAATCACCCTACCGTGATTTTTGGTCACCACTGGGAATCGAACCCAAGACCCTCGAATATCAAAGCAAGCACGCTACTTACTATGATAACAAGGACGGCGAAATACTTTTCACTCTCTCAGCTATCATCCAATCCGAAGACATAATCATGTATTCCGTGAACGATTCACAGAAATCTATGTGATATTTATATTTCAATTGCGGCATGTGACATGATATTTTCAATCGCTTCTTTTCTCATGTTTCATGTCATCATAATATGTGCTGGTAGTGTTTGCTACAATACAACCAAGATAAACGGATTACCCAACGTCTTCATCTTCCATTTCTTGATTCATGGCAATTGGTGTACTGATGTGCTGCTTAGCGTCGTTGCCTTCGATTTCCTGTTGTTTATTTTGAGGCCAACTCCACGTACTGCTTTGTATTGAACTCTATTCCCAGCATTTCGGTACATTTCTTTGATAAGGTGGATTATGAGATCCATTGTTAATATTGTACTGTTGAGGATGAAGATACCTCTCCAGTTTTTGCATCCCCTTAGGTCGCCTTTCTTTGGAGTGGTTATGGTTAAGTGCTCTTTAATTTCTGCGGGATTTTACCAATATTTCACGCTTCAGCTAATAATGGTGTTTGTTCCTGTTCCTTTAATTGCTCTGACATCTTATAAAAAGGATAGTAATTTACTGTTAATCAATAAATGATTGTTTTGTTCTTGATTTTGTCATCTGGTGATGTTTACGAGTTATCGATTCCAATTTTTGCATTCAAATCTCCTTGGATAGTTTTTATGTCATTTCGGTGTGTACTAAAGATGTGTGCTGTTCTACCAGAAAACATCAAAAACCTTGCTTGTAGCATTGAATAATTACATATAGAAATGACACTAAAAAAAATAAATTGTTATAGCGCTGCCAGCAGAGGTATCTTAGATAAATTGAAATTAAAGGTTTGAGTATACACTACATATATGTATATAAATATAAACCCCTATTCCCTTAGTCGTATCACTTCAGGTGATGTGATAACTATCACATCACTTCAAGTATAAATTGGTATTCTCTTAGTCGATTCATGTGGCGTGATACGATAAATGACAGAAACTATACTTATCAGGCAGCACCAATAATTTCCTTATATTTGAAGTAATATTTGCATTTGGAAACATATGAATCAGTTTGTTTTTGTTCGTCTGTTAATTTGGTGTGTTTTGATAATCATAAAATAAAAAAAATATAAAATGAGTAGCATTGAGCTGTTTTATAGTGATAGTGAGGACGAAGATAATGTTTGCGATATGTTCGCCAAGCGCAGAAAATTAAGGGATTCTTCTAATCCTTTGGAATTACCCAATAATTTGTAAGTTATTACAATTGAATATCTTCAGAAATTTGCTTACTTATTTGTGCTGTTCCTTTCAGATTCATTAAATACTTTCGAATTAATAAAGAAGGATTTAAATATTTATTATCGATACTTGAAAATAAATTAAAGCTGACAACCAAGTCATGTTCTGTGTCGGCAATTATAAAATTGGCAGCGACAATTCGATTTTTTGCTGAAGGGAGCTACCAGACGGGTACGGGCAATGAATTTGAAGCTGGGTTAGCCCAATCAACTTTTTCAAAGATTCTCGGTCAAGTTTGCCATATACTGGAAGAAGAACTTTGTCCACAACATATAAAATTTCCAAACAATGATGCGCAAAAGGAGAGAATAAAACTGGCATTTTATGATAAAGTTGGTTTTCCTGGAGTGATTGGCTGTGTGGACGGGACGCATATAAAGATTATAGCACCAATTAAAAATTTGAAACATTTGTATATGAACAGAAAAGGTTTTTATAGCCTAAACGTTATGATTGTAAGTATAAGCAAGATAATTTTGATGGTTTTTATTTACTAACTTAAATTGTATTTGTTAGGTTTGTGACGATCGAATGTGGATTACGTATGTGGACAGTAATCACCCAGGATCATGCCACGATTCGTTTATTTTTAATTCAAGTGATTTGGATACAGAACTTAAAACTAGTTACGACAATGGCCAGATTAACACATGGTTATTAGGTAATTTAAAAAAAAAATTCAAACGTTTTTGTTGAAATTATTTATTTGTTTTATATGTATATTTTATATTCCAGGAGATGCCGGTTATGCCCTTAAACCATACCTAATAACACCATTTAGAACTGCAGCAGAGTCTCAGGAAAAAAGGTTCAATACGAAACATTCTAGAGCTCGAAACATCATTGAGCGAACCATTGGAGGGCTCAAAAACCGGTTTCGTTGTTTGTTGGGTGCAAGACAACTACATTACACGCCACAGAAAGCAGCACAAATTGTAAACGTTTGTTGTGCTCTACATAATTTGTGTATTTCCCACAACATGGAAATTGAAATACAAGAGACAAATACAGACGCTGACAGTGAAGAGTTCTTGGAATTGGTAGATGGAGAAAACGTCGATATCGGCCAAAGAGTGAGGGCCCAAATTATGAATTCGATTTGCTAAATAAACAAATAAATTTACATTGTAATTCAATTTTATTAAATTTAAAACTCTAAAATATAAATATTTTATTGCAAAAAAAATTCAGACTTTCTTCATTTATCACATAATTCAAAATTTCATTTTTTATCATATTATTTACTATTTACATTATTATTATTTTGGTTATATTTTATTTTGGTATTTTGGTTACTGACTCTGTTCTTGTAATGCCAGCTTCTTTTCTTTGTATTCCAGTGCTTTTAATTTATATTCCATGTTTTGCTGGCGTGACTTCCTCTTTTCTATTTGTACCTCTTTCCACATCTTAAATTTTTTTTCCTGCATCTCGTATGACTTACGGGAATATCGAGCACATTCCTTCAAATATTCTGTTTGCTCTTGCAAAATTTTCGTTTGGGATTGAAGAAGTTGCCTTCTTCAGAGAGAGATCGTTTTCTGTTTACTCTTGGAGGTACAGGTGTATTTAGCTGGTTTTCTGCGGGTTGAGGTTCTTGATTTGTTGACCGTGTTACAATTTCTGTTTCAGCATTCGGGTCAGTGGATAGCTGCTCAAAAGTTGTGTTCTCGCTATTTGATGTTGATGGTTCTGTTGTTGGTGGAATATTTTTTGGTAATCCGAAGTTTTTGTTCGAAGCGGAACAAGTCTTTTCTAGGCACAATAAACTTATCACGCTTTCTTCCAGGGGTGAAAACACAAAAAGTTTATTTGAACCGCCTCCAGTGCCAGAAATCTCTTTCTTATTGTGTCCCAATTTCTTTTTGATTTGATTTTTAGATCGTTCCAAACCTAACATAATAAATTAATAAATGGATTCTGACTAATAAATAGTTTTGATAGAAAATGGTATTACCTTTTGCCAGCCCGCTCCTTCCCGTATATTGGAGGTCCTAAGCTATTTAGCTGTTTAGCAAAATTATTCCAGGATTCAATGTATTCAGCCTTAGAACTCCAAATGTAAAAAATCCCCTAGCTAATCCAACGTTTTTTTCCATGAGCTCTACCAAACGCTCAAATTGCTTACAATTTGTAATATTTTTACTGAAGCACAAGAAATAAACAGGTTATAATATTTAAAACATTAATTTATATAATTGGTTTTTATTAAATTATATAAAAAATTAAAAACTTACGTTTTGTGTCCCTCCATATTGAATCGTCACTTACAAATTTGAGGTGATGAATATATCGTTTTAAGTGATGTTCGACTTTTTTATACGACTACTAGAATATGGTGTCAAGTGATAGTTATCACACCAAACGATAAACGTCACTTCAATCGTCTAAGAGAATACCAAAATTTGATAATCGCATCAAGTGACCGGTGATACGACTAAGGGAATAGGGCTTATAAAGTAGTAAGAAATGAAAAAATATTTTTTTTTATATGGTTTTTCGTATCACAGGAACCTAGCAATAATTAAAAAAGCAAAGACACTTTAATGTAATTTAGTAAAGATTGTTGATGCCATGCTCATATGTCGCTGCTAATTTGGAAGTGTCACCTTCTATATGTAATTATTCAATGCTTGTAGTCTTGCAGTCTTCAATTCAGGTTTTGATTATTTGTTCTGGTGCTCATTTCTGTAATTATTGTTAATTAATTCGGATTAATAGATGATTGGTCCTTTGGATCCTAAGTAGCCAGTTTTCAAGGCTGTTAGAATAAAACAAACCTGGCCTCCCTGCAAAGTGTATGGTCATGCGTTCAAACATCAACAGAGTGTCATAGAGATTCTTCATTTTTCATCACTAGCTGATTTTAACAAATACTCACCCAAAATGCAGACGAGGTGAAGTGTTTTCTTGATTTAACAACAATGTTGAGTATGGGACCCGAATGACCTCGTTTACCAAGACTATTGGCCTCGATCTGTGAATTTCACCACAAACCGATGACATTAATATATTGCAAGCTAAATAAATTTTTCCAAAAGTTTAAAAATTTGATGACAGTGAAGTTAATACTAAAAACCAACACACTGTTAAATTTGGATATTTTTCCAATTGGAATATTGTTTATACGAAAATTGTTTGGAAGTTTTATGCCACCGATCCTAGAGATGCTCACGTGCTTTCAAATACACATTCGTATAGCTTAGGCCACTTTCGTGTCCATGGAAATGAAATTATGAGCTGCTACATTTTCACAAGAGTTTAAAGTTTCACGATTTTAAACGAAATTTAATCATTTTTACTGCCGACCCTAGGGACGTGCACGGGAAGTCATGCATATTCATGCATATTTTTGGATTGTTCTTATCAACTAGAATTTGTGTGGTCAAACGGACTTAATTCCGTTGAACATTACTATTTGTTTTAAAGAATTTAAAAGCTACGTGATTTTGACTGATTTTAGAGTATAGTGTTGTGTGACCAACTTTGTGTGGTTAGGCACATTCAGAATTTAGTGTTCTCTATATATCGTCCAAACTCTTTATATGGTTTAACCACAACTCTGATTGATTTTACTAGTTGAATGGAATTTTAAATTTCAGTGTTTTAACTAATTTTTATAATTTTATTCAATTTGGTTTTTTGTTATCTTTTCCAAATGGATATTATATTAAGTTTTCAACCCAAATAAAAATCGAGTTGGAAGAAATAACCTAAAATGATTTTAGTAAAATCCAGTTGAGGAAAATAATAAAAATTATTCAAAACACTAAAATTCTAAATTCTGCAAGACTCATCAAAACTGAGTCCTGTTCACCATAATCTCTTGGATCGTGTAAAAAATTATTCTAATTCACTGAAATTAATTTAATTTCCACAGATTCCAGTTGGTTGACACTATCCAAAAATATTCGAGAGCAGGTGAACTTCTCTATAGAATCGGCGTCAGAAAATTTTAAAAATATTTCGAATTCTAATTTTCGTATAAACAAAATTCCAATTGGAAATATACCTAGGGTAATTTTTAACAGTGTAATATTTAGAAGTTAATGGCAAATTATACACTGCATCCAAAAGTATCCATAAATTCCCATAAAATTTTGTTTAATCAATTCACTGGTGTTTAAATTCGATTAACAGAAAGGTAAATGAAACCAATAAAGTAAAACCATGGAAAAATGGAAATCAAAATAAATCCTGAGAATTCCTTAATTTGAGAGAATCTGGGGTATATAGTGATAATCGGTGATTCTAGATTTGTATTAAGTATGATAAAATAGTTCGCATGAGTAAGACCGGACCTCTCTGGAAAGTTCTGTTATTCAAAATTTCATATGTTTGTACATATCATTCGAAAAATTTTCCCGAACTACAAAATTCTCAGAAATGTCCGGTTCTGTGCATAAATTCAGTCTGTTTGGCCATACTAAATACAAATTCAAAACCACCTCGACAGTCACGATATGACTCGTACGGACCGAGTAACAGAATTTTATATATCACTCGAGAGATTTTCCCGAATATAAAAGAAATTTTTCAGAGATGTCCGGTTCTATGCATGAGTAAGACTATTTGTCATGCTAAATACATATTTAGAACCACCTCGATCATCACTATATGAATTACAGGATTTCAAAAATTACAAAATTTCATATACGTATCACTTGAAAGATTTTCCCGAATTAAACAATTCTTAGGCTAATTTTTGGCTCCAATCAGGCTCCACCGTTTTCTATCCTGAGCTTGGTCTTCATACTGACCTAGATAATCTGAAGAAGCCAAGTCGTTCTCTACACCGTGGATCCATTTTCGCCTGCATCGACCGATATGAAAAATAAAAATTCTGATGCACAAAAATTCACCACGAAGTTAGCTGTATGAGTTGAAATATTCACTACTCGAAACATAATTTCATTAGTTTAACCTTTGTTAATAACGAAAATATTATGACTTTTGAGTGAAAACTTTCGTTTAACTATACTCAAAATGACAAATTTTTTGTTTTTTTACAAATAAACGAGCAACAAAACAAGTTGCTGTTTCAGGATTTCTGATAAAGGAACATTTTGTTAGCCAAAATATGTTCCATTGACGAAAAAATAGCAACACAAGCATTATTTTCAGTTTTGTTAATATTTCTATCCTGGTGAAATTTTATTCGAGTTGATTATATTTCCACTGAGATAGCTAACTTTGTGGAGAATTTTTGTGCACCAGAATATTTTTTTTTTATATCATGTACGCGGCTTCAGAGTTTATTGACAATTCGTTTCGGATCCGCACGCAAAACGTGACCGAGCCAACGTACTGTCTGATCTCGATATTGTAGAGAGCTCGGTATGTACAATCCTCTTCCCGCCTTTTCTCAAATGTAACCAGCAATCTGTCGTACTCGTCCGTCAGCGTTCAACTTTCACATATACATACATAACAACGCACCTGATTAACGCTTTGTAAAGCTTCAGTTTCACGGCATTTGATAAGTGGTTGGATTTTAGCATACATACAAAGCATGACGCCAGCTTTAACACAGAATTGAAACTGCATTACTGTCAATCTACACAATCGTACCAATTTTATTGGCATAGTGGTTTTATTGATCTATTAGTGAAGTTAATGTGAGTAGACTTCGATTCATTCACCTTAATTCTCCACTTAGCTAGCTAATTTTCTATATTATTTATTGCTATTTGAAGTTTGAATGTGACTTTACCGATTGTGTCACCAACAACTCGAATTGCAGTGTTATCTGCAAACGTGGCAGTAGTTGTATTGTTCGTCTGCGATAAGTCGCTTGTAAATAGTACGAAAAGGAATGGCCCTAAGACACATCACTGCGGGACTCCTACTCTAGCTTCTTTTATGCTGGAATGAACTCCTTCCTGTTTATTTCTAAAGTATCTTTTTTTCAGGTATGACTTTAGCATACATATATCCAGACTTTGTCAAATGCCTGCACTATGTCCAGAAATATGGTTAAACAAATGATTCTCTCCTCTATTAAAGGATTTTTCTATTAAATCTGTTATTCATTGTGGTCTTGATCAATTGTGGAGTGTTTCTCTCTTAATCCAAACAGATGGGACGGAACAGCTCCTGATTTTACAATTTCTGGTTTAATTTATTTTAATAATAGTCTCTCATATGTATAGTCAAGTCATATCCTGGTGATTTTTTAAGAACTACATGGTCCTTTATTTCTTA
This sequence comes from Tipula unca, assembly GCA_951394425.1. Classification (NCBI taxonomy): domain Eukaryota; kingdom Metazoa; phylum Arthropoda; class Insecta; order Diptera; family Tipulidae; genus Tipula; species Tipula unca. The sequence goes on along the minus strand of OX596382.1, from coordinate 167,083,858 downwards.
TTTCATTTCTTTAGCATTAGTTAATTGGATTTCCTGTCTCAGGATAGTTGTATGGTTTTTAATCAGTATATCCCGTTGATTAAACGTGGTTAAATTGTGCTGAAAGATATGATCCGCAAAAAAAAATAAAAAATCAGAACACTAAATGAAAAATTTTTTGGTGAAAAATGTTGGTCTAAATCTGATGCGGTACTATGTGCATGGTACCAAACATTATACACATATACTATACCAAAGGGGTGTATCACCCGGATACGCATGACAAAAAAATTGAAAATTCCGCCTCAAAACTTTCGTTCTGTATATATTATATACATATGTACACGTATAAATGATATTTAATATTTATTATTTATAATAGTACCGCCATCAATATAACATCAACCTTTAATGTCCTTTTTGAATTTTTAAAATTCAAATGATTAATGTTTTGCCATTTAATTTTTTTTTTTTTTTGGGAAAATTTTAACAATTTATGCTTTAATATACATGATACATAATATAACTGACATCGTATTTACTAGCGGGACTAACATTACTTTCCCCAATGATTTATTATCGTGGTGTCAATTGAAACGATTTTTTTCGTTTTAAATTTTTGATTAGTATATGTATTCTAGAAATAAACTCATCGTACCCCATCTTCTTACACTAAATGTATAATAAAATATGAACGAAATCGTTAAAAACACCGTATATCTGTAGAAAAAATATCTGTAACATGTATTTAATTTACAGGAAATATAGCATATAGTGTTTCTTCTTCGCCGCTCTACTCGTCGACGTTATCCGTTTAACAGTAATAAATGTTTCCAAATTTTCATTCTTTATATACATATCTTATAATTAAAACTAACACAACAACCAACTTGGAAATGCTTCACCGACTATATTATCCACTGTACTGGATTTCAAATTAATGTATATAAAAAAAACAAAAACAATTGAAAAATGAAAATCTGTAATATTTTCATGTTTTCCCTGAAAACATTAAAGTGATGTAAGTCGAAATAAAATGTTTGTTTTTTATATGTATATACGAACCAGACTGTGTGGAACGAGCAACGATGGAATAAAAGCCAGATATGAAATACGTGTATGTATGTATATGCAGTGTATGCTTTGGATGGTTAACTTTGTCCTGATTTTTTTGGTATTTTCATACGTAATGAGTTTTACGATTATTTTCACTGTAAACAACGTAACATTTTATTTGAATAAACACACACACACACACACACATGTCCTTTTTAGTACATATATGTATCATATTTTTCGGTGCGTGCGATATCCCAAAAATTATTTTTATGAACATTGTACAAATTTGTCTACATATATCCACCTAGAGTGTATGTATGTACATATGTAGATAAGTACATATATAGGAAACCAATAAATGAACAAAAAGGTATAAATTGTTATATCGAGATATTTAACCTTTTCCACCAGACCTTATGGAGTGGGTTTGTACCATTTTATCCACAGTGTTAAACTGGGCGTGTATTGTTTTGTGAGGTTAAAATAATACGTATACGCATGTTTTATTCATTTACCTTAATTTAATAAACGTTCATCAACAAGCACAACAAATCGATCATAATTTAATATGCACCCAAAAATGGTGTACCTATTACCTATACATATACGTACCTATCGCATAACATAGCATATAAGTAATATAATTCGACAACATGATAAAATTTTGAAATGTGTATATCCTTATGTACATTATATATTTCTAATACATATATTATGTTGGTTATGCTATACGTGTTTTTGCGAATTACGAAATGTTCTCAAAATAAATAAAAAAACATAAATAAATTACTATTATTGGTGGTATTATTGACAAACAAACAAACAAATAATATTACGGCTGTACGTACAACTATGATAAAAAAATATATACATATATCGAAGTGTTATTGATTGCTTGATGTTATTTATCCGTATAACCATGTATGGCATGTATAGAATATCCGCCCGTAGAGCATAAAACTTCAGTAACAGCTGGTGGTAAAATATATTCGTTGGAAATTTCGAAAATATGTAACATGTGCGGTAGGTTATGCTATAGGTCATTTAATAAATCACGTCAATTTAAGATTCGACATATATCAGTCGAATTACATCTGCGCATATAACGACTAACCGAAATATTTTGTTTGGCTCGATAATTTCCTGTTTTCTTTAAATTTCAAGGACACCACCATTAAGTAAAATCGTATAGAAGTCACTGAGATTTTGTTTTGGGCTTAGCAATCTACACAAGTAAAGACTTGGAACCGGACACGATTGAAAAATGAAAGGCCACATCTCAAAATCTCTTCTAAATTACCAAAATATGGCGGTTGCTTTGTGAAGTTTACAGTCAAAGTGATAGTTACATGAAAGCTTACTATCTAAGACATGGCCATGTGGTTGATGTTGATGTATTCACACCGAGTGGCAGATACGTCAAGATTAGACGGATTGACATGCAAAAATCAGTATTAGACGGAAAACAAAATACAACATGCCTCCACCATAGTTAAGGCATATTTTTTTAGTTGGATTTACTAAGTTATTTGCCTGAAACTGTTAACAAATAAAATTTCAATGATCAAACGCCACAGCAGTGAAAAGAGCACATCACACTGGACCTGCCTTTGGCATCTTGGACAAGAACTAACCCCCTTGAAGTTATCCCAGGACTTTTTTTAAATACCTCTGACAAAACAATCGTAAAAAATCCATCCTATAGGACTATATATAGTCTTTTCAAAAATATATAATTTATACAGACTTTTTTGTCATTTCAAAAAATATACAGTTCTACACAGGTCCAGATAGAGAGAGGGCTAGGATGGCCATATGGCCGCGGCCCCAGCTTTTAAAGGGCTCCACCTTCAAGGGTTAAATTTAATTAAAGAATTTAACGGCCGCTTAAAATCATTCACGCCGTAATGAATTAGAAAACAATAAATTTTAAAAAATTCATATGGCAACAGTTGATATTACGCATGTTTTTGCGCTTTCTTATATCTTAAAATATAGGTCTAAAAATCGTTTTCGTACAGCAGGATTTTAATTATTATAATTTACGAAGAGTTCCGTAAGATAATTTTCCCATTTATTAGATATTTTTTATCCAAATTTTCAATTTATAATCATAAAAATTTGTATTTTCATTTTCGTAGAACGACTAAAATGTGGTGTAGCGGAAATTTATTGAAGCGGTCCACCCATAAATATTATGTCTAAAATCACGGCTCCAATAACATTTTTTGTGTATAATGTGACCTTAACGACATCTCTTAAAATAATTTATTACTTATTTTATTTATACAATTTTTTGCAAGTCAAACGGGAAATCACCAAATGATTTAGATTTTAAACGCATTAATAGTTTGTGAATAGTTAGTGTGTGTGATGAATGGTTAAAAAAATAAATAATTGAAATATCGAAAGAATAAATATTGAAAGTTTAACATTAATGTTTGTTGCACTTTTAAAATTGAATTGTTTTGTTCTTTTCTATATTACAATGAAAAGAACTTATGCAAGCCGAGCGGAAAATAGGCGAAAGAACAGAATCGGAAAAAAGCTACAATGTTTACCGCGGATTTCATTATTCTTTAAAAAGCCAAAACAGAACGAATCTTACAGTTAAAACGTTGAAGATGGTTTGATTTCAAATAGTTCTTTGGAAACAATTTTTTGTGAATACAATCGCAGTTTCAAATAAAGAGTTTACCATACTGTGGAGAAACTGAATAATATTTCAACGCAGCCAGAAACAGATGATGCAGATATAGTTGGTCTTGTAACCGCTTTAAATATTGACCCAACTGATGATATCGCATTTCCTAATAGAACTGATACCATACAAATGGAAATGTTTCTTAAAATTAAAGAATTCGTTGAGAACATCTCTTCAGATGCAGAAAATATCAAATTCCCATATCGTCTTCTCAAAAAATTGTTACTTAATTGGTGAGTCGTGTAAGAGTGACTGGTTGTGTTGGATTAAAAAAGAGCATTCTTTATACTGTGTTCCATGTTATGTAAATAGGGTAGTAGTGTAAGTAGTAGTAGTAATAACGCGTCATCAAAATCCACAATAAGGTGTGTACTCTTAAAACAAATAATCGATGAAGACGGTAATTGGGAAAAAATTCTTGAGAAGATGTTCTGAGAAGATTTATGTCCTCATTTATTCAAAATGAATTTGTTGAAATTGGTGGGAGCGTTATTCAAAATAAAATTCTAGAAGAGATCCGGGTGTCCAAATATTTTTCTATAATCGTAGATGCTTCTCCAGATTGTTCACATAAAGAACAAACCAGTCTCGTTATCCGATATTTAAAACTAGTTGACAATTTCAAGTTTTCAATTGAAGAGCGATTTCTCACCTGTGACTCATTTACACGAAAGAAAGGATTTGAAATCGATCAACGAATTCTAGAACTGCCAAAACAGTTTGAACTTGCAGTTCTACTAAAACAAAACCCTAGCTGTATTTTTTCAAGCTGCGGCAATCAATCAAATTTTGAAAACAGTTGTAAAATTGTCACTTCATTCCATATCGACAACAAGATGGTCTGCACGAATCGAAGGAATAAAAACAGTCGCAAACCATTTATCCGGAATAACGGCCGCTGTAAAGGAAGCAAGATTACTGATTCTTAAACCACATGCTCGTAGCGAATTACATTCCATAAAACAATATTTAGTTACCTTTGAATGTGTTTTATTATCAACGATATGGTTTGAAATTCTAAGCCTATTTCAACAAACAAATCTAGTGATAGGGGCCCGAAATGCAACATTAGATGTGGAAGTGAAAAATATAGATAACCTAATTCTACAAATTCGCAAATATCGGAAGGATTGGGATAAAATACTTTTAAAGGTAAAAGAAATATCAGAACGTTCCGAAATTTCGTTTTCGGAATAAAAATAAATCTACTCTTGATCAAGAATTTTGAAACAAAAAGCAATGCACGCTTCAATGGAGCAAATGGCCCTGAATGTAAGAAAAGTTATGCTGCAATTCAACACGGAAATATACCATCTGGTCCACTAGCCTTAAAAGATGAGACCCCAGCGCAGAAAAGCGCGAATAACTAGCCCAAATGAGCAAAATTCCTATCGGGACATACAACATAAATCTTAGTGCGCTCCGCAACAACATCATACAAATTGAAAATTTCACAACCTGGAAAATAAATGGAAACAAGCAGCTCTTCAACTTCCCTATTAGAAATTTTTGATTATTAATAAGAGGACACTTGTTAGTTAAGAATCGATAGAATCTAGCGGTCACAACCAAATTGATCTCACTCAAATCGACCCAATTAGGAATGGGAAGTTGTATGCATATCTGGAAGCTATGGAAATGTAAAAAAGTTCAAACCTCAAACCTCCTCAAGGCGAAACAACACGACTTTCTCACAAAGGAATTTCGTGACCTTCGAAAAATTAAACAAATTTAAACAGAATTTTAAATATATTTTCGAAACTACATGTACTACGAAGAATGAAAATTTATTACTTTTGATGAAATTTCGATTTTTTTCATTTACAAAATATGGATAATCCATTCCAGCTTCTTGTAACTGTTCATTCCAAGTGTAGTAATCGAAGCCTCATGGTATAAAAAATGCTCTTTTTAAATGAATAGCCAAATGTATAGCATGCGGTGAAATATCATTCGTTGATGGACTAGTCAAATAAAAATCACGCCGCGTAATATGACGGAAATCAATTTTCTGAATTTTGGTTGGTTTCCTTTAAAATTAAAACTAAGCTTTTTACAAAAAAAAATATTTAAGTTTTTATTTTGTTTTTGTGTGAACGTTTATTTCAGGCACTTTCATGTACAAGCTATTTTCCATAAAAAGTCGAGAACGTTGATATTGAGCGCACATATTATAATGTGACTTACAGAAAAGAATAATCAATAGTTTTTTATGTTGAGAGTGCAGAATCCATTAGCCCAGCCATCACTCATGCCAGTACAGTACTACTGGCTGGTATGGAACTATGCACTAGGCAGATTAAAATGAACTTGCGGCCGTGTGTTCTCCGTGTGTCTAATAACGGCGTAAGGTAAGGAACCTTAAAGCAATCTGTGAAAAAGTTAGGAGAAAATCGAACCCCAAAACAGGTGTAGAAAAATAAAATTTTAAAAATTGTTGTCAGTTGTCAGATGCAACAGTAATAAGCTCGTTGGCCTATGAGCTTAACAAGATCCTTACAGCCCAGGCTCAATGGTTTCTGGTGAGGTAAAATCCTCAATATGGCTTGTGTATAAGCTTCTTGTTTCCATCCCATGGAAGCTGCGCTGTCCATCGAATCAAATTTATGTTGACTTGTCTTTACCTATAGATCTCTCTAAATTTAGAACATTATCTTGTGATTTTTAATAAATTCGCCGAATTTATTTTAATCCAATTAAAGACGATTAAACAGTGCAAATAGTAGCAGTTATACATATATATAAACCACAATTTTTTTAAAATTTTCATTTTATGTCCAGCTTGGGGCAACCAGCGAATAGAAAGTACAAGATTATTTAAGCTATTATAGTTGTTAAATTAGTTTGCACACAATTGTCAAATTTAGAGTATAGGGGGCGAAGGTGTAATGCAGCTTATATGTACATGTATTGTATAGCAAGACTGTGGTAACAAGTAATGAAAATAAAGCAGATAATTAAAAATTAAATCCGAATGGGTTCTAAAACAGTTGTATTTTGAAATTTAATTCAAACAATAATTCGAAAAAAAATTGAAAATCTTAATTATATTAAAAATTGTGAAATGTCGAAATTAATTTTAAAATATGATAATGTTAAATAAAATTGTACAAAAGATCTTAAAATTTTGAAAACGCAATAAATGAAATCAATTCATAGCAACCCCCATATTGTTCACAATTCTCTCCGACTTACTAAATGTCGCAACGAACTGGTGACGTTGCAAATGCGGTCCAATAGTTTGAATTCTTCAGATGCCTGTACTTTATAAGCATGTGGATTCAAATCCATTGCAAAAATTACTTGTGTCCTGCCGTACAACACTTTCACGTACAGCTTCAATTTTTAATCACTACGAGTTATACGAAGATGGTGCTTTTAAGTCAGTAGGTGCTTTTAAATCACACTTTTCGAACGGGCCCCTCCACGGTAGAATTTACAAAAAAAAAAATTTATTTCTACATAAAGTTGTGTTAAGATATTCTCAGTCCCAGGCATTATTTACGCACATTACTATGGTACGGTTATCAAACCATAGACAAATCATACTAGATTTCTCATTTGTAAAATAACAGAGGAGTATAACAAACTTATGATTTTTACTATGCTATCGTTGTGTTGGTGCATTCTATTGTGTACACTGTATACACTATGAAATATCAACAATACCACAGTAGAAAACTATAAAGATATAACCACAAAGTTTTGTGTAGCTATCGAAAGTACATAATTTTTTAAAACATTTATCATCTCGTATATGAACGTACAAAGGAGAAACTTGTACAATAAATTTTAATTCATAATAATTGCATATCTTAATTAAAGAAAATTGTAATAAATTCCTGGAGTTAGCCCAGACTTCACACAACATCACATTTCATGAGGTATAAAACAGTTAAAGTTACCTGAATCCCAATTTTCATTTCCTGGAATAAAATACGGGGATAACGTCACAAACATTTGAGTTTTTTGGTTCCAATTTTAATTTCTAATTTCCTTCATAACTTCTCGCAACTCAACTACTGAAATTATCATATGTGCCATCGGCACTTGTTAGATGGAACCACGTCTCATCGACTGTCACATTTATCACATTACAATAATCGGGTGTTGGTAGGTACCTTTTCGTAATATTATTACATCTCGTTGGTTTCATCACTGATTGTAAGTCTTGTTCGCCATTTTCTTCAATTTTGATGCAATAGGTAACTTTTTAAACCTGTTTTTTGCCGCTGTCGTTCTTCCAATTTTATTCATCTTCCAATCAGATTTATATGTTGGAATTCAATTTATTTTAAGGTAACGGGTCTACTTTACGAAACACGGAACTATTGGTCTTAGCACTTTTATTTTGTTTCACAGAAAAACTACATTCTAAAAATAAAACAAAATGTAACTTGGATAAAATTAATTCGAGTGTACTATAGTATCTATAGATGAACAAAATTTCCAAGCATACTATATACTACCATATTGTCAATATTTAAAATATTTATGTGGTGGTTGAATTAAATCTAAACTATTTTTTTAATGTTAGCCAAATTCATGCAAATTTTGACACATAAAAATTTATTTATTTTTTATCAATTCCAGATATTGAAATTATAGAGCCATATGCAAATCGTATAACGATAAAATACAAAACTATTAAATTATGTATTTTAATTGCATGCAATAATATTTTTATTATTGTTATCGTTAAAATTATTTTTTTATTATGTGGAACTTAGTATAAGTATACCTTGTGTTGTTGATATTTATGATTATAACGATTATTGTGGTTTGTTATTATTGTTGGATAATGTTTATATTTTGTGTCCCATTTTCTCTATTGTTATTTTGTATACATAAATACATACTTATTCAGATTAGAAATTTCATATGCGGAAATTTATCGACTAACATATACATTTTTGTTGCTATAAGTTTTAAGTGTTTATTATATGGTTATTGTATATATTATGTACGAATAATAAACAATCGAGTAAATTGATTAATATAACTACACATATAATAAAAACGTTATTCAACTAACTTTTTTAAAACGACTAATCGGTCTTTTGGGACCGATTTGTATATTCGATTTTATCAACCTAATCAAGTATTTATTATTAGAAAATATCTTAGCACTTGGATAAACATTCGATTATCTTTTATCTCAATAATACCAAAAATAGATTTGTTTTTCTCATATCTATGGATGAAATCCAAATAATTAAAAACCCACTTTGTGTATATTTATCAAGAACATAACAAAAAAAAAAAAAAAAGTTCAACAGGAAATTAATATTTTGGCATAACATATCAAGTCAATATTTGGGTCTGGTCCAAAAATTTTAGTTTTATGTATGTCAAATCACAAAACAGATTTTATTTTAGTTTTTGGCGTTTAATAAGTTCTTATACAGTCGAAAAATCATTTGTGCCAAATGAACTGGATGAGGGAGACTAGTCTATAAATGTTGCAGCAGATTTATGATGATGCTCGTTGCATATTTTTACAATTTTTGTGTTGTTTTAACGCGTCAAAATATGCCTCCAAAATCTTCATTGTTTAGTCGTAATTAAGTGTGATATTATGGCTGTTTCAAATTTATACCACGTTGCTGTAATCGGCTGGTAACACCACTCTTGCCGTCTAACGCCAAAATTACGCAATTTGTTCCTGTGTCTCATTTACTAGTATTGACAGGTGTAGTAGATTGGCACTTTGAATTTGTGCCATGATGTTTCGTAGTCAAATACTAAAGGTTCCACATAACTTCAAATGCTGCTGCTTCATATACCACCACAATCATCTATTCGTCCTTAGAAGGTATACCAATTCTCTAATATTCTGCTATATAGTTCCTGCGTATTTCGGGCGGACAATAATCTGAAATTTATTTTTTGCTGTATATCGACCAAAGTCTAATCTAAATTAACGGATATCGCTATATGGACTGACTGCAAAGTTTGCACAACGGATTTACCAAAATACTTGCAAACGTATATATAGGTGGGGGTATATCGTCAGGCCCACATCCGTCTCCAAAGCACTTCAATGTGGATAGAAAATCTTCATCAGATATGGCTGGAGAAATGATTAATATGTTGCTACTGCTTGATTGATCGATGTGGCCAGACAGATTGAAAAAATGCCGCATTCTTTTGGTGTTGATATAGTTATAAGTCATTTTGGAACGGAACCCCTCGATTCTCGTTTAGATGTGAAGTATGCTCAGAACTGTTTTGAATTTGTTTTAATTTTTTCTTGAACGCTATCCAAATAGGCCTAGTACTTAAATTTGAAATAAACCTCAAATTCCTCGTTGTAAAAAGCACCGCTTTGTATGCCCCCAGACTTGATTTCATTATTTTAGTATATGGCCTTATACTTAAAAGATTTTTTAGATTTATAAGCCGGCCATCGAACCAAATAGGGTGAACACTTATTACTTTGTTATAAATTGGTGCGTGGAGTTCAAAGCTTTGGTGTATAATCTATAAAATTTGTCGACATTTTCATTCACATCTATTGCATTTAAAATTTGTGTTTTTAGGCATACAGTCGCTAGTCTCAAATACAATATCCAAAGGTTCATGATTGACATCATTTACAACAAATGGGTTGCGTGAGTCAATTACTTTAAACACATCTACTTCCTTCGTGAAAACAAGATTTAAAAACATTTCCAGATTCTTAGCAATGATACTTAAAAACATCTCCAGATTCTTAGCATCTGACTTTATATTGCATAGAAGAATGCAATTAAAATCCAAGTCAAAATTTCAGATGATATTTGGAGATAAGATTGAAATCACCAAGTACAAGGAGTAAATCGGATGAATTTGATGTATTAATTACTTCTTCAATCGAATTGACCCATGCAGCATAATAATCACTGTTTGAATTAGGAGGTATGTACGCTTTGTATAAACATGTAACGTTGATTAATTTAAATCTTCACGCAAATTTGCTCAACTCCTGATGGGACTCATGACATTAGTTTAGAATGCACGGCTATGTTTACGCCACCGCCCGATTTTCTAGACCTAGTTTCAAGTTTGCGATCACATCTACAATATAAAGAACATAGTCGTCTCCAAAATATTCAGAACTAATGATTCCTGGATTGGAGTTGCTTTCACCGATTACATAAATCAGGTATGTAGTTTGATTGTAGAACAAAACGGTAAAATGTGGATAATGTTGAAGACATTTTATTAATATATTCAGCACACCCTGTGACTGGTTTACTTCCTGACTTTTCAGATGGTTTAGTTTTAGTTGTGGGCACTCCAGGTACAACATTGGTAAATTTAAATGGCGCCCTATCGTCACTAGCGAGTGTAGCAAATCATCTTCATCGTGTGTCTCGATATCGTAACGATGAAGTGTGGTAAACTACTAAATAGTTCAATCGTAGGAGCTTTGGTTCTTATACATATTTATAACATTTGGTGATGTTACACCTTGTGTCTCGTGCATCGTTAGGACTTTACTAATTGGTGGTAATGTAATCTTGGCGATTAATAAATGCGTATCTTCTTTGGTGAAAGTTAGATAATATGTGTTATCTAGAATTGGTAGTGTTGAAATTTTTGATGGTAATTTGAAGAATTTCATTGATACAGCTATATATGTGCTGATATCTGGATAACATTCTTTTAGTAACAGGACATCTATATGTAACATTTAAATGCTCCGAATTTGTTATAAACTTATTAGCGTCATAAACTTGCATATGAAAATGATGTAATCTGTCAATGTATGGAATTTGATTTTTATCCCCAAGAAGATATATTTTTAATCATTTATTGAGCATGACCACAAGTCTAATATAACCAGCATGCACCATCATATTATATTCATCAATAATTATGGTATTATAATTTTGGGTTCCATTAATTAGATAAGAAGCAATCGTTTTATAGTTTAATACGTATTTGTTGAAATCAGTCTTATCCTTAACGCAACGAGCAGTAATTTTAGATTTGAGGTCTAGTCCTTCTTTTGTGGCACATAAAACGAGATCATTGCCTAGTTTATGGGTGTTTACTATCCATATATGATTTTCCGCAGCCTGGAACACCCTGAACGGAAATAACTGTAGAGCGCTTGATGTTGTCCTTAATAAAAACGGTATTTAAATGGTTGTACGTTAGGTGATCGAGCATAAGTTCAGAGCCCGCCGAGCATAAAATGAATTTCCGTATTGTCGAAAAAAAATTGGTATAGTCACAAAATTTGACTAGGTTTACGCCGTCAAATCCAACCTGATGATTAATAGTAGGCTCCTCAAGGTATTTATTGTTCAGATTATCATATATGGAAATGTACGCCGATAGTAAAGACGAAGTTGCCAAGAGCATCAGGTGAATGTATTTGTTGTAGTAGTTTTGTAGGTGGCTCTTAATGATACTTTATCAGAGTGCTTTATGTAAAACATTATTTCAATTAATGAGTTCTTGTAGTAGGAATCGACAGATGTATCAGCATAAAATAAAGAAGATGCGACTGGAGTAGACTTCAAAAATTTGGAGGGTTCACCGGTAATCCAACGTGATGATAAAGCTCTTTCATAATGCGTTGACATGTTGAACGGAATGTGTAAAACCCATTTGATGTTGCGGCATGAGCAGTTTGTAATATAATCCAAGGCTAACTTTAACTTGTCCGCATACATAGCAATTGCTGTCCAGAGTCAGGATAAACGATTCACTTTTCCGTTGTTGCAAATATGTCTAGGTAGCGAAGTGACCTGACACATGTAAGTGAACGATATAGTAATCGATCAGATTCGAAATTACGAGATTTTGTATCCTGTGAGAATTGTTACTCTCGGTATTATGTGCTCGGTATTTAGATTTTACTATACCGCTGTAAAATAATGTTGAAATACCAAAACCCAATAAAAAAATGTTGACTTACAACACATCTGTCAAATAGAAACGACTATTCTAGGATGGAAATGAGTTAGGGCCTTCATGTTTAGAATTCAACGAAACCTAAACCCATATAATTCCAAAAAAGATAAGATTCCGATCAAGTAAAATAAATTACTGAAATAAATTAAATCATCAAGAGCTTTTGTCGAGATATCGTGACAAAATTATTTAAAATGCATATTGAAATACAACAACAACTAGAAAAATCAATTACGGTTTCAGAATTATTTATTTGGATAATTTACTATGCATAATTTAACAATCTAAAACAAACAATTATGATTATTAAATATCCTATAACTTTTAGGATTTTAAATCAAGCAAATACTCACTACAGCGACAAATATGTTAAATAATTTTAGGTTGCTTTCAAACTATATGAAATAAATGTTTAAAGTTTGTTATCTCAACTTATTCAAATTTTATGGGTCAAAAAGTTTATATCGTAACTTTGAGAAACATGAACGATTTAATTATAATTAATAATCTTCAAAGTTTGGATATCCTTTGAAATTTTACTTCAACTCACTTTTGGTCAACAAAGTTTTTCAAACAAAACAAAAAACTTCAAAATTGTAAACTTGTTAAAAAATAATTCTTAATAGTTTAAAGTATTCAACATAGAAATAAAAACAGACACTCAAGTACATATATACACAATTCAAACTATGTTCTAGCAGAAATCGAACATCATTCACAAAATATTTCAAGTGGATGTATTATGTACTATAAATACGATTCACCTGCAGATGAAATAAGATTATATTTGATTAAAAATATTCTCGTTGAAGAATTTGTTTTTGTGTTAAATGGTTTTAAACCGTATGAATCTATACAGAATCAGTTGAGTGTGAACACAACTAAAAATAAAAAAATTAAAATGCTCAGAAACTTAAAAGTAGTACAAAAACTAATTAAAAATATAAAGTTGTTCATTTGAAATAATTTAATTGCAGTAAAATTATATTTACTTAACTATATATCCTATATATATATATATATATATAGCTAATATTCAATTTATATTTCATTTTGTATATACTTCCAGGAAATATTTCACGAGCATGCAACCCATTTAATGTATTTGAATGAACATTTGAATGCGCCCAGTTTAATTTCATCGAATATACCCGATATAATTAAAGAAAATGTATTACGAAATTTTCGGTTGGGTGCACGACATTCACCGTATTTTATACACGGTGACTATGGAACGGGTAAAAGTAGTCTATTGGCCGAGTTGTATACTCAATCGGCCACATGGTTCGATAGTAATCAAAAAGTGTCACGAATTATACGATTTTCTAAGGCTACACCACGTTCGGCATACAATTTAGAATTGATGCGTGTCATATGCCAACAAATTTCAATTATTTTTGATATACCAGAAGGATATCTACCGAAGGATGCGTCATTCGATCCACTGTACATAAACAATTGGTTTCAGAATTTATTGCGACGCTGTGAAGATTTAAAAAATGAAATACTCTTTTTATTTATCGACGATCTGCATAAATTGAATCCGCTCGACTGTGATATTGTGGCCGCACTATCATGGCTACCGATAAGTTTACCATGGAACGTTTATTTAATATGTACCACCCGGATCACGATTGATTCGTTGAAATTGACACCAATGCAAAAGGAACGTTTTAAATCGGGTGAATCGTTCTACGATGTGAATAAATTTAGTGTTAAAGTGAAAAAGGTGAACGAGAACGAATCGTTCGATTGTTATATAAATAAAAAATTTAATATGCTTGAAGGGCATTTTGGAAAGAAGGGGATTGGCCGGCTGGCCACGTATATTACATGTTCCGAATATGGGCTGAGCGAAACCGAACTATTGGAATTATTGATGCCCACGTTTAATAGTGAGGCATACATTGATACGCACGAGGGAGATTTTAATTTTTCGACATTCAAGACGATTCGACGGTATATGGGTAAGTAAGTTTATGATTTAAATTTATTGTGTATTCAAATTTTGGTAAAATTTCACTCAATTCATAGTAAAAACTAAATCCTATACTGATTTCTTGAATTGTATACAATCAAAATTATAACGGAATTTTTAAAATTCAAAATTTTGATGAATTTAATCAAAATTTTAAAAAATTCACGTTCAATTTTACACCAACAATTTTTTTTCAAAATTTAGAATTTTAATTAAAAACAAATATTTTTTTTAAGTTTCCAATAAAATTATAAACAAATTCAAATTTTCATTCAATTCGTCAAAATTAGCAATTTGCAAATTTTAAAAATCGTTTACTTTTATTTTATTGTGTTAATTTTAATTTTGTAACGCAGTTCGAAATTTTAAATTTTAATTGCGTAACTTTGAACTACCGTAAAATTTATCTACCGATAAATTTAGCGTTTCAAAACATTTAAAATTTCCGGAATTTTAATTAATTAATTATTGTTTAACAGGACAGGGTACAATGACATAATTTACTTAATAGAAGGGTAAATCGAATTTTTATAGTGTACTTCGTATGCAATTCAGAATTTAAAATCATGAATTGTCCAATTAAAATTATTATTGAATTTTGAAAATTTCATAATTTCAAAATTTGTTGCAGTTAATCAAAATTTTTATTTAAAATTTTAAAAATTTTCATTTAATTTTACTTCAAATTCAAATTTTAATTTGTAAAATTTTAAACTGAATTTCGAAATACTAAATTGTAAATTTGTATTATAAAATTATAAGCAAATTTAAGTTTTCATTAAATTCGTCAAAGTTAGAATATTTCAAATATTTCAAACATTAAAAATTTTCGAATCTACAAATAAATTAAATTTATAGCTATGGAGTATTTACACAGAAAAAGAAATCAATTTCATAACCAGTTTCTCGTTCAATTCAAATTATTGATGTATTTTATAAAATTTCGAATTTTCATGACAAACAATAAAGTTACAGTGAAAAGCATCAATTCTAAAAATAAGGACAGTTTGAAATTTTGATATTAAATTTAAAAGTCAAAAAATTTTAGAAATTTTTGAATGTCTTGAAACGTCAAAGTTTTGCTAAAAATTAAAATTCTTAAGCTTCGGTACAATTATTTGATATAATTCGAAATTTGTTTAATGAAACTTTAACTTTTATTTATTTATTTAAATTTTATTTATTGACATTTAAATATTCATTTTGTTCTAACTTAAATTTCTATGATTAAATTCGTAGAAATTAGAAACCTCTACGCACCCAAAATTCAATCATCGAAAGCTTTGCTGAAATCTCCGTAAGTGTCATTTCAAAATACAATATTTGTGTATCTAAACTACATATATTGGATACCTAAATCGTTGAGTGACGATGAGCCGTTCGTTTGCTACACTGAATGAAAATCAGGTTTTGGTCTGAGTTTTGTATTGTAGCGACCGATACAATTAATTGGCAATCGCCTTAATTTCAATTGTATCGTAATCACTACAATTTCGCGTTTGCCCATTTCCACTTATCGACGAGGCAACGGGTTAACATTACATTATTTACTTTCTGTATGCAACTCATACTCTTGTTATGTATACAGAATATTTTGCATTTCCTCGTATTCGATATTCTATGTACAACCAAATTTTATATTCATGTACATAGCGAGACAATTTCTCTCTCGAATACATACGCGCATAATAATATTACGCACGAGAACATTCTATGGCGTGATACTTATGTACCAATCATCTTTCGTCATATGTTTTTCTATTCTCACCAATATTCATGACGAACAAAACGAAATAACATGTACATGTTATTTCGTCTAGGTGATTGAGATTTTCGCGCGTAATGACCGACGCACACTCCAACAATTTATATTTCCTATTTGTGCATTCTCTCGGTCTATGCAATATTTCCCTTGCTGAATTTTATATACATGCGATTTAGAATCCTCTCTCTCTCTTTTCCGTTTTTCGGTTGGCGCATGTGATGCGCCATCAGAATTCTACCTTACGTTCTTGGGAGTACATGGTGGTGAACCAGTTACATAAATTATAAATTAAAATTGTGAAATAAATTATGATAAATAAATAAATTATGATAAATAAATAAGTTGTGATAAATAAATAAATTATAATAAATAAATAATTTTTAATAAATAAATAAATTATAATAAATATATTATTTGCGAAAATAAAAGAAGTTATTATTGTGTATATTTGTTATTTGTGAGAAGTCCAAACCGGACAATAAAGTTTTATTAGGAGCATACATCTCCATAGTGGTGACCTCGATAACGGTTTTTACCGTAGCGAAATAACAAATAAAAAACACACATTAAATAAAATTGATAACCAAGTCACGCAACCGCGTGGGAAGACAACAAAAAAAATATTCAACAGTGCGTAGGGCCATCCCACGTACCATCGCGGGAACAATTATTTTAAACTTACACGCAACCGCGTGGGAAGATAGGAATTAACCACGTGTCGTAGGGGAAGACCCACACACGCAGCGCGGGATTTACGGTGAAGCGATCAGACCCTCACCGCAGCAACAGGACCATCAGCAGCAGCAGAACAACAATTGAAAACCGGTACCAAGTTTTTTTTATCTATACAATTTTTTTTCTTGTACTATATTTTTTTTTATTCATTAATTTAACGTAAATTCATAAATTAATTAATTATATATAACGTAGAGTCAATATTTTTTTTGATTAAAAATTCAATTAACGTAACGTACTAATACTAAAAATTTTATATATATATATATAAATACTTTTTCACCACCACGTGTACACCCATCCAAATTCTACACAAAGGTCGTATCTTGTTGCACTCCTCCCGCCATCACAATCGTTGGGTTTAAAAAGAGAATAATTTGATATTTCAAAATAAAAATTAATCAAATACAAAAAAAAAAAACGGTTTTTATTAAAACCACCCAACGACGGTGATTTCAGCCCGCTGTAATCACTCAAACAAAAGCGTTCGAATCAAAACCAATTTTGAATTTCTGCCGATTCAAAATTTGATTGATTTTTATTGGATTCCGCATCTTTGAGTGCTAGTGTCATCGTTTAAGACCCTTGTGCTTAACGATACACTTCGTATAGTTTTTTTTATTCGCATTGTTTCTTTTATTTTTTTACCAGCACCACACATTGGTTTACTGGAGGTTTTTTTTACTCGGTCCGATTAAGTACCTACAAGGGAAAACGCTTGGCCGAGTAGTTTTTACTAAATAAAACCTCGAATAGTAAATTACCAATTTCCAAATTAAATTACAAAATGGCACCCAAATTGGACCCAAGTCAATTGAATGACGAATTAGTGGACAATTTAGATAAAATGGAAATTGGGAATGATAATGAACTGTCAGACATGAGCATAAAGTTACAACCATTTTGGTTAGAAAGCCCGTCTGACTGGTTCAACATGGTCGAAATAATATTCAACCTAAAAGGCATTACAAGCGACAAAACGAAGTTCATGCTTGTATTAAATGCATTATCCCCGCAAGCGAGTACAAAAATATCCGATATACTCGCCGATCCGCCTAAACAGAATTGCTATATTACAATAAAACAGGCGTTTTTAGATCGTTTGGCTCCGTCGGCAGAACGGAAACTCACTCAGTTATTGAGTGGCCAAGATTTGGGGGATATGCGGCCTACTGAGATTATGAGACATATTAAAACATTATCAGAAGGAAGATTGAATGATTCAGTGTTGCGATCACTCTGGTTGAGGAAACTCCCAGAAATAATAAGAATTGCGATGGTCGCACATTCCGACACAGCTGATATTAATGCTCTCGCCAAAACTGCGGACACTATGTACGAACACATTAATCCGCATAGTCAAATAGCCACAGTAGCAGAGAAAAACAATCAATCTTCATCGTCTCAACAATTTCGACCATCATCATCAACAAAACGCGACTCAGTCGAAGCCAGATTAGCTCGACTCGAACAAAAGATTGACCGAGCCTTAAGCGGTAATAATCATGATAATAGACCTAGAGATAGATCGCGATCTCGATCAAGGTCGCAATCTCGGTCACGTTCGCGTTCACGTCCGCGGTCACGTTCTCCGCAAAATAACCGGAGATACGGTAACAAATGCTGGTACCATTTTAAATTTGGTAACCGAGCGAACAGGTGTATTAAGCCCTGCAATTTTACAGGCCCACCGACCGCCGGCGAATCATTACATTCAAAAAACTCGCAGACTCACGGGTAGATTCATTGAATCGCAACACCCAGAAAACGAGCAGATTATTCCTTTACGATAGTAGGAATAATCTGAATTTTTTAATTGACACTGGAGCTGACTTATCAGTAATCCCTGTCAAACAATTTTTAAATCTAAAGTTTTTCAATAATAAAAACTCAGATTTAGTACTTTCGGCCGCCAACGGTTCAACCATTTTAACTTATGGAACTAAATTGCTCCAGGTTGATATCGGGCTTAGACGAACTTTCACGCATGCCTTTTTAATTGCTGCTGTGAATCGTCCAATAATTGGCGCCGATTTTCTGTGTAAATTTGGCCTATTAGTTGATGTTAAAAATAAAAGGCTAGTTGATTCAGCGACTCAGCTGTCAACCCTTGCCGTAATGGATTGCTCTGACATACCTTCACCAATCCATTTTATCATCAACAACGCCTATGGCACGATACTCAAAAAGTATCCGGCCCTAATTGCCGAGCCAAATTATAATTTACCAGTCAAACATTCCGTGGTACATCATATAGTAACTGAAGGACATTTACCAGTTTCAAGACCACGAAGGCTAGATTCGGTTCGCCATAAAGCTGCACAAACCGAATTCCAGCACATGGTGGAATTAGGAATTTGCCGGCCATCGGCATCTTCCGTTTCTTGTCCATTACATATGGTCAGGAAAAAAGATAACGATTGGAGACCATGTGGGGATTACCGGCGACTTAACATAGTTACTACGCCGGATCGTTATCCTATACCCCACATACAAAATTTCTCCATGCGCTTGCATGGATGCAAAATCTTCTCCAAGATCGATCTTATTAGAGGTTATCACCATATTCCCGTTGCACCTGAAGACGTTTTTAAAACGGCAATCACTACCCCATTTGGCCTTTTCGAATACACCCGAATGCCATTTGGACTACGCAATGCCGCTCAAACGTTTCAGCGATACATGAACGAAGTCACTCATGATTTAGACTTCGTTTTCGTCTATATTGATGACATTTTAATTGCTTCGAAATCTGAGGAACAACACAAACTTCACTTGGATCAACTATTCCAAAAGTTAGTGGAGTTTGATGTTCACATTAATAGTGCTAAATGCGTATTTGGCGCCAGCACACTTGACTTCCTCAGTCACAAAATTACACCTGATGGTATTCTACCTGCTGAAGAAAGAATTAATGCTATCAGGAATTTCCCTCCTCCCAGTTCAATTAAGGGCATTCAGCGTTTCGTTGGTATGATTAATTACTACCATAGATTTATTCCGAAACTTGCTGAAACACTTGCCCCTATTCACTCGCACTTGGCTGCTCTAGTTAAAAAGCCCAAGACGCCCAAGAACTTTTCTTGGCCCGAGGAATGCCAAAATGCATTTGCCTCGTTGAAGAGTGAATTAACTAACATTACTCTGTTAGTACACCCACTGGACGCTTCAAAGTTCAGTATTACGACTGATGCATCGAACTCTGCGGTTGGAGCGGTTCTGCAACAGCTCAATAATGATATTTGGGAGCCATTGGGATTCTTCTCTAAGAAGCTATCGGATGCCGAGAAAAAGTACTCCGCATTCGATCGGGAATTACTAGCAATTTATCTAGCGATTAAGCACTTTAGATATTTTGTTGAAGGTCGGGAATTCACTATATATACCGACCATAAACCTCTAACTCGAGCAATTCAATCCAAAACTGAGCGAAATCCTAGACAATCTCGTCATTTGGATTTCATTTCGCAATTCACTACGGATATCCAACATGTGACAGGCAAAAACAACGTGGTCGCGGACACCTTATCACGCACCACCGAAACTGCCTCAGTCGAGACTCACTTCGACTTACACAAAATTAGCCAAGCTCAAGAAGCCGACCTGGAACTTCAGAATTTATTTTCTGGTTCTCTTTGTCACACTAGTTCATCACAGAAACTAGAGCTCCTTAAATTACCTGGCTTAGAAATTTACTGCGAAACATCTACGGGTGCAAATCGCCCGTACATCGCAGAATCACTGCGTCGAACCATTTTCGACGCATTACACAATATTTCACATCCTGGTATCCGTGCTACTCGTAAGTTGATCACTGCTCGATATTTTTGGCCAAGCATTAATAAAGATGTGACCCATTGGGCACGAAATTGCCTAGCTTGCCAAAAATCCAAAGTTCAAAGGCATACAAAATCGCCTCTTGGACATTTCGAAATTCCACCAGGTCGATTCGAACATATCCATTTAGATATTGTTGGACCACTTCCACAATCCAATGGATATTCTTATATACTTACCTGTGTCGATCGTTTTACCAGATGGCCGGAAGCTTACTGCATGGACAATATGTCTGCAGCTACAATCGCTTCTACGTTTGTATCTAATTACGTATCCCGATTTGGGGTTCCTCTAAATATTACTACTGATCAAGGAACACAATTTGAGTCCAAACTTTTTGCTGAGTTAACGAAACTCCTTGGCTCAAATCGTATACGTACTACGGCCTATCATCCTCAAGCAAATGGCATGGTTGAACGTTTTCACCGCCAGCTCAAATCAGCACTAATGGCTCGAGGAAATACTAGTAATTGGAGCTCTGAGATTCCCATTGTTTTACTGGAATCCGAGCTACAGTGAAAGAAGATCTGAAGTGCTCACCAGCGGAAATGGTCTATGGCCAAACTATCAAACTACCCGGTGAGTTCTTCGTCGAAAATCCTCTTCCACCTTTACCAACCACAGACACAGTCGTCGACCAATTGCGCAATACCATGCAAAATCTGGTTCCGACAGCAACTCGAACAACTAATCAAAACACAATCTTTGTCCCTAAAACGTTGGACACTTGTGATTTTGTTTTTGTTCGCACGGACAAGGTTCGCACAGGATTATCACCACCCTACGAAGGCCCATATAAAGTCATTCGACGCCTTCGCAAACATTTCATTATTTCGATCAAAGACAAGAATCATAATATTTCTATTGATCGATTGAAGCCAGCTTACGGAATACTAGCCTCGTCTGATCAAATATCAGCATCTCGAGCGCGTAAAACAGTACGTATAGCAATATAATTCAAATAATTATATCAGCTTCATTTAGGGGGGATCTTCACTTGCAGGGGAGTCCTGTAGCGACCGATACAATTAATTGGCAATCGCCTTAATTTCAATTGTATCGTAATCACTACAATTTCGCGTTTGCCCATTTCCACTTATCGACGAGGCAACGGGTTAACATTACATTATTTACTTTCTGTATGCAACTCATACTCTTGTTATGTATACAGAATATTTTGCATTTCCTCGTATTCGATATTCTATGTACAACCAAATTTTATATTCATGTACATAGCGAGACAATTTCTCTCTCGAATACATACGCGCATAATAATATTACGCACGAGAACATTCTATGGCGTGATACTTATGTACCAATCATCTTTCGTCATATGTTTTTCTATTCTCACCAATATTCATGACGAACAAAACGAAATAACATGTACATGTTATTTCGTCTAGGTGATTGAGATTTTCGCGCGTAATGACCGACGCACACTCCAACAATTTATATTTCCTATTTGTGCATTCTCTCGGTCTATGCAATATTTCCCTTGCTGAATTTTATATACATGCGATTTAGAATCCTCTCTCTCTCTTTTCCGTTTTTCGGTTGGCGCATGTGATGCGCCATCAGAATTCTACCTTACGTTCTTGGGAGTACATGGTGGTGAACCAGTTACATAAATTATAAATTAAAATTGTGAAATAAATTATGATAAATAAATAAATTATGATAAATAAATAAGTTGTGATAAATAAATAAATTATAATAAATAAATAATTTTTAATAAATAAATAAATTATAATAAATATATTATTTGCGAAAATAAAAGAAGTTATTATTGTGTATATTTGTTATTTGTGAGAAGTCCAAACCGGACAATAAAGTTTTATTAGGAGCATACATCTCCATAGTATATTAAAATAGTTCCAAAAGTAGGTGATAGAAAACTTCGATGCACAAATGAAGTTGATATTGTTCGTCCTGCGAACTTTCGGGATATATATAGAACAAAATTCTAAAAAAATTATTTTATGAAAGAACATCAAAGATCCAATTATAAAGTGAATGCAAGTTTAAATTTTCGTTACGCAATTTTATCGATATTTTAGAAATTTAGAATGTTTTGGGACGTAAAATTTCTGCGTATAGTAATTATTTTCTAACAATTCTAATTTCTATCATTTTTAATTTTAATTCGAATTTTGTAAGACATAATTCACAATTTGAGATTTAAAATTAAATTATCGAGCTTTAAATATTTAATTTTTTTGGAATATCATAACTATGAATTCAAAATTATAAACAAATTCTAATTTCGACTAAATCAGTCAAAAATAGAAAAGCGTCTTAACTTTTCAAAATTCAAAATACAATTTAGAATTTAACCTGCTGCTATCATCTAACATAAGGCTCAGAAGCCGGAGGCTAAACCTTGCGACCACCAAGATCCTGCATCCACTGTCGAGTTTAAAATAAAATAAAACCGATTGTGATTGCACCAGGTAATCGTAAACTATACAATCGTCGCTTTTATTTATCAAAGACGCAAATAATAATTTAATCTTCTTTTGCATACCAGGAGCTAACGTCTCAGTTCTTCCAGTAAACTTATTTTACTTACCACACGCTACGACGCATTTTCCAACACACTTTTATATTAGCATTAGTTGACAAACCAATTATTGCTGATAAGTTTCTAATTAAATATGGCCTTCTGGTCACCCTTCGTGGAAGACGCCTAATTGACATGGCCATTTCTCTTGCTATCAACGCACTAACAGCGCGAACCAATATCCAGACCAATTCATTATAAAGTTATCAACGGGTACGGTGAACTTCTAAAGATGTTTCCTACACTATTAAACACCCAATTATAACCGTACAGTACATCATAACGTGGTCCACGATCACGTAGATTGGACCCAATCAACAACAAAATTTCCCTTGCCGCTTGTTCAATTAGGCATATGCGGACCGTCATCTTCTTCGGGCACCTAACCGCTCCACATGATAAAAAAGAAAGACAACACTGATTGGCGTCCATGTGGTGATTATCGCCAATTCCTCATATTTACAATTTTTTGATGTATATTTTCTATGATTCTAGTCAGAGCGTATCATAAGATCCCGGTAGCTTCCAATGACGTGCCTAAAACGACAACAAGTAAAGACCACCTCAATCTTTTGTTCGAGCGTCTCGTTAGTTTTGGTACCAATATCAAGGCTTTGAAATGCGAATTCGGTGTTCATGCTTTAGAATTCCATAGCAACACAATTACTCCAGATAGTAATAAATATTCGCCAAGGCATAAATCTGCCACCTCCGAGTTGAAGTCACCACCTATTAAGAACCTTTTTCTCAGACGCTTAAAGAACTCTGAGTATTGTTTGGTTTTAAAATAATGCCTTGGTGGACAGTACAATCCTGCCACAATAATACGAACGTTGTTGGTTTTTATATAAACCACTGTGGCCTGAATTTCTTATTTTTCATACTTTGCTTGTTCAAAATGTTTAATATTTTTTTTATGATGACTGCACTTCTTCCTCTGGCTAAATTATCTGGATAAATAGTGTGATATACACAATAGCCTTTAAATATTATGTAGGATTGCTTAGTAAAATGTGTTTCCGAAATAGGACACACGTCTATATTCTCACATTTAAGTTTTAGTCATCCTTTGGATTTTAATTTTCTGAATTTCCTGTGCAACAATACATCCTAGGTAATTAGCAGGATGACCTTGTCCACAGTGTACACACTTTAGATAAACTTGCGGATTGTCGCATTATGCAGTTAGGTGGTGTCCGGCACATTAACAATCCTTGGAAATGTGCCACAATATTTTTGCGCGTGTCCATATGCTGGACATATTTTGCATTGCGGTATTAGTTTAGACTTTATAAGTGGTTGAATTTCCATTTTGCAACCCTTAGCTTCTTTTTATTTCTCCAGTTAATTTTGTTTATTACGCTTATTATTTTAAATTGTTTTGATGATAATTCATCATTAATTCGTACTGGGCTACATGTACGACTTAAGTTCCTTACCGTGACTCTGATTGGCCTTTCTTGATTATTTTGATACGTGTGAACGATAAATGAGCCTTCGCTCAAAGTTTTATTTTGATTCATGAATTTAGTGGATGATTGATTCTTCTGAAACACTCGACTTAATTATATCATAGAGCATGTTGTAATTTTTAACTTCATCTACTGTGATAGGTGGTGGGGGAGGTATTTTTTTATCTTTTTTGACGTTTGTCTCCACCTTTTGAGGCTGAGTATATTTTGATCCAATGTTTGTGGTTTTTGTGGTGGTGATAGTGTATAATTTAACTTTCTCTTTTTATGTTTCCTATACTTAGCACGAATCCATTCTATTTCTTTAGCTACTCGTAAGTCTTACTCATCGGTTTGATATTCAAGGTTTTTATTAATATTACAAATGGCGTTTTGGTTCTGTATCATTGGTGATTCGGTTTGACATTTACCATTGTTGCAATTAAATTTGCATCATTTCTTTTTTTAGCTCGTCAATTTGTTATTGTAAATTGAGAATAATAATGCTTTGCTGATTTTTCCGTTGCTTCTTGCCATTGTTTTTATAACATTCGCTTTTTTTCTGAAGCACAAGAACCGATGTTTCACTATAAATATATGAGCTTGTTATGCCTGCTTGTTGGGATGCCGCGGTTGCGCCCATATTCTTTTAGAATTGCTCCATGTTAAAATTTTGGGAGTATTTGGATATAGCTTGATTAAAATTTTTTGGTCTTACATGATATGTACTGTGAAAAATTTGTTTGTTGTCAAAGGATTTATATTTTTATAAATAAATATTTTTGTACGTACGGGAAACTGTTGAAATTAAAATTATGTACTAACGTGACGCTATTTGAAAAACAACAAAGAAAACCAAAGTCGGTGTAATTTGTTTTGAAATGGATAGTCGGGCTCTGGGTGTTTTGCACCATAAGCTCTGCGTAGCTACTTAAAATTGTTCTTCTAATAAATATTGTGTCGCATTAATTATGGAAACCCTGATTGATTATTATATATCCTAGGCCTAACTAGGTGTTTATATATTCCCTTTAGAGAATTTGTTCTTATAAAAGTTTTAAAAATGAATATGACACTACATCATCTCTTAAATGTATATACACACGTACACAATGTCATGTTATTTATTCAATTTATAAAGATTACATAATATATTATTTTAAGTAACCGAAAATAAAAATAAAAGTTTTTTTTTTGCTTCCAAGAACCCCAACGCATTTATTTATAATAAGATTTGTCAACCTTTTTAATAACCAGTCAAAATTCACGTCAATAATTTTTAATTTCATTAGATCTTGTGTATAGCAGCAGCAGTAGCACATTCATTTCCCAAAAGGAAAAACCAAAACATGAAAATTTTGTGGTTTTTGATTAAATTTTTAATCATCTTATTAAAATCTCTAGTAATACTCTTTAATATATTACCTTAAAAATTGATGCCATACACATACATATATAAATCTAATATCGAATTACAGACAAGGTACGACGTAAAATTCATATCTTGACGTCTTAAAATTTACAATTTTTTGTTTTTTGTGTTTTTGTTAAATATTAAACACTACATAAAGTAGTTTATAATTAATTCGAAGAAAGGATAACTATAAGAATTATGATTATTTACTATTATGTATACGGTGAAGATATGATATGATAAAAATGAAAATTTAATTTTAATTATTTTATTTTATTTTTAATTAAAAAAACTTAGGATTTTATTATCATGGTGCCATATACGTCATTATATTATCTTGGTAATATGTACGAATATTTAATTAAAAGCTTAATTATATTTAATATATGACTTTGTTTCCGTAGGTAGGTGCCAGGTAGTAACATATATGGTGTGTGTGTCACAATGATTGAAATAAAAGATTCGTATTACCTTGGGAAGCTTATATAGGAATTTAACATTTTATTTTTCTAGGAATTGAGCAAATATATATATATTTTATTAGGTTTCTATAGAATTCGACTGTATTCTATAAAAAGATTAATTTAACTATATACCCGTATAGCTTATATTTTGTGTACGACTAAGTAAATCGAGCAACCTGAATCAGTATAGGATTAGGAGTGAGTGAGTTAATATAATACAAAACCTAAATTTCAAATTTTCAAAATTAAAATTTCTCTCGATTCAAAGGAAACAATAAAATGTTGACTCAAATTCTATTGTTATAGACTTCTCACATATTTTTAAAAATACTTGCAGCCCCCTTGAACTCCACTAATTGTTGAAATTTATTTGTCTTTTTGAGATATGGGGCTGCTAGACTATAGAGACCTGATGCGTCGTACTGCTTCAAAACGTCGTACTGCTTCAAAACGTCGTCCCTCAAACTGTGCACTCAGTTCTGAATTTAAATTTTGCGCTTAGTAGTCCTGTTTGATTTTAATTTTCAAATGTTTCTTAGTTTGGTTCCCACCCTCGATTGTTTCCTTAGCTTGTAATTATTATTATGACTTCTATGCTTACGCTGAAACATATCAACTTACACCATAGCAAAGCTGCATCGTTTGAGCTTACGTTTGACATAGACATTTGTCTAATTCAGGAACCTTGTCTACTTGATGGTGTGGTTTCTGGTTTGGATCCTGTCGTTGGCAGAATCCTCTACAGAGGGTCCAATTATAAGATAAGGGCATGCGTCTTTATTTCAAACAATCTTGGTTCAACCATAATTCATGAATATTGCTCAGCGGACTTTGTGGCTGTGATCGTCTCTGTCGAATCGTCGAACTCATTCGGATCACTGGTAGTAGCATCTGTTTATCTGCCTTACGTTTCGGCCTCATCTCCTCCCTCGGAGGAGTTTAGAAACGTTGTTTCGTGGAGCAGGGCAAATCATTTACCTTTAGTGGTAGGATGCGATACTAATGCTTATCACACGTTATGGGGTAGCACAAATATTAACTATAGTGGTTTATCTCTACTTAATTACCTTAGCACATCTGAACCTGAAATGCTTAACAAAGGCTGTGAGCCTACCTTTATCAATTCAGTAAGGAGGGAAATGATTGACATAAGTTTGTGCTCCATGTCGATTATCCATTTGATCTTCAATTGGAAGGTGACCAATGATATTCCCATCTCCGACCATAGGTGCATCTCGTCTAATATAAATCTTAGAAGACCTATACTCTTAAACTTTATCGTAACAAGAAGCTTACCAACTGAGAGTTATTCTCTCTTGGATTGGAACCTTGGCAGGTTTCTTTGGGTGACTTCGGACATTGAATTGCTAGCTTCATCTTTGGCGGGCGCAGTCACGTCAGGCTACGAAAAATATTGTCCACTTATTACCAAGCAGAAATTTCAGAATAAGCCTTTTTAGTTTTCTGATCTTAAAATACTAAGGTAAACTGCTAGGAGACTCAAAAACAAAACCTAAAGATCTAACCTCCAGGTTGATTGAGAAAACTTTTTAACAGCTTCATTGAGATAACTTTTGGCTATTCATTTCCCTGGGTGCAATGTTATCAATCATGATTATGTTGATCACGCTTAGCCCAATGGTACTGATTATTCACCCGACTGGAACTTAGCCTGTAGGCTGGTCACTCTCAACACATTGCGCTGGAGCGTTTTCTCCTTCTCGCCTTATAAATCAAGTGGTTCGGATGGAGTTTTTCCTGCTGAATTACAGCATGGGTTTCCCCTAATTCAGGAACATTTGCTTCGACTCTATCAAGCATGCTTTGCGTTTGGATATGTTTCACAGTCCTGGTGCAGGAGTAGTGTTGTGTTCATCCCGAAACCTAGGAAGACGGATTATACCGATCCCAAGGCATATTGCCCTATTAGTCTTTCTTTAACTTTTCTCAAAACCGTGGAAATAATTCTTGACAGATATATTAAGGATCATCACTTGTCTGTTATCCCACTCAGTAGCACTAAACATGCTTACAAAGTTGGGAGATCATGTGAAACTGCGCTGCATGAACTTGTTACGAGGATTGAAAGATCGCTTAGTATTAAGGAGTTTCTTGTGGGCACTTTCCTCGATATTGCGCGTGTCTTTGATACTACTTCTTTCGCGACCATCACTGAAAACTGCACTAATTTTGGAATTGACCAAACCATTGTTACTTGGATTGGATCTTTGCTGAGGTCGTGCATTGCTGTGGCCGAGCTGAACTCCTTTTCTATTTCGGTTAAATTTACCAAAGGTTACCCCCAGGGAGATGTCCTCTCACCTCTCTTGTGGCTTTTAGTTGTTGACGAATTACTTGTAAAACTATAGCAATCTATTTTCACTACGCAGAGTTATGCTGATGACTTAGTCGTTCTGGTTCAGGGTTACTTTTAGACTTAACGCAACGCGCTCTTCAAGTTGTAGAAAAGTGGTGTCTAGGGAAGGGATTGTACGTTAATGCATCAAAAACTAGTCTGGCTCAGTCCATCGTGGTTTTCGCTGACGGGTCTCACTCTAATTTTGGTGCGGGTTTTGGAACCTGTCCTGCACATGACCTACGATTATGTGAGAGTCTAGGCCGGAACTGCACGGTATTCCAAGCGGAGCTGATTATACTCTCACATTGTGCGATGGATGCTTCTAAGCTCGCTGTTTAAGTTACATTATTCTATGCAGTGATAGTAAATCTGAGCTCAATTCTTTACGGAATCACTGGTTAAGAACTGTAAACATTTTATTAATGTCCTTTGCTCGAATAATCGTGTCAGGGTTATGTGGGTTCCGGCTCATTGTGGTATTGAAGGTAATAAGATAGCTGATGTTTTAGCTAAAGCAGGCTCAGTGGACCTTTAATTGTGGTAAGAAAGCGTAATTGGCTAGCTTGGACTACATGCCGAATGGCGAAGTACTTCATTTGTGAACCTAATCTGAGGCTTACAAAGTTTGCTTTTTCTTTGAAGAAAGACCAACTAAGAGATTTGGTCGCTTTTCTGACCGGCCATGGCCGTTTTAAACTCCCAACTGTCTTGAAGATTCACTTTGTTTGTGGTTGTCCCGCTTTCGAGGTAGTTCCGTCCCGGTTTCTTAATCATAAATCTTTGAATATAGGTCAATTGTCATCCCTACCCTGGTTTAAGCTGTTACAGTTTGCCAGGGCAGCCGAGCGCATTTGCGAACTCTGATAAAATCCCCAGTTTGCACCATGGACCCAGAGTGGCATTGAGTGCGGAACCTGCTTGGGTTCCAGCCCAATATACTATTTAATAATAATAAAAATAATCACACACCTGTATGATAGGGGACTTAAAATCTACGAACATATTTTGATTGATTACCGTTTGATTACCAGATATATGCATAGCCAAAAACCACGAATTATGTGGTGTATTAAGAAAGGACCAACGTAGTCGGCTCCAACCTTGTAAAATGTGGGGCTGATAAATGTTACTATATCGGCACCATGGTTCTGCTAACGGTAGAGCCACGCAAAGTCCAAGGCGTAGTATGACCGATTTAAAAAGAGGGAGAGAGAGAGAGAGAGGCATTACCAGATTTTAGACAGATTAATTGAATTTTGATTTTAGCCCCTTAAATAAATAGCTGCACGATATGTCTTTACTCTGGTGTCTGCAAATCCGTAAATGGCGTAAAGCACTGCAATTGATGTTAATGTGATTTGCCGAGGTGGTTGTTTAAAATTTGTGAGCAAACCTCGAAAAAACTGCGATATATATAGGTTTTGAAGAAGCGACTGATATCAATCCTGCTTATGAATACATGTTTATTGTAAATATGCAGGTCTTGTCTCATAGAATAAGCGATCATGACTTCTGATACCAACGGTCTATTATTCTTAAGAAGTATCAATTATATAGTTACTCACCCAATCCCGAGGTATTTGGTTTGAAAAAAAATGTCGAAGTTGCTACCGCTCAGGATCTAACTAACGAAGTCACTAAAAACATATAGATTTACAGATATATTCAATAAACATTTGGATAATATAATTAATGTCAATTACAAATCAATAACTGCAATGCATAGCAAGCAACAACAACGACAAATATTTGTCGAGTTAAAATTAAATCTTCAACTATCAATATAGTTGTGTCAAGTATCATTACTCAACATACCTATCGAAAATAAAATTCAATTAATTTCAATTGATGTCTGCTATATAATCCAATTAAATAATTAATCAATTAAATTTTCCCATTTTCTCTTCTCATTCATTGCGTATATACAGCACCATTGATACGTGAAAAATTGATGTCCGGTAAAATCCTTGTGGAATGGCGTCATGACATATGCCGAGAAATATCAAAACGTCGTTACATTCTATCCGCTCAAATACCATCGATCCACGAAGAAATCGCAAATATATTTTTTCCGCCCGAGGCCGAGGAGGAGAGTGAAGATTCGAGTGCGAATAACGATAGTGATCGATCACAGAAATCACAGGAAAAGCAACCGCCGCCACCACCAGTGGCGCCAGTACCGATAACACCAACCACCACCGAAAAACCACGCACCGAAAGTATAGTGTCCGTAAAAGCGGATATATCGTATACGACGCGTCACGTTGAAGAGGCATGGCATCATTTGATGCAGGCAACGAATACCGATAAATTAAAAATAATCGCAGTTTGTAATTTTGATTTTTTATTGGCCTCGGTCCAAACCGTATCGATAAGTTATTTACGTTGTTTAATCGAACATGTCCGATGTTTTATATTGGATCGGGATATTGAGCTTATTTACTATACAATTCGAAAATCGAGTGATGTTATAACGCGTGACGTAATGCAACTAGGAGCACAGGTAATAGATTAGCGTTTATATACAGCTTTGTGTACTAAAATTTAATTTATCGCATTTTCCAGATAATTTGCTGGCTTCGTCCAATATCTGAACATGAATTTGATAATTCACTTCTTGGTATAACGGTTCGATCGGCTACAGCATGGTGTGATGGACATACAGTACCTCTATTAGTACCGCTATCCGGTTGGTTACCGGTACCACTGCCATCCCAAATTCGTACAATGACAATATCTGGTGGACCGGTACGCTGTATGGAATTGGCACCATCGAAACAACATTTAATCATATCGCCGAGTAATGGTGAAGCACAGCTATGGCATATCATGAGTAATTGTGTTGTGCACAAATTTAAAGGACATTCTGGTCCAGTTACGTGTATGATTGCGCCAAAAAATCGGCAGCAACTAATTACCGGGTCAGATGATACATCGGTTATTGTATGGGATATGCAAACGCTGTCGATTAAGCTGAGGATATGGGAGCATATAGCGGCCGTGCTTTGTGTAACGGTGGCACTTAATAATACGCTGATGATCAGTGGAGGGGATGACTCGAGTATTATTATTGCGTCACTGAACGATGGAATATTGGTAAGTCCAAATTAATCATTTATTACAACCCAAACTACATTTCAATATAAATAATTTTGAATCCAATACTGTTCTTGAGAAATTAAATTTCTTTCAAATTCTCATCAATTTTCTTTCAATTTTATTTTTTCACATTCAAAATCTTATCAACTTTGATTCAAATAATGTTCAAACTTTAATCAATTTTATTTCAAATTAGTTGTAAAGAATGAACTTAGATCAGCTAATTTTTTTATTGAAATTCAGTTCAAATTTAACTGTTTAACCTTCCTGTAGAAATCAACTGAATACGAACTTCTAAAGTTCTAATTCCACTCATATTGTATTCAACTTTTTAGGAGGATTAGAGAGGATTAAAAATTAATTCTTTCAAATTTTACTAATTTTAAATTTCCTTAGAGTTTTTTTGCTATTTTCCAATAGGTGGAAAGAGAAAAAAAATTCTATATTTCAATTTTAAAATTTAATCAAGTTTTATTCAATTTTTATTAAAATTCTATTTGAAATTCTTACATTCTTACATTATAAATAACTTGAATGAAAAATTTCGTCTTAAAAATCTTTCAAATTCTATTCCAACCCAATTTCTTTCAAACCAATTCAGGTCAATTTTTTTTTTGTTTTTTTAAAATTGATTATATGGTTTTCAACATCATCATTTTCACCACAATGTGTCGTCTTGTAGTGTTTTCAATTAAACTAGGTCGTGGGGGTCTCGCAGTAGTATGCATCATCAAATACATTGCACATACACTACACCAACAAACAAAAAAATTGAAAACAAATTTAAATAAATAAAATCCTTTTTAAATCGAAAATTTACGAATCTAATTGACTACATCATTCAACGTTTTATGTCTGCCATATATGTAAATATCAAATGTTGATTGCGCGCAAATTTATCGAAAGAATTTTATTTATTTTGATTTATGTATATTTACAAAAGGTGTCAGAAGGTGGAGTTAATTTTTAATTTAATTTGTATTTAAATTCTATTTGTTTGTATGTTTTGCTTGTCATTCTTCCAGAAAATGAAAATCGATCATCATCGAGGACCAGTGACCGCTGTTAAAATTAGTACATCCAGCGATGTACTAGTATCATCGAGTTTAGATCGGACCGTTTGCCTATGGTCACTAGACGATTACACGCTGTTAAATACAATTCAATTAGCACATCCAATACTAAGAATAGAAATTTCTAGCGATTCGGTAAGTCACGTCATTGTATATTTTTAATCAATCCATCCATGTCTGTGTGTATCGTCGTCCTCGTTTCTATAATTTAAAATGATTTGAAAACGACAAAATCGTTACGATTTTTGGTTTGTGTCTTATTTTTTTGCTATTTCGATGATTCTAGAATCTCTCTTTATTTTAAGGGTTCTATCGTTCTATTATATACATAACCTAATTGTTTTTTGACCCAAAAATATAAAGCTCTAGCTATGTATGTACGTACAGCTTTGTTTTTATGTATGTACTACAGTACAAAAGATATATACGAGATGTGAAATAAGATTTTATATTTTGTTGTGAGATAAATTCTTTATTATATGCGTTCAGTGTGGATCAAATTAATTCTGTCAAACACATTTTTGGGCTTATGGCATCTAGTAGAGGATAGATTTTTTTTTGTTTGCATTTCTAGTCTCATATTAATTAAGATTATCGTAATATCGTATACAGAACAAAAAAAGGAGTTTTTTTTATTTGTCACTATAAAATATCTTTTTTGTGTGTTATATACAATGGACAAAGTTGCAAATGTTATTGTTATAATTAAGAGAAATAAGATGCTGCTGGCCTGTAATTTATATACATAAATGTAAATATTTGCAATCCAATTTTATTAAAGCTTTTAAGACTTGTGCACTAGTTGATTATGGAAGGCGTAGGTTTATATCCTATAACTATATCATTTTTAGCACTTTGTTTATAAAGCATTGGTCCTAAGGATGATTTCATGATGGCCACGGATTCGTAGGCACATAATAACAAAACCTAACAGAAAAATCTCGCATAAAACCGACAAGGTGTGTATTTAAGCTAAGTTAAAAATCTAAGAAGAATATCAAATTTAAAATTATTACACATTTTGGAATTTGAATTATAAAATATAAATATTTGTATTAGAGAATTGGGTTAACAACGAAATTCATTATGTTGTCACAATCACGATCCTTTTTGACAAATTCAGTTTTTGGGGAGTTGGTTAAACCGTTTTGGATAAAATCCATCTTTTCAAAATACATAATTAACAAAATAAGCGTCGATGTCAGATAGTGCAAGCGGGGCATTTACCCTTCCCTGTAATTGGCATTTTTCTGTCTAAAAATTAAGTTTCTGTAAACATTTTCTAACATTTTATTGAAAGATTTGTTTATCTTATAATAAAGTAACTTGCAAACCTAACGGTTTTTATATCACAAGTGAAATTTAAAAAATTGCAACAAAAACGATCGGTTCAATGACATTTGAATGGGCGAGCCTCACGCCAGAAATCACATTTTAGAGAACCCAAATATTTTTTATTTTTAGGCCATAATTTAGGCCACGACAATGCAATATATCTCAATATAAATGTTATATGATCAAGTCATAGAAAAGATTTTCAGAAAACCCAACTTCTATCAAAGAACTAATTGAAACAAAATATAATACATAGTTTGGCCCAGTATCGAGTTTGTGCATACTCTACATTGCCTGGAATCGGCCATAGAGTATCCAGAAAATATCAAATGTACAGTTTTGAGGGAATAGTTGAATGGATGATTTCTGGAAAACCCAACATCATATCATTGAACTAATTGAGACAAACCATAGTACACATTTTGGCCCAGTATCGCGTTTGTGCATACTCATTGCGTTTGTGCATACTCATTACATTGCCTGGAATCGGCCATAGAGTATCTAGAAAATGTCAAATTTACGATTTTCTGGAATAGATGGATTATTTCTGAAAACCCCAACTTTTACCAAAGAACAAATTGATACAAAATATAATACATAGTTTGGCCCAGTATCGAGTTTGTGCATACTCTACATTGGCTAGAATCGGCCAAAGAGTATCCAGAAAATATCAAATGTACAGTTTTGAGGGAATAGTTGAATGGATGATTTCTGGAAATCCCAACATCTTATCATTGAACTAATTGAGACAAACCATAGTACACATTTTGGCCCAGTATCGCGTTTGTGCATACTCTACATTGGCTAGAATCGGCCATAGAATATCCTGAATATATCAAATTTGCGGTTTTTTGGAATAGATGGAAGATATGTGGTAAACTCAACTTTTATCAAGGAACTAATTGAAACAAACTATAATTCTCATGTTGGCTCAGTACCGCGATTGAGCATACTATATGTATTGGCTAGAATCGGCCAGTATCCAGAATATATCAAATTTACGGTTTTCTGGAATAGATTTGTGGTAAACCCAACTTTTATCAAGGAACTAATTGAAACAAACTATAATACACATTGGCCTAGTATCGCGTTTGTGCATATTCTACATTGGCTAGAATCGGCCATAGATTATCCAGAATATATAAAAATTTCGGTTTACTAGGATTACTTACGGTTTACTTTATTTTATAGTATCTGGCCGATTTAGAAAATGTAGAGTATGCGCAAACGCGATACTGAGCCCACATTTCGGTATTATAGTTTGTTTCAATTAGTCCAATGATAAAAGTTGCGTTTTCTGAAAACCGTTTCTATGACTTGATCATAAAACATTTATGTTGAGATATATTGAGTTTACAGTTGGCTGACTTTGGCCTATTCTAGTCATAGTAGAGTGTGTGGCAAAATTATTTTCTTGTGGACTACGTGGCACATCCGAAATATATTTAAAAATATAAGTAAT
Source organism: Tipula unca (assembly GCA_951394425.1). Taxonomy (NCBI): domain Eukaryota; kingdom Metazoa; phylum Arthropoda; class Insecta; order Diptera; family Tipulidae; genus Tipula; species Tipula unca. Next base: position 167,047,674 of record OX596382.1, on the reverse strand, counting down.
ATAATAAAGGAAATATATGAGATTTCTGGTGTGATAATCACGTCAGAAAACCGTTCGTATTTCTTAAAGTATACTACGCATAGTATGCACACTTTTTTTTTAGTGAAAACACAAATTGGCACAATCAAATCCATGTATAAAAAATATAAAATATTTGGGTTTTCTAAAATGGGATTTCTGTAATTGAATTTTCCTGTCAAAATCTCAAAATGATAATGTTATAAAAAAAAAATTACTGATCGACACACGGCCTAAGAGCAATTGCCTTATGATGAAGAAACAAAATATTTTTGTTTTATTTTCATCGCTAATATTCTTTGTCTTTTCTATTTGCGGATTCAAACAATTGTGAGCCATTTTACAGCTGTACAGTCGAAAAAAACTGAAATTCGCATGGTAAAATGGATCAAGGATGCAGATTTTTGATTTGCAAATTGCAACCCTATCGAGTATTTCTCCGTATGTGTCGAGGTGCTATACATTCAAGCCTCTTATTTGCAACCTATAGTTTATAAAACCATCCGTATGGGAACGATAGAGCGGGAATTAGCAAAATAGGTTAAGACGATAAGAGTGGGCTTATGAGTCGGGTCGCTACGCTCCTGTCGGGAATCAGCAAACATTTCGGATCTATCGAAGGTGGATTATGCAACGCAATGCTACGTTGCCGTCGCTTCATGTCTATAATCGAAAAACCATTCCGACGGCATAGAATTGGTGATCAGTCATACGGGAACTATGGGTCAGACACGGACCAAATAAGCTCCTATAGCCATAAAAATAATTCCGAGGTGTGGCGGAGTGGTGATCAATGAATTTATCGGACCGAGATTAAGTTGCTGCGTTCCGGTCATTCCGCCCCCGCCACTGGAAAAAATTAGAACCAACTTAATGTGTAAACTTCGGTAAATATTATTTCGGTAATATACCATGAAGTTCTGGCACGTTATCAACAAATATTCAGGAATAATTTTTGAAAAAACTAGTAAAATCGATTTAGATAATAGAACTTAAAAGAGTATGTAGCAGTCCGACACGGACTTCTCACCAAATAAAACAAATTAATTGACACCAATGTATAGTGAATATTTCAATTTTATTATTTATAACTTGTTTTATTTTTATGTATATTTATTATTTAATTATTGTTATAAATTTTGTATTATAATTAATTTTGTTTGTTTATAATTTGTTTGCACTTAATTAATTATATTAATTTTAATTTTATTTAATTTGTTCACCACCATTTGCTTGCACACACATATGTTTTATTTTTTGTGTAGTAAAAAATCGCAATAGGGAATGGACGACTGAATTGTTTGTTGTTTTGTTTTGTTGTGACGTCGCCTTCGTCTTCGTTTTGTGATGAGGGAACACATGCGCCGGCGACGGTGAATATTGCACTTATGTTTGTAGTGTTGCATCACCGAACATTGTTGTTCGTGGTGATGTTGTTAGACGGCGACACGCTTTACTATAAATGTTTTATAGTAATGGTTCGGCTATTGGATATGTGATGGGGTTAGTGAACGCTTAATTCAAATAAGTTGATTTATATTTGAATTTCACTAATTGTTTTGTTTGTGGCAGAATCGAATATCGGTGAGTCGAATATTCGAGCTGCTACAGTACCCCCTCTCCAGATGAGAAACCATAGGTTTTGAGACGTTATACGGTGAACCGGACGGTTTTATATCGTTTGCTGGCTGATATCTGATCAGCCGTGTTGAGAATACCGTACGCCGGTTTCAATCTGTCTATGGAGATTGAGTGGTGTTTGTCTTTGATTGAGACAATGAATTGCTTGCGTAAGCGGCGTATAACTTTGTATGACGGTAGAGGATGTTCGATGAAGAACTCACCGGGTAGCTTGATGGTTTGACCGTAAACCATTTCAGCTGGTGAGCACTTCAGATCTTCTTTACCCGTTGCTCGAATACCAAGTAGAACGATTGGTACTTCGGAGCTCCAGTGAATTGTGTTGCCTCGGGCCTTGAGAGCAGCTTTGAGCTGGCGGTGGAAGCGTTCAACCATGCCATTGGCTTGCGGATGGTAAGCCGTTGTTCCCAATTCCACCAGTTTTATCAAAATGTTTATTATTATCAATGGAAGTAACAATATATGCCAAAAAAACTGCTAATTGCTAATTCTTAAAACCTTCCAAATATCCATATATGCATCAGCCTACATCGGATTTTTCTTAAAATAAATTAAATTTTAAAAATTGATATGGTCGTTTAATCTAAATATTTTCAATTTCAGATCTAGAATAAAAATTAAAAATTTGTTTCGAATTTCAAGAAATTCAGAATACTAAAAAGAAATTAGATAATCAGAAGTAAGAAATGTTTAATTCGTCAAAATTCGAAATATGTCGAATTTTTAATGACTAAACACAATACCGTAACTGTATTCAGACTGGCACATGAAGAAAATAATTTTTGAGTACATTGGAGATTAATTAAAAATTGATCGTCCAAAATTCGATATTCGATTTGTGGATTTAACAGAATTAAGGTCTGTTATATAAATTTCCTCTAAATGTCAACCCGTTGCTATATTTATAGCAACAAAAATTAATTACTTGTCATTTTGATAATATCCGTTTATGTATACGTATTATACAAAAACATTCAATTACATAACATCACATTTGCCCTATCAATTTAATTTACAAATATTTTCTTCACAAATTCGTATATACTCGTATATGTAGCTCTCCATAAACTAATTTTGAAGCAATTGAAATCAAATAGAAAATTTCTTAGAAATAAATTTTCTCGTCCAAAGAATTTAGGTATCGTCTTTTTTTTTCTTCTGTAATGTATATGGATTCTAATTAATTTAATAAATAAATTGTGTACATACTTTATACGAATAGAACATCATCTATATATACATATCTATATAACCTAGACATTACAACAAAAACATGCTATAATAAATTTAATTTATATTTCAATCAGTCGACATATTGTTGTTGAACACAACACACAATCAGTTTCCTATTTAGACTTATAAATTAATTTAGGCATTCGCAGATGAAAATCTCTTTCCTTTTATATACTCGTATCGTATTCCGTAAACTGTTAAAATTATTAACCAAAATAACACTAAAAAAAACAGGAAAAGCTTTCAATAAATTTTCTATTTTCTTCGTCTGTTCTATTTTATATACCTTATACCTATATATACATTTCCATTTTCCAGGTATTTTTATTAGCGCATTGTGAAGATAATGGCTTATATTTGAGAACATTAGCAACAGGAACCGAATTACATACATTAAAAGGTCATAAATCTAAAGTAAGCATACAAACAAACGTTACTTCTGTGTTTAACATTTCGTTTAACCACGCATGTTGTTTGTTTTAACAAAAAACTAATTTGTTTGTTGTGGTATTTTTTTTTCCATGTAGATACGAGCATTATCTTTGGCGATGGATAGTCAACGGGCAGTGGTCGGATGTGAAGATGCAAAAGCAATGATTTATGATATGCATTCGGGAAAATTAATACGAACGTTTCCACCAAATCCAGGTGCTGTGACAGCATTATTCATTTTCGAGTGTGATGATTTTTTGATAACGGCCGGTAAGTGGAAATATTTTCATTATTTTCAAATTTTGTATATGTCATCAAAGCCACACTATGTCGCTTACCAAAAGGCAAAAGGTTTTTGTGGTAAAATTCGTTTGACTATTTAAAAAAAAAAATATTTCGTCTAAACATCTATGCCTGCGAAATTTTTCACTTTTTTCACAGATTAGTGCGTCTAGCGTACACTGTTATGAATCAAACAATTGTTTCTGAGTTTTTAAATATTTTTATTTATAATAAATATAAATGCATTTAAAAAAATGTTATAATTTTGGTTCCAATTTTTAAATGAAGACAACCGAATTAAAAATTAAAATTTATCATTTTCAGTCGAAAAAATTAAAATTTATCATTTTTGCGCTTGCTCATGCAACTGTTTTGGCTCATCCTTTAGATGACGTAGGGTTCAGTATTACTACTAAAGCATGGAACACCGCAGTCGGAGTAGTTAATTTCATACATTTGAATGCTTCTCATTTCCAGGTTTAGATATTTACTGTGAAACTGGAAAAAGATTAAATCGCCCTTATCTTCCAGGGCCACTACGTCGTTTAGCTTTCGACGCTCTGCATACCATTTCACATCCTATAGGTGTCCGCAATATCTAAAATTCAAAGGCACACGAAATCGGAATTAAGAAAATTTAAACCGCCTTCTAGTCGTTTTAAACACATTCATTTGGACATCGTTGTGGAAAATTACATATCTAGATTTGGGATATCAGAAAACATTACTATACAGTTCAAAGAAGCAAATTCCATTCTAAACTGTTCTCAGAACTAATAAATGTTTAAGGCACATATCGAATTCCGACAATTCCTTATCACCCGCAACTGGTGGAACGTTTTCATCGCCATAACTAAAGCATCTCTAAAAGCGAGTGGCGATACGATAAATTGGAGTTCGCAGGTTCTTCTTGGCATAAGAGCTATATTAGATAAAATGTTCACCGGCAGAACTAGTTTACGGACTATCACTAAAATTACCAGAAGAATTTTTCTTGGAACCACCAGATCAACATCCAGCAGACTCCGGTAAGGTTATTAAATATTTACGCAATCTAGTTCCAGCTGCGCAACAACATGCTCCGAAAAATGATATACTTATTAACAAAAATATGAGTTCGTTTTTCTGTGAATTTGTGAAAAACTTCACAAGCCTTAAACAACATTAGTGGAAATTTGGAATCTTTGGAATATTTTCTATTCGCAGTTGGAAAATTGAAGAATACCAATGGGATTTATACATAATGTTTACTCCATTCTGTTAAGCTTTAGTGATCGGGTTATTTCATTTCACATGTAGCTTTTGCCGACTTTAGCTCAGTCTTGGGTGGGTCGATAGTGGTGTCCTTCCGATACCTAGATAACTGCGCAAAAAAAACCCATGTGTCGTCTTATGCACAAGGTGATTCCCACCGAACTCCATGAATCCTTATTCACTTATCTGGATGATCTGCTTATAACATCCACAATTTTGGAGGAGCGTTTTAAACTGTTATCATTGGTGGCTCAACTTAAAACTGGAGGACTTACCGTGAATTTAATAAAATGCAAATTCCTCCTTAAAGAAATTGTATTTTTGGGTTATATTGTGAGTGATGGGTGTTTGAAGGTAAATCCATGGAGAATTCAGGGGAATGTGAATTATCCGACACCTAGTACCATTATGCAAATACGACGTTTCTTGGGATTATGTGGTTGGTATCGAAAATTACAAAGGGAAACAAAATGATTCGGTCTTTTAACGCTCAGCAGGCATTCGAAAAACTAAAAACCGCCCTTTCTACGGCTCCGGTGTTGGTTTCCCTATCGCCTTCTTGTAGAGGGTCACCGACCGACCTTTAGTCGACACAAGCAGTCAGTTTTACATGACCTCGGTGTCACCCTCCATCTGGGCAGGACAGAGCAGATCCTGGATTCTTCCTCATGATTTTTAGGAAGGTGACGGCTAAGGCTTTCTGCACCTTCCTCCAGTTAAGGACCGTAATACTCCCATCTTCTTGAGCCCTCTCAATAACTGCCATAATCAGATACTGCTTTAGCACCTCGTTAAAGGGTCTATAGTGACAGTGTCCAGAACCCTTTACTTTTTTGCCTCCGTAGGCGAGTCGGAGAGAGTGAGTGCTGGACTCTTTTTCTTTCCTATTTAGTTCTTCCATATTAGATCCCACGAGTAACGGAGAAAGGAGGTTCACCTGTGCAGGGATTCGCCATACACAGGTAAGGCTACATGATCTGGAGAGTGCCAAGTATCCGGATACACCATTAGAGACTGGACTAGTTTTTAGACTTGGCCCCAGCCTGGCCTGTTATCAGCACGGTACAGTTAACCCCTTAACCCGGTTCAGTGGTTTAGCGCCGTGTTGTCGCCTAGTACACCGTATGACATGTTGTATGCTGGCAAGAAGTACCAACTTGATTCCCCCAAGACTACTTCACACCAGACCACCTCAAATATCATCAGCTTTGTGAAATGTTATAATTGCAAGATTAAAACCCTATAAAAATTTCAAAATATGGATATTTGAATGCAAAATTAGAGTACCACAATCTGTGTTTAACAAAGACACTATATGTATATAGATATAAAATACAAAATTTAAAATCCATTTTTTAAATTAATAAACGAGAAAAAGCTATATGTAGCAACTTCTCATCCCATAAAATAAAAATGTTACAAAAATATTTTAACCAAAATGTAATCTTAATCTGCAATCTATATTACGGAAGATAAATAAATAATTTTAATTTTATCCTTTTTCTTATCTTGTGTAACGAGAAAAATAACTCTACGAAAAATATGAAGAAGAATATCCAAGTCATAAACTATTTTTTATTTTTTGTTGTACATAATATAAATAATCAACCAAAGTAACTTATATGTATGTATATATAATGTAGCAAGTAGCAAGATAAGAATAAAACTAACAATAAATTCTGTTATGTAAGTATATAGCTCTATTTATCTTAGATATGATATTGTAGAACAACAATATACATACAAAATGAATACAGACAGACACAAAGAGATACGAGTAAGTTTATTATCATTGAAAATTTATTGTCTGAATCAACCTAATTTCCTAGATTAATGGTATCGTTTTTTCATTTAATTTTCCAAAACCGCATCTAAAAACCGTTACTATTTTTGTAACACCGCGAATCAGAAGTTTCAACCTCAATCATTTCAAAAGCATCATAAAATATAATATATACTGTTAGAATTAACCTTTTATGACATTTTCATTTCCAGTTTTTATTTTTTTTATTTATTATTAAATGACATAACAGACGAATATCCTTCAATTCTTAAGAATTCTGTATAATGTGTATAAACTATATAGTCTGTTGACTGAATAAATAAAGGCATGGCGGAAAATAATTGATGACATAAAAAAAATCCAGCAAAATTGCTGAATACTACTCATACTCATCGCATATTCGAATAAGTTAAATAAAGTTTTTATAGATATGTACTCGTATATACTGTATGTTATAAGTTGCTTCGTATATATTTGATTATAATAGAAGTCTAATATAATAATAATAACAATAGCACACAGCGTACACATATATAAATAATAATATTACGTCAATCAATTATCGGATATTTAATTCGCATTATATTGTGTGTTGTAAACTCGATTTTCTTCAAACATACTATCTGAGTTTATATTTTTTTTTTCTTTTTTGAGAAACTAGTTAACTGAATTTTTAGACGATTTTGAGTTATGAATGAAAATAACCCTAAAATTGGTTATATTTTCAGATAAATTTTCCAAATTTCCTTCCATTTACAAAAAAAAAAAAATGTTGAAAGTGAAAAACTGCTACAAAAATTCAATTGTTTTTTTAAATTACATATTTGACAGTATAGTTATTACTAAATTATTTGAATTTAGATTAACTGTTTTTCAAAACGAACTCGTTATAAAAGTTTACCATAAAGCAATAAATATTTGTTTTTAATCATGTGCGTGAACTTTTCCATAATGCCATCCTAAAAACAAAACAATTTTTAGGAAACATATAGAAAAAATTTCACGGAACAATATATAGAATAGTGAATTAAATAAATGTTAAAGTAAATTAAATAAATGCAAACATTGAATACTAACCGATCAGTTTTAAGTTTGGGTTAGTTTGGTCATATCTAACCCTGTTAGCTTCAAGAGAAAATTTCAAAAAATTCATGAGGCTTGAGTGGACCCTGATCTTACTAAAACTCATGGTCCAAAGTCCGGCCAAAGCATTATGAGTGGTTTAGTAAATGCAAACATTGAATACTAACCAATCAATTTTATTAGGGAGTGGTTTTGGTCATTACCAACTCTGTTAGCTCTAAGAAAAAATTTCAAAAAAGTTCATGAGGCTTGAGTGGACCCTGATCTTACTAAAAATCATGGTCCAAAGTATGGCCAAAGCACTAAAAGTGGTTGAATACTAACATTCAATTTTAGGTTAGGGTGGTTTGGGTCATATCTAACCCTGTTAGCTCCAAGAGAAAATTTCAAAAAAATTCATGAGCTTTGAGTGGACGCTGATCTTACTAAATTCATGTTCCAAAATTTGGCCAAAGCATTAAAAGTGGTTTAGTATATGCAAACATTGAATACTAACATCCAATTTTAGGTTGACCAAGACCACTTCGGTCATTACTTACTCTGTTAGGTCCAAGAGAAAATTTAAAAAAAAATCATGAGCCTTGGGTAGACTCTGATCTTTCTATAAATCATATCAAAGTATCAAAGTATGGCCAAAGCATTAAAAGTGGTTGAATACTAACATTCAATTTTAGGTTGGGGTGGTTTGGTCATATCTAACCCTGTTAGCTCCAAGAGAAAATTTTTAAAAAAATCATGGGCCTTGGGTGGACTCTGATCTTACTATAAATAATAGTCCAAAGTATAAACCATTAAAATTGATTTAATCGAGAAACGTTTTATAAATTAACCATTCAACATTCGGTTATAGGTATTTTTTTTTTATTAATGTTTTTTGTAGCATTTAATTTTTAATTACATAATAGTTTTTGTACAACTGAAGTGGTTAAATGTGTTGTGTCAAGTGGTTAATTTAAATTATTGGTTGGTAACATTATAAAATATCTTGTCTTTTTCTATTTTCAATTTTTCGTTTGTGTGTTTCAATGAGACATTTATTGAATTGTTTACTAATACATGCACATGCTTCAATTTTAGGATGGTTTTAGGAAATATTTCACACTCATGTTTTAATCTCTTTTATTTCAATAAAAATATATAATAAAGTTCTGTAATCGACTTGCTATAAAATAATAAAACACATTTTTAACTACCGTTATCGATTCAAAAATAAAATTCTATGTGATAGTTTGTTCTCGAATTTCATACAGTTAAAAATTAACAAAATGGCCCTTGTTTGTTGATATAACCAACTATATGCAGATATTAACTTTATGTGAATTGAACTTTGATACACCAAAACACGGTATCTGACTTATTTTCAAATTACAGCATAAAACAACTATTTTTATGTGATATGTTTATGTAACATGATTTCTGACATCTTCTTAAATTAAGAAAACGAATAAAATAAATATTTCTAAAGTGTTTGAATTAGATTCATTATATGAGGATGTAAGTATTCAAAGTTCCATGTACTTCCATATTGAAAACCGACTTTTAACTTAAAAACTACGTATAGTAACACTAGGGTGACCAGATATACTCTTTTCACGAGTATTAGTACTCTTTTTGCTTTGTTTTACTCTTTACTCTTTTGTTAGGTAAAATCATCAAAATATACTCTTTTTGAGTTAAATTCCTCTTTTGTTTTTTTAAATATAAACAATAATAAAAAAATATTAGAAATGTTCAATACCAAATTTTAGTTAACCTATTTCCAAACAACACACGAATACAGACCAAAATTCCATTTGCAATAAATTCTCAAAAATAATAAAAATAAACAATTCTCAGCACCTAATTTTACTCAACCTTTTGCACATTAAAAGTGGCTAAAAACTAATGCAAAAGGCGGTATTGAACAGTAGAGTTTAAGTGTTGTATAGGTTGTGATATGAAGAGTTGGGACACAAAATTTAGAGTCTGATCAGATCCGAGTTTCCTCTATTTTTAGAAACTATATTTTGAACCCATAGAATTTAGAATCAATATTGTTAAAATTTTAAAATTTCCAATTTAGAAATTTTAGAAGTTTCTTGAATATAAAATTTTTAATTGATATTAAAATAAAATCTAATTATTAGGTTTACAGAACTGTGGGAAAATAGCCATTTCGAAATAAAATGAAGGGTTTGGACACAAACAACTCGGAGTCTCGGATCTGAGGTTCTTCTAATCTAGAATACAAACATTATGGACGATTTAGGTATATAGAGTTTTGAAGTTAAAATGTAGAATTTTCCTCTGAAAATTTAAATCTATCTTAGCTAAAAATTTAACTCTATTTAATTAATAAACTTTAATTTTAATCTTAAACAATTTTGAATTCTATAATTTATATTACAACAATTTCGGATGACAAATTATTAGAAAATCATAATTTTTAAAATGTAATTATAAAATGTTACATAAACATTAAAATCTAATTAAATTTAAAAGATTCAGATTGAAAATTGTTCAAATAATTTGAAATATAATATCCAGGTCAAATTATTAATTTTAAAAAAATGTTAAACTTAAATTTAAGTTATCTAAAGTACTCGTAGCTAGAGATTATTCTACGAAATTAATCTTAAAGCCTAGTTCGCATATAATTCTAAATATCAAAATTTAAATTACTTACCACTGAGATTCAAAACGTTAGAATTTCAAAATTTTTAATTTTTAATTTGAATTTGGTTCAAGGTCTTATTATAATTAAATATTTTAATTCAAATGACAATTTCAAAAATCTATGACCGATTTTCCTCGAATTAAATTTTAAAATTCAAAATTATTAAATCTTAAATTTAAAATTTTTTCATTTATTCAAAAATTGTAAATTCTACAAAATTCTAAAATATAATTTTTCGCCGCTTCAAAAATTGTTTGTACAATTTTCTCTGTATTATCAAATACAAGCGAGGACGCGCTATAGTCAATTTTTTTTTAACATACCGAAATGTCAAATTTAAAGCAACTTGTCCATATAAAAAATCGAAGTGAATTTTTCGGAAGCTATAACCTCGGAATTTGAACCTAAATTAAAAATTCTACAGTACGATGTAGTTGACCAAATATTAAATTTTAAAAAACAATTATTTTGTATTCTCTTCGGTTCTAAAATTTAAAATTGCTAAATTTTTAAAATCGAATTTCGATGTGTAATTCGTTAAATTTTGAAATAGAATTTCAATTGTATACAAAGACTTAAAAATTTAATTTAAATTTTAAAAATATGTTTAATTTAAAATGTTTTTAAATGATAAAATTTAACAAATCTGAAATTTTTGTAATATTTTGGATTTTTGAAATATTTAGGTAAATAGACAAAGAAATACATTAAATTTTAATTCGCACGATTTCGTTTAAATTTCGATAATTTTGTATAGCTTGAAATGCGGGCTTTCAATGTTTATAAATATACATACTTATATGCAAATATACAGTGTTATTATTTATGTATAGTCCTAACTCCTAACACGGTGATCATTCTATCGGTTCGATTTCTAATTTCGAACAGCCTATAGGACTCGAAATCAGTTGAAGGGTTGATTTCTCTCATAATCAAGGACTGATTTTGAAACAAAGAATATAATTACTTGTATAGGTGAACTGCTGAAACCTCTGTGTCAACATCGACGCAGTACTTGACGCATGGAGTGGACACTTTACTGAGCTGCTTGATGTTCATCATGCGTCACAGACTGTTGTTGAGCCACCTCTAAAACAGTCTGCGGAGATTTGCACTGAGGAGCCATCCCATGAGGAATTCACTAAGGCCATGCAGAGAATGAAACGAAACCGCTCACCTGGAGTGGACTGCATTAATTCGGAGCTCTTGATATTCGGAGGGGATACTTTGTGGAACTGTCTTTTCGACCATATTCGATTAGTATGGCGAACCGAAGTTATGCCTGATGAATGGAAAGTGGCCGCGATATGCCCCATCTTCAAGAAGGGAGACCGCTTGAAGTGTGAGAAATATCGCGGTATAGCTCTCCTTTGCACAGCATACAAGTTACTGTCATACATTTTATTGGATAGAATCACTCCTCTGGCGGAGGCCTTGGTTGGTGACTATCAGGGAGGATTTCGTCCGAATCGATCAGTCACTGATCAGGTCTTTTCGCTGCGGATGATTCTATCTAAATATTATGAGACATCCATCTCCGTACATCAGGTTTTCCTGGATTTCCGGCAGGCGTACGACTCGATCAATCGAGGGAGTTTGTGGTCTGCCCTGGAATACCTAGGAATGCCAACAAAATTGGTACGACTGTGTAGGATGACAGTGACGCAGTCTCAATGCTGTGTTAAAGTTGAGAACAGGCTATCGACAATTTTTGCAGTTAACTCGGGTGTTCGGCAGGGAGATGCTCTGTCCCCGATACTCTTTAATCTCATGTTGGAGTACATCTTTCGTAAAACTGAAACACCTCAGCGCAACATCTTATATCGCCAGTCCAATCAAGTGCTTGCATATGCAGATGACATATGCGTGATTGGACTGAATAGCAACGGAGTGAAAGAAATACTTGATCCGCTTGTAGAGTTTTCAGCTTCTGTTGGACTCCAGATCAATGAGTCCAAAACGAAATACCTGATCTCTGGTTTTAGAGACAATGGCACACCAGATTTTAATAGTGGCCACCACACGTTTGAGGGAGTGAGGAGGTTCAAATATTTGGACTCTCTTATCACTCACGATAACAGTGTGGGTGAGGATATTAAAGTGCGGCTGGCAGCTGGCGGTCGTTCTTTATATCCTCTAAGGCCACTGCTAAAATCTAAACACTTATCAAGTGCCGTGAAGCTGAAGCTTTACAAAGCGTTGATCAGGCCCGTTGTTATGTTTGGATGTGAAAGTTGGGCGCTGACGGATGAGTACGAGAGATGGCTCCTTACATTTGAGAGAAGAATCATGCGTGTGATTTACGGCCCTAAACGCGAAATAGATGGTACATACCGAGCTCTGTACAATTTCGAGATCAGAGATCTGATGAAGATCCCCGATATTGTACATGAAGTTAGATCTCAGCGAGTACGCTGGCTCGGTCACGTTCTGCGTGCTGATCCGGAACGAATTGTGCAGCGATCTCTGAAAGGAGAGCCACCATATGGTAGGCGCAGAGGTCGTTGCAGGCGACGATGGCTCCACGATGTAGAGAACGACTTGGCCTCTTCAGATTGTCTAAGACAGTATGACGACCAAGCTCAGGATCGAAACCGTTGGAGCCAGATTGTTGATTCAGTAAGGGGCCAGTAATGGCCTTTAACACTGTTATTATTATAGGTGAACTGCATGAAATGCAAAAATTGTTTGTTGCTTGGTTGGAATGTCTTCAAATATTTAAATTCTGAAAACTGTAATTTTTCTGCTTACTTCAGTAATATAGATTTATATAGTTCTATAGAAATAAGAATCGGCCCTTCATTCCGATCATATTGAAATGTTTAACTAAAGTGTGTAACCGGTTGACGCCGGAGTTAAGAAAGTAAACAAATTATCAGGCTCTTTGCTTTAATGAGTTAGGCTCTTTTCAAACGAATACTTATTGCAAACTTATCGACTTATTTGCCGCCATTTTCAATAAGTAATTCAATTGACAGCCACGGCCAAATAACAACAAATTATTTATGTCAACATTTGAAAACGAAAGATAGATATGTTATATCTAGCATAGTTCAATAACATTTAAGCAAATGAAGACAAGATATAAAAGTTATTGCTGTTTGTCTCAAATTGGCTTGTATGACCAACTGACGACAAATTTTAAAATGATGACCATTGCCTTTTATAGTTGAAAAATCAACAAACTCAAACCAAAACTAATTTTTAAGTTTTTATTAAAATTAATAAAATAATTTTCATTTTCATGAAGAAACTGCAAAAAATTAGTTTAAATATTCATGACACAGGGTATTTTAAAACGAGCTTAAGCACAAAACAGAATGAGTATAGAACAGTGTATTTCAGAACTACGTATCTCCATGGGCTGGAACTACCAAGGCTATTTCTTAAACGCTTATGATGAAATTCGACATACCGAACAAATAAAGCACAATGGTTAAAACTGTGACATTGTGACACTCGAATTATAAAATAAAATAAATCGACCGACGATATTGAATTTATTTATAAAAAATTCAATGGCTTCGTCAATTTAAACTTAAACAATAATTGTTTTAGTTTTATTCAATCAATCAAAAATGTATATAAATGTATACTTATGATTCAGACGTGGTTAATCTCGTGATCTCAAAATAAAATTAGATTTGCAAATTTCGACATTTCCATCATCTAAAATAGAAATTCGATTTTAAATTTAACGTTTACAATTCTGATGTTTAACTCGAAATATTAACTCGGTTTTGAAAAATTAAAATATTTTAAAGCTTTCAAATTTCTTAATTAAATTTTAAAATCGAAATATTTCGAAAGTGCGATTTTCACGTATAAGTGTCTGAAGATAAAATTTAAATTTCGGATAGTTGAATTATTAAAATTTGAAACGTTCATGAAAATCTCCAATTTATGGCGGAATTTCATCAATTTAAAGAAAGTTAACTAGAATTTTTCGGTATTTTCAAATTATGCATTTTTATTCGATATTATAATGATGTTCCGAATTTCGGCGCATCATTCGATAGAAAATATTTACTCAAATCCGTAAATTATTCAAAGTCACCAATTTGGCCGGTAATGGCGAAAGGTAAATACAAATAGAAAATAAAAAATTTTAAAAATCGATGTGTTGATAAGAATTTAAAATGTTTTTTGGTAGAAATTTGCTAGAGTCCATTAATTTATACTGGTTCCAGAGACCGGAGTACCCATTAACTTTAATTTAGTAAAAAAAATATGTTTTATCAAACTTAAATCGTCGCGAGGAACACCAAATAAATAGTAAACCCTGAAAAACTGATAAAATTAAAAATACTTGTTGCCATGTATTTTGCCCTAAAGTATCATAAAGGTATAACCAATAAAAAATATTAATACTTAAAGATAATAGCCCGACTGAGTCCCAGGGCTATAAAAAAAATATGAGATTATAAAAATAAAAATCGGCCATCTACACAATAAAGAAAGTGAAAGAGACCGATACTAAATAAATTATTTTTATAATCAGCGAGAAATGTTAAATATAATTAACCGATAGCACATCACAATACTTTAGTATAGGTATACGATACACAAAATTATGCAAAATATGTAATTAAAAATTCCACAGTATCATAATATTAATTTATGCAAAATAATTTTGTAATTAATTATGATTTTCATAAACATATCAAACAAACAAAAAAAAAATCATATTCATGAATGATTATCAATCATTTTCATAAATATCATTTGCTTAACACAACATATTTTTCCATATATACTTATGTACATATATATACATACATACATAATATACAATATCGAGTCGAGTATACGGATATAAGATTGTAAGAAGAAAACATGACGAGCGACGAAAACATAAGAAAATATATGCTAATTTATATATTATTTCCCAAAAATAAAAAACATAATTCATTGTAAATTCCAGACATAATAAATATAAATAGATAGAAAATTGTATATAAATTGAATTTTCCGTTATGTACATTGTACATACAGAGATTACAAACAAAACAACCCATCAAGCGAAGAGAGTGAAAAGAAAAGTCTAATTTGGTTTTTCTACATTTTACTACGTTAGTGTATGTATGTATATGTATGTATTGTTGTATTTATAAAAAAATATTTATATACAACAAGAAATGGAAAATTGAATAATGAAAATATAATAATATGTACTTTGTGTATAAATAAATAAAATAACAGGAAAAATGAAAAACATCCTTTTCATTTTCCATAAACACAAACACACAAGGTGTGGAGTTTTAGATAGATCGTTGTGGCGTCGTTTTATATTATGAAGAATAGTTTTGTCGTACAATATGAATATTGTGATGAGGTTTACTGTTGACTATGTTTTTTTTTTGTTTATTATGGTTCTCTCGAGAATCCCGTGACATTTTGACATATTGATCATGGCGGGTGCAACATAATGATTAATTATTATACATTTGGGATTTTATTGCAAAATACAAAGCCATTACATAATTAAACGAACTTTGTTCATTTTTAAAAAAAATGAAAATTTCTGAGTGCAACCAACAGTGTAGTGTGAACGTTGTTTTTTCAAACTAGATAAAATAAAACGATACTATAGTGGGCGAATCTATACGATTAATTTAGTTCGCTAAATTGAACCAGTTTTGTATGTGCATATTGATTATTTATGTTATTAAATAAGTAACTTATTTTAAGTGTACTTATTTTATTCAGTAAAAGAAATTTAAACTCTGTAACAGGCTTCTTTTCTTCGCTATACATGTATGCCGTTTTGGCACTGTAAACAAAATAATAATTAATTAATTAATTAAAACAGTTTTAAAGGCCATTACTGGCCCCTTACTGAGTCAACAATTCGGCTCCAGCGGTTTCGATCCCGAGCATGGTCTTCATACTGTCTAAGACAATCTGAAGAGGCCAAGTCGTTCTCTACACCGTGGAGCCATCCACCATCTGCGCCTACCATATGGTGGCTCTCCTTTCAGAGATCGCTGCACAATTCGTTCCGGATCAGCACGCAGAACGTGCCCGAGCCAGCGTACTCGCTGAGATCTTATTTCATGTACAATATCGGGGATCTTCATCAGATCTCTGATCTCGATATTGTACAGAGCTCGGTAGGTACCATCTATTTCGCGTTTTGGGCCGTAAATCACACGCATGACTCTTCTCTCAAATGTTAGGAGCCATCTCTCGTACTCATCCGTCAGCGCCCAACTTTCACATCCAAACATAACAACGGGCCTGATCAACGCTTTGTAAAGCTTCAGCTTCACGGCACTTGATAAGTGTTTAGATTTTAGCAGTGGCCTTAGAGGATACAAAGAACGACTGCCAGCTGCCAGCCGCACTTTAATATCCTCACCCACACTGTTATCGTGAGTGATAAGAGAGCCCAAATATTTGAACCTCCTCACTCCCTCAAACGTGTGGTGGCCACTACTAAAATCTGGTGTGCCATTGTCTCTAAAACCAGAGATCAGGTATTTCGTTTTGGACTCATTGATCTGGAGTCCAACAGAAGCTGAAAACTCTACAAGCGGATCAAGTATTTCTTTCACTCCGTTGCTATTCAGTCCAATCACGCATATGTCATCTGCATATGCAAGCACTTGATTGGACTGGCGATATAAGATGTTGCGCTGAGGTGTTTCAGTTTTACGAAAGATGTACTCCAACATGAGATTAAAGAGTATCGGGGACAGAGCATCTCCCTGCCGAACACCCGAGTTAACTGCAAAAATTGTCGATAGCCTGTTCTCAACTTTAACACAGCATTGAGACTGCGTCACTGTCATCCTACACAGTCGTACCAATTTTGTTGGCATTCCTAGGTATTCCAGGGCAGACCACAAACTCTCTCGATTGATCGAGTCGTAGGCCTGCCGGAAATCCAGGAAAACCTGATGTACGGAGATGGATGTCTCATAATATTTAGATAGAATCATCCGCAGCGAAAAGACCTGATCAGTGACTGATCGATTCGGACGAAATCCTCCCTGATAGTCACCAACCAAGGCCTCCGCCAGAGGAGTGATTCTATCCAATAAAATGTATGACAGTAACTTGTATGCTGTGCAAAGGAGAGCTATACCGCGATAATTCTCACACTTCAAGCGGTCTCCCTTCTTGAAGATGGGGCATATCGCGGCCACTTTCCATTCGTCAGGCATTACTTCGGTTCGCCATACTAATCGAATAAGGTCGAAAAGACAGTTCAACAAAGTATCCCCTCCGAATATCAAGAGCTCCGAATTAATGCAGTCCACTCCAGGTGCCCGGTTTCGTTTCAATCTCTGCATGGCTTTAGTGAATTCCTCATGGGATGGCTCCTCAGTGCAAATCTCCGCAGTCTGTGTTAGAGGTGGGTCAACAACAGTCTGTGACGCATGATGGACATCAAGCAGGTCAGTAAAATGTCCACTCCATGCGTCAAGTACTGCGTCGATGTTGACACAGAGTTTTCCATCCCGGTCCCGAATGGCGGTTGACGTAGGCCTGAAAGTATGGTGCAGTCCAGTAATTCCTTTAAAGAAATTACGCGAACTGCGCTCATTGCTGAGTTGTTGTACTTTCAGAACCTCGGCCTTCCACCATTCTCGCTTCTTCCGTCTACAAATCCGCTTAGCTGCCCTTCTTGCAAGAGCAGCCTTGTTTTTCCTCGCGATTGTGAGACGTTGTTGCACTTCATTATGGGCTATATTTTGTTGCTCAACTGCAAGACGACACTCGTCATCAAACCAATCATTCTTGGGTCTGACTTTCACTATACCTAAAGTCTGTTGAGCAGCACTGACAACCGAAGTTTTCAGTACCTCCCACACAGAGTTCACGCAGTCAGACTGGTAATTAGCTCCCTCAATGTTGTCGCTGACAAGATCCTGATATCGTTTCTTTTGATCTTCATTTATCAGACCTTCACAATCGAAACGTACCATGCGTTTCGTTGTGTTCCCAGACTTGTACGAAAACTTCCATCGTAGCTTTGCAGCGACCAAATGATGATCGCTGCCTACGTATTTGGTTGCTGACCGATAAGTTCTCACATCCTGCACAACCTGAGCCCGTCCTTTAGAAACTAACACATGGTCAATTTGGCTGCGGGAAGTTCCGCGAGGATGTGTCCATGTCTCAAGATGTATGTGTTTGTGAGGGAAGAATGTGCTTGCTACTCTAAGATCATGAGCAACCGCAAAGTACATCATTCTCTCACCATTATCGGTCGCAGTTTCGTGTCGGGAGTACGGACCTATGTTTTCACACAAGTCGGTCTGATTTCTGCCAGCTCTAGCATTAAAGTCCCCAATTACCATTCTAACATCGTGTTCGGGTATAGATCCCATCAGATCGTCCAAGTCATTGTAAAATGAGTCTTTATCTTGGGGCTGGCTGACTTCTGTGGGCGCATGTACACAAATTATCGACAAAAAACAAATAAACAAAATAATAATAAAAAGGAAAAACGTACTCAGTGACGATGTTTAAGAGTGTTTAAAATTTTGGAGGGGAAGAATTTGTAGGCCGCGACAATGAGTTTTGTAGACGGCGACAATGTGTTTTTTTGCACCCACCCAATGTGGTACTTCACTGTAACAATCGTTCGACCACGCGGTCAACCGATTGTCAACAGAATTGCATCGGAGTCACCACCTGCAGCTTTGGCCGACTTTGGCTCAGTCTTGGGTGGGTCGATAGTGGTGTCCTTCCGATACCTAGATAACTGCAAAAAAAGCATTGTCGCCATCTACAAATTCTTCCTCGTCAAAATTTTAAACGCTCTTAATGCATATTTAATAATAATAAAACATCACACATGGTTTAATATACATTATATAAAAAAAATAAGAACCCTTAGCATATAAATATTGTTTTCTGTTTTTATATTGGTTGTACCGCTCAACCACCCCTAACAAGATACTGATTAAGATACGGCACTTTTTAAAAAAAATACGGCACAAAAAAAAATAATTCTGTTCTATAAAAAATGTCACTGAGCACGTTTTTTCTTCTTTTAAATTAATCGATCATCTTGACGCCATGTTATCAAAATTTTGCTCATGACATAGTCAATAATTATAAATGACGTATTATTGAACATTGACCGCCGAGCCGACTCTCCGGTGTACCAATCAAACAAAAAGATGATGTTGATACGCATGCGTTACAAATCGTGGGGTCGACCCACGTGAGAAGAACTCTAATTAGTAGCCGGGCTTATAAATGAAGATATAGATGCAGATTTAGATGCGAATGTCTTTTAAATGATATAAACCCAAGAATTTCCCTTTTTCATCATTTAGGGCTGGTATAAATGTATGATGTAACATTTAATAAATTACCTGGGAAATTGGTATTTGTAGGAATATTATAACCATACACTAACGATGGGTTCGCCGCAACTGGTGGCAATACAGAAGTTACCGCTGGATTAATGGTTTCATGTGTGACAGAATGAATATAATTGTTGGTGTTATATCCTTCTGTCATCGTTGGACTTGAAATATAAGTCATACTAGGTTTCGGAATTATTGGCTCGATGACACTTTCATGCCTGCGAAGGGCAAAATTGGTTTGAATTCCTTGTTGTTGAGTTGTTAAGGGTACAATTTGTTCTGTTGTTGATCCCGAACGATCAACATTTCCTAGTTGTGTTGTGGGCCGACCTAACTCTCGTGAAACCGGAGGGTTTTGATGTTGGGATAAAACCACGTCCAGTTCTAAACTTTTTTGAGTGATCACAGGATCAATGTCTACAAGTTTTGCAGTCAATTGACGAATTAAGTGATTCATTTTGATGAATATATTTATCAAGACTAATTAGTAATTCCATACACGATCTTACAGCCTTACGTGCCCATGGCTCATAAGTAGGAGAAGACATTGCACGTTCCAAACGACCTTGAACATGCAAAAGACGCGTTCTAATTTGTATAATTTGTTTGGATAGCTCCTCGGGTAAGGATTGGTCAAGTTTCAAAATATTACTTCCAAGATCTTCCAATTTTGCGCGATAGGACTCAATTTTCATGTCGGGATTTTTCCCAGCTTTTGAGGTCACTTTTGTAGGTTTTGGTTGGGAACCTTTGGACTCAGCATCTAAGCTCTGTTGTAATTTTTGCAATCCTTGGGGATCATCCGACGAAATTTTTCGAAGCTCAAACTCGATTTGGATTTCATCTGCATTAAGTACAGTACGATCCATTTATTCGAAATTTGGCAATAATTAATGATAATTATAAACGATAATTATAAAAATAAAACTAAGGAGAAAGCTAACGGAAAACTTATTAAATAACTTATTTTGAACTTCTAAGATATACTAAAATTTTAGAAACTTAAACGAATAATAATACAACACGTGAAGAATGCCAACACCAAAAAAATAATTAATTATGATTCATAATAATATTGAAAATAATATAAAAATTAAGATTTATATAATATAAAAATTTAATGGCGGGAACAAGAATTTGAAAAAAAAAAAAAAAAACAAGAAAAAAAAAATTGCATTGATTAACTGACACTGTAAGCAACCTTCCTCATCCGTAAAGACCGATACCGATATGTAGTAGAATCAATTTAATGTTGAGTAGCGATGACTATACAGAATGTTTTGCACTTGGATAGAATTAAAAACCCCAATTTCAATATGCATTCATACACAGAAGGAGTAAATAACTTTGTCTCCAAGTTCACTTAAATGCTGTATACAATTCACTTTCACAATTCATGTTAGAATCACATGTACTATATAACAGTACAGAATAACACTTTTATTGCTTTCCATAAAATGTTTAAGCTATGTCCAAAAATACCAATTCCAATATGCCGAAGCACAGAGTTGCATTTCACTTGGAATAACTAATTTCAAACATAATGAGAAAGACCAGTCTTAATGTCAACGACAGAGCTTACATCTGAACTATTTCATAGTTTTGATTTTTTTAATTTCATTGTTTTCGCACTTTGGAAATCTTTTTGAACATTTTTCCCGTTCTTCATTAATACCGTAGTTCACTGTAATAACTCATCAATCGGACTTGACTTATGTAAATAAAAAATTTAAAGGAATAGTCCGTTCTGCAAGAACAGAAATTGGTACTAAAGTAAAAAAATCGAAATCTGACACCTCACATTGATCTTTTAAGCAATAAATGCAGCTAGAAAGGCACTACCCTGATGAAGAACATCTTCCATCATATAATTTTTTAAATTATTGAAAAGTACCAATGGGTTTGGAGGATTACAGTGATACAATATTGTTACAAATAATAATCTCAATGAACCGCGGGTAACATATGATTGCTCGCTTCTAATAAACAGTTGTGCCACTCTGTGGTATCGTTGCTCAAACCTCTTGCTCGAACTGCTTCTTTAAAAGTTGGATGTGTCAAACTATTAAAAGTTTTTAAACATTCGTAAGATATTGCTTCAGCTCCTTTAACAGAAATAAGTATTAATCTGAAATGGTACAGCTCAGTATCTCTTGGAGAAACTGATATGATTCTGCCGATAGATTTTTCTCCGAAATGTGAATTCGGCGATCGCTTTACCCATTTATTATTTTTAAGTACATAGCGCATTGGTATATATCTTGGTATCAAAATTGATGAGCTTCGTTACACGTTGAAGTTAAATCGCAGTTAGAAAAAGCAGTTAGGGTGGTTCTTCTAACAGTTTCACGTAGTAATGCGTTTTCTATATTGTCTTCATTAAAGAAAATTTATTGAAAATTGAGCTATAAACCGATTATCAATTGGTATATTTTAGTGTGATAGTGGCAGAGTCTCAGAACTCTGTGGAGAGCACCGTTTATATTTTGGATAACTATCCATAGATATGTCAGTTTCAGTGTAAAACATTTTAGGAAACTGTTTAAGAATATTTTCCTTTCACCATACAAACACAGTTGAGATTTAGTGTTTCACATGAACCATGAATGTTGTGTTTGAGAATTATTTTATGCAGAGCTAAATTTTCAGTCTTAGAAGGCATCTCAGCAGAAATTATTGTGTCACATCATGAGATGTTTTAAGCTTATCTGATTTGCTCATTGTAAACAAACAGTGAGCATGAGGAACTTCACGTTTTTGATGCTCGATTATGAAAACAAAACAAACAACACATCCGAAAATATGCTTCTTTGATATGTCATTTAAAAATTCTTTCAATTTTAGATTGAAAACGCGGGTTACCGTATCTGGACGATCAGATGGGTTTTGAAGTTGTTGTAGTTCGGATTTGATTTTTTTCCATGATTACACACCATGGTTACACGTGAATGTAATAAACAAATCAGGAAGACCGAATTTCCTTACCATCGCCATGTTGTCTTGATACAACTTTGACATGAAATGCGGACCGCCAACAAACGAAGAAGGTAGAATATATATATATATATATATATATATATATATATATATATATATATATATATATATATATATTGCTAACACGTGCACAAGTATCACGACCTATGTTATTGACATAGTCTAAGAACCTTTTTAAGATTCTAAGCGTATCGTGCGTAGGCGTAAACTAAATACTGTAGGAATAATTTACCACCATAATATAAAGGATTAAAAATTGTTCGACGAATTGCGATCTTAAGGGATTAGAACTGTAAAGTTATAATTTTATATCGAACGGCGGTAGCATGATCAGCACTGTGATACATATTTGTGGTTCAGCTGAATTCCCAACTTGGGAAGAAAAGGGGGAAAGTCATTGGATCCAAATGTTTAGATAACGTGTTTATTCGTTTTATAGGGTTGATGTTACTGGGATAAAGGCCAAAACCTAAATTGGCAGGCATATTACTATCTCCTTCTGGTACAAATACTATTGCGACGTTGTCAGTATTTCTTGGCGCATTATAAATACGTTGGTCGTAGTGAAGCTTCCGAATAAACAATAATGATACCTTATTTACGGTGTGATCATTTTTGATGGCATTTGCAAACTCGCATTCATGTACATCTCGCAGTTTCTTTTAATTTTGTGTATATGGAGAAATAGTTTGTAGTACTGTTGATATATGCATAATGCTTTTATTACGCCTCCCGATATATCTTGAATTTTTGCACCCATAGAGGAAAATGAATTAGCATTATTAAATTGTCGAATATACTGCTTAAAATTTTTGCTTTTATTATCAATACCAACAGAGGGTTCCTTAATTTCATTTGGGAAGTTGGTGCTTATCGGTAAATTTGATAATTTGCCTTGATGTTAACAACAACTTTTATTTTCAGATTTAAAAAAACTGCGTCCCAATAGAAAAACTGCGTCCCCTTATTACATAAATCACCAAGGTAATAAGATTCGGGGTTATATTTTATTAACCCCGAATCTTATTACCTTGGTGATTCGGTGTCACTTACCGCAGATTTAAACATAATATTATTTAGCTGTCTGCAGTATTCCTGTTCAAGTCTTCATCTTCGATTCGCTGTTGTCGCCTGCGTGCATTTATTTCGTCTCGGACTAAAGAATTTTGCAAACGCGCTCAGTTTTGTGCGCTTATCCGCTCTCGGTTATGTCCGCGTATCATTATACAAAATATAGAATTTCTATTTACACAAACCAAATTAATTTATAAAAATAAAAATAGTAGTTTCAACGTATTTTGACAGTAATTTAAATTTAGGTATGCCATTAACATTTGAAAACGATATCAGCCAAATGGCCGCCATCGCTACGTTTGCAGCACCATTTCCTTTTCATAAAATTGTCCATGACCAATTCGCACATTTACGGCTGTATGTCCTCGACAACTTCACGAATTCCATCTTTAAGGTCTTGAATCGATTGTGGAGCATTGGCATAAACCTAACTTTCACGTGGCCCCAAAGAAAAAAGTCTAAAGGTATTAAATTACAAGATCTCGGTGGCCAATTGTGATCACCTCTTCGACAAATAACACGGTCAAGAAACATTTCTTGCAAAATTGCGATTGTTTCGTTGCTTGTGTTTCACGCCGTCTTGCTGAAAATAAACGTCGTCCACATCAATATCTTCCAATTCCGGCCATAAAAATTATTAATCATAGGTCGGTAGCGCAATCCATTCACCGTAACAGTTGCACCAGCCTCATTTTCGAAAAAGTAAGGTTCAATCACACCGCCAGCCCAAAAACCGCACCGAACAGAGATACGTTGAGAATGGAGAGGCTTTTCAACAATCATTCTTTGATTTTCTGAGCCCCAAATGCGACAATTCTGCTTATTAGGCTCCGAGGTGAAAATGGGTCTCATCGATGAATCGACAAACCTGGGTTTTCATCAACTCTACGGGCCACTCAATTTTATAAGGTTTAGCAGAGTGCAAAAATGAGAAAAAAGATGTTTTTAAAAAATGAACTATGTATTCGAAATTAATAATGAATTTGACTAAAATGTTTTAAAGAAAATTTGTGGCTGCCCGAACCGATGTCGAAATCAAATGTTCATTATAAAGTAAACTTAAAGCTCTACTTTACTCAATTTGCAAAAACATGTATATCGTACATATCGTTTTATGACCACATAAACTTAGGCAATGCAAAAAAAAAAAAAATACACGCTTTTTTTTTTAATTCTCTATAGTTTTCTCGTAATTATGTCTCAAAGTTGATGAATTTTTGACAAAAACTATTCACTCACAAACCAAATTTATCAATGTTTTTCCACTAATCTGTAAAAGTTTTATATATGGGTACGTTCAGGAAGATATTATCTAGCGATTAACACACTTTTTTTTATAAAAATTCGTTCTAATAACCGAGAAAATTGAAAATTTAATTGATAACTATTTTATATCGATAAGCTGACAAATCAATGAATTGAAAAAAATGTATCTTCGATGTAAAAATGGTTTAGGAATCAACTAAATATCGTGTATTTTTTAGTTCATCCCTTTTTAATTAGATGTCGTAAGTGGCCAAAAAACAATTTTTTCATGGAATATTTTGTAATTTTCGATAGCGGAGATTTACACTACTTGAAATTTAATTTTAGATGCATTTTTTGGCATTTAAATATCGACATCAATTTTGATTTTTGTTCTAGATAAAGTAGAGCCTTAAGTGGGTAGTACTAAAACAAATCTGTTGTACTTGTGACACGAAGTCCTACGTTTTTCATATAAATATCGGTATATATGGCTATTTCATTTGTAAAGTTAAATTTTTGTTTTTTTTTTAAATTTTCACATGGTGATCCATCTTTACCCACCAAATTATCGTCAAATTCTGCTCTGTCTCTAAATGTGTTGGCTAAATATTTCTTGATCATCTTCTTCATACTGCAATCCCGCCTCATCCTAATTCTCCAGCTCAGCTGATATTGCACGTAAACGGGTTTGTTCCCGTTTGTAATTGTCCATTTTTTAATTATTTATTTATATTTAAAAAAGGTTTAAGTTTAAACGACCCGAAATGTACAATTTTTTTTTCACTTCCACAATTTGTCAAGATGACATTTAAATATTAAGGTTAGATTACGTGAAGTTTAACTCATTTTACTGGCCATATGTAAACAACTAACACCTTTGTTCATTGAATTCTACAAATGGGGTAATTCATTCGTCCCAAACGGAAGTGGCTAATATTTCTGTTTCATTACTAAAAATCGGTGTAATTATCAGATTGTTCCATGAAGCTGTCAAATGAGAATGGTAGCCTTATATTTTGGGAATCATGTGGGCAGTGTTATTTTCCATTTAAAATCAGGAACTGGAATACAATCTCCAACGATCAATTCTCGAACTCTGTTTTAAATTCGGCATGGCATAGACTGGAAAATCCAATAAGAAAAATATTCTTCGTTTATGCTGTCTCTATAGACAGAGGTCTAGTTTGGAATAGATTTCCGATCAAAACTTTAGTTTAACAAAGTAATTACTAACACATATGGGATATTTGGAAACTCCAATTAGATTGTAAACATTATACTTGTTACTTTTTGTTACAAGCTTCAGAAGCATCATTTATAGCTGTATATCTTGTTGTATATCATTTTAATGGAGGCTTAACATTTTGGGATATATATATATATATATATATATATATATATATATATATATATATATATATATATATATATATATATATATATATATATATATATATATATATATATATATATATATATATATATATATATATATATATATATATATATATATATATATATATATATATATATATATATATATATATATATAATATATATATATATATATATATATATATATATATATATATATATATATATATATATATATATATATATATATGTATATATATATATATAT
This sequence comes from Tipula unca, assembly GCA_951394425.1. Lineage (NCBI taxonomy): Eukaryota > Metazoa > Arthropoda > Insecta > Diptera > Tipulidae > Tipula > Tipula unca. The sequence continues at coordinate 167,021,002 of OX596382.1, read as the reverse complement.
ATATATATATATATATATATATATATATATATATATATATATATATATATATATATATATATATATATATATATATATTTACTGTATATTGGGATGTATTGACTCCAAAAGTTTAGATTTTGAAAGTCTAACCAAAGCCATCTTAATATTATTGTGATTTATTAAGATGGCTTTGGTCTAACTCAATGAAACACTATAAACATGCCACGCGCGAAAATCTAAATCAAACCGCCAAATAACGTGTAAATCGTAAAAAAACATATCTCTTATTCAATTTAAGTAAATCATGTTTCAATGAATAAAATTGTGACAGACATATTGATATTTATGTTATAACTGCTTTTACTGCTACTGCCTCGCACACAAATTTAATAATAATATGGTTTATGTTTTATGTACATATATTGCTACCATCGATGCTTGTTGATGCTTGTATTTATATGTATATATATATTTATATACATATATCTTCCTTATTGTAAATATTTTTGTGATGTTGATTCTATACACATAGGAAATACCGAACGAACGAGCGAATAAAATTCATGTTCTACCGGTAGGAAATATTAAATAAATCTACAATAGATAGGAAGCTTTTTCCTTCATTATTATTATTATATTGCTTATGTTATTACTATCATTTATTTATTATTATCACAATATTATTTGCCTCGTTCGGCTGCTCTACAGTATATTCAAGCATACGGCTGTATAAACAAGGAAAACTGCATAAAGCCATATATACAAAAATTACGAGGAAAATAATGTTTTTTTAGTACCTAAGAGTACACAAAAAAAAACACAAATGGCGCACACACACACAGACCAAAAAGGATAATACGAGTATGCTAGTAATACCGTTGGATTAAAGTTTTATTTTATGTAATATTTTGGAATATTGTTAATCGTCAAAGTTACGTATAAAATATTTCCAAAACAGACATTAAAATTGTTAATTTTCGTTTTTTGTGTTGCTGTTAATACTACTACTGCTGCTCTTGTAGTTGTGAAGCTTTTTTATATGATGTATAAGTGTATAACGATCATATCAAAAATTCACCTAAACTAAGTTGGTTGTATTGTTTGTTGTTATCGAAAATTGAAATTTTGTTTTGTTACATTTTATTAAGAACTTTTGATTTATGAAACCATAAATTAATTATTTAAGTTTTAAGTGGCTTAATTCGAGTTCTAAACTCCTTTAAAGCGTTATTTAACTATACATACATATATTAAATATTGGGGAATTTTAACCTTATACCTATATACAGAGTAAATTTAATATTATAAAAATGAGATTCTAAAAGATATACATACTGATTATAAGGACCAACGTTGTAGGAAAAGTTTATAGACGGTAAAAAAAAAAACTTTTCAAATAGAACATTCGGAAAATGTGGTAAGCAGTTTCCATACTTTAAAAATTGAAACTTCGTAAATAACAAACTTGCTTCAAATGAAAATGAAATACATATATTTTAAATGCTTCAAAAGTTAAATTGATCAAATAAAATTTGAAAATTTAAAATTTATTTCGATAATGTAAGGCGCCTATTAGAACCACACCCCAAACAACGCAACTAGGGTTTTCAAGTATCCGTATTTTCTGTAACCGCGGATGTCGAATACAAATTTAGAAAATATTTGACGGATACCGGCAAACCGTAAAAAAAACAAATTTTATTAAAGCTCAATACTGGCACTAGTCTCTTTCAATGGTCTCTTCAATGACATTATATACATACATGTTTTCATTTGAAAACGAAAAACTAATTTTCCCAAATTTTATGTACAACTCGCATTTCCCATTATTTTACCGATGTAAAATGAAGTAAATTCAAATATTATTTTAATTTTGATTTTAAAATTATTGAGGATAATGATTTTATTTAAATAAATAATTGTGATGCCCCACAATAAACTTGAAATGCCTTTTCTTCAGAAAACGGTCATAATTTTATTTCATTTCTCGTCAAATTCGAAATTACAAAAATTGCTCAAAGTCATGAACAGAGACTATACCAGGACCAGCATATTAACGTCAAAGCAACTCAGCTTCTCGACAATAACAACATAGTAACGAGGCTCAAAAATGTAAAACCTTTTGAACTGGCAATGTTATGAAGAGAAACCAGTAATTAAAATCGAAATAACGCTTAAGTCGTGTTAAAAGAAGTTAAAACCTATAACATTATCAATGGATAAGTCTTAGATAATTATGTAAATTTTTTGGCACATTAAGTCTAAAATAAATTACCTATTAGTTTTTTTGTAACCTGATTGTAATGGTATAAATCAATAAAAAAAAGTTTAAATGCGTTGTAATATTCTGTTTTCAAAATTTTATTTTATCTGCATTAAATCAATAAACCTATACTTAAACTTTGGACAATTTTAGGAAATTAAAATCTTTAAGCTTTATGATCTAACGTGCTACTCGTATATGATTGCCGAGTCATCGTGCTATAATTTAACATCGGCACCCGGATTTTAAAATGTTAAAGCGATAAATTAAGCAAAAGAAACGGAAATAAGCCAAATTCATTGTAAACGAGGAAGGTAACATACATATGTCTCTACATTGAGACGCTACTATATAATACAGTTATATCTACTTAATCATTAAAAAATAATATTAAATGCGTTCAGCTTTTATACCATATCAATTTATTCTTACCATATTCATTCCAGGTGGCAACAAAGTAACATTCTACTCGTTCCGTAACGAAGACGCGATTGCCTATTGCACACGTCGCAAACGCAAGCCCATCAAACACTCCTCCATATCATCGCGAGCGAATACTAATTCCTCGAGCATGCCAATCAACTGTTTCGATATATCACGCGATTCACAGTTTGCCGCGGTCGGCACCAACAAAATTGTCGAAATAATACAATTAAATACACCCGCGACCACAGCCATTCTAGAGGGGCACACCGGCATTGTGACATGTGTCAGTTTTGCACCGAATTGTGAATTCGTTGTAAGCGGATCCGAAGATAAAACGGTTCATGTGTGGGGCTTAAATTTGGGACTTACTATTACTACATTTAAAGGTCATGCGGTAGTACTAAGTTCGGTGGTCGTGATGATGGATTCGAGACGTATTATATCGGCCGATCGAGATGGTTTATTATGTGTTTGGATCCAGGATAGTGGTACACTATTACAAACCGTTCAAGGACCACATAAATGTCTGGCCATAACGAATAATATGAAATATGCGGTGTGTACTAATGGCGATAATGCATTAAAAATTTGGTCACTCACACGAGAGGATGAAAAATATCTTGTCTCCCATTCCGAAGAAATTACTTGTTTCGTGATAACAGTCGATTCGTTATATGTGATTACGGGTTCGCGCGATATGTCACTTAAAGTTTGGCAGGCGACCGGAGGTAAATTAGCACAAGTACTGGTTGGGCATACGGACGCGGTTACATGCTGTGCCGTTTCGGTAACGAACAAAAGTCAAGTGATTTCGGGATCGAAAGATTGTAATTTAATTATTTGGGATTTGCATACGGGCGAAGAGATTCACACGCTAGCCGGACATTTAGCACAAGTTACATGTGTAAAAGTATCCGCGGACGGTACAACAGCCATATCCGGTAGTGATGATAAAACGCTCATCGTTTGGGAAACAAAACGTGGTCTGGCACTAACCTCATTACAGTTACACCTTCCATTCTCTCGTTTCGATATAACACTCGACTGTTCGCGAATTTTAGTACAGTTAGCCGACAGTGCTTGCCTAGCTGTGATATGCCTACACAATACACCTGCCAGTTTTATCAAATTACCGACATATTCTGCTCCGGCACGTGATGTTGAAGATTTACGTCCATCCGCATCAAAACGACAACCGCGTCGCCTACTCAAAAAAGAAGTGTCCTTGGACACGTATACATGGCAAAAAAAATATGGTCACTTATCATCTTCGGTAATGATGGCGCAGGTGGACGAGCGATTAAAGAGACGATTCTCAGTGTCCGCTAGTATGGAAGAGATTTCAAAAATTACCGAACTCAAATCAATTGCGTCACAAGTTAGTATAGGACCTGAACAAGCTGCTCTGGCCCAATCACAGCATTTTGATCAACTCGAAGCACTATGGAATAAGAGATCACCGCCAAGAAGACGATTAAATCAGGTAAGCGATAATTCTTTAATTGGTCGATAATTGGTATACTAAAAATTATTTTAAATCCATAGTCACTATCACGCCAATCGTCGCTAGTGGAAGATCGTATCGAATCGTCAGATGAGGATGAATTCCAAGAAGAGCGATCGGGTAACTTATAAAATTTCACCAAAAAACCCGTAGTCTAGGAACTGATAGAGTTCACAAGCGTAACTAGATCTAAACCAAAAACCTAAAACTTGTAGAAAACCATTCCAAAGAAATGATTTTTTGTTTTTAATTTATAATAAACCGTTTGTTTGAAATGCTATTTCTTCTTATTTTTCTTTAATTTTAGATACAATTGCTGAAATATAAGAAAAAAATTATTATGAATAATTACAGTTATTAAGTAAATATTAATTAAAATAAGTATGTATAGATTTAATAGATACTTCTGTTCATTTTTTGTTTGATGGCGCTGTATACTCAACAACAACAAAAATGCTAGCTCGCCATCTATATTAACATGTAAAAGTTATACTGTTATAAAATAGACAAAAGATGTCACTACTAAAACAGAAAGTGTTAAATGCAATGAAATTATAAAAACGGAATTGCTTCGTGTCGGAACGAATCTCATAAAACGGTATTTCTAATATAAAGCATAAAACGCTTCTAAATATTATTTTGGTTTTATAATTAGACAACAATTTAGTCTCACAGTCACATATTATAGTGATCTGATTTTAGTGAAGCATATACTTAGAGAAAAGTAGATGTATAAAGTACATTCCCAGTAATCTGCACGTAGATTAATTAGACCAACGTCCAATGTGTTTAATGTGTCCTAAGACTCTATATATAAAATACAGCAAGAAATGTTTCAGTACTACCCTCATGTAGTGCTCCTGTTCTAAACAAACTTAAGTGATGAACATATCCTCCTTCAACCATGTTTAAAAATTATTATTGTTTGATATTAAATTAATATTGGTAGTTTTGAAAGAAATTATAATTTCAAGTTAGTTAATTTTCGTTTCTAAATTAAAGCAATAAAAATTAATAATTTAAAATTTTTCAATTATTTTAATCAATTCATAGAATTAATTAAAATAATATTTTGGGAAAAAAGCAATTAAATTAATAAAAATATGAATTATCATTTTTAATAATAAATAAATAAAATTAAGATTTAATTATAAATAATTATTATATATAAATATTATAAATCCTTCTTAATTAGCCTCGACAATCAAAGTACCTCACGGCTGTCATAAAATAGAGCACATTTTAAATAAGAAAAATAAACAAAAATTATATTTAAATTAAATATTATTTAATTTAATTAATTTTCTATATATTATAATAACGAATATACAAAGTATTATATAAAAATCCACCCACACTCAATACCAAATCAATCAACAGTACACACATAATTTCCATCTTTAAAATTATTAAAAAAGAAAAAAAAATTATTAATAATTAAATTAAATATTTCAATTATAAAAAATGAAAAATTAGTTTTTCCTTAATATACCCTATTTAATACTGGAAGAATATCTCCCAAAAATAAAATAAATTTATATAGTGTAGTGATTTATGGAATAAATAACTATGAAATTATGTTGTAGATTTAAAAAATAAAAAATAAAAATTAATTAAAGATAATAAAATTGTTGTAAAATTTAGCCCATTACCAGTAATGACATTAAAAACCAACAAACCATTAAAATTAAATTATAAAAAGAAAAAAATCTAAACTATTGTTTAAATAAAATATTTGAACGTTTTTTAATTTATTATAATTAATTAAATACGGGAGAATTTACAACTAAAACTAAGTGAAATAGAAATACGTAAGTATGTAAATTTTATAAGAGATGTCACTACAGTCTTTGGTATTTAATTTAAGATTCTACATAAGTTAGTGAGGTTATATCATAGAACACAACATAAATCCTAAATCGTTATTCTATGGTTATATCTGTGGCAACACGGCAAAACGTAATAACTCGTGTTATCGCGAAAATGAGTTAACATCAGAAACAGTTTCGTTAGGTAAAGAGGTATATTTCAGTTTTTACCGTTATTTTCTACAATATTTAGCAACGAAGTTATTTGACATTGAAAAACGGAATATTTCATTTAGACTCTAATTTGCTTTTGGAAAAACGAAATAACTGAGTTTTTTGTTAAATAAACATATTAAAATTCAAAGAATCGATATACCAAAAACCAACTCCGATAAATTAGTCGAGTTACAACATTAAAAATTTTGTTTAGTGAGAATAACTTTTGTGTAAAACAGATATAACTCAAACTATATCATTATTCCAAACTGAACTGCGTATGTTATTGTGAAATAACCAAAGATATATCCGTTTTCCCAATTAAAAATAAAATTTTGTTCAGGAGTTAAATCGAAATATACCATTTTAATAAGATTAGTGTACTAGAATTGAATTTTCCTAATTTTGGAAAATTGACATATGTGAAGTGTATCGGTTTACCGAAATAAACATATATATTTTTTTATTAATAACCACAATTATATTGCTTTGCTAGTGTAAGTATTATTGTTTAATTGGTATGATATGAATTATTTTTTTTTGAAATAGTAATGAGGTTGTATTTTGCTATTAATCTAGAGCTACCCAAGTAAATAATCAGTTGGAATGTCTTCAAGGTCTATCCGAATGCTTGAAATGGCTAAAGCTAAATGTGGTGCTGCTTATCTGACTGCAAATGAAGTACCAACATTACAAATTAATCAGAGTGAAATGGAGACCCAGTCACACGTAGAACCAGTTTCAGAACCTGGAACATCTGGCTTAATAAAATGCAATTTTGCAAACGATGGAATATGTAGTACAAAAGTATCTGCGTGTCCGACTGCAAATGAAATACCAACATTACAAATTAATCAGAGTGAAATGGAAACCCAGTCACACGTAGAACCAGTTTCAGAACCTGGAATATCTGGCTTAGTAAAATGCAATTATTGTCATATATGGATTTTCTAAAACGAGATAAATAGAGTTAATTATCTTCATCCTTTAAATCGTAAATTGATAAAATGTAATAAATCTACATATTTTGTAATTATTCCAGTTTTTCATTTAGTAAAACGGCACAATTTAAATAATCTTGTTATATTTTCAATTTCAATTTTGGTAAACCGTTATAATTGGGTTATTTGAGCTTTCCTTGGTGGATGTTCAATATAGGTAAAATCTGAATATACTGGAGCAAAGCTAACAATATGAAACATTTATTTCTAGCATAAATCCACTTTAATAGTTAATCAGTTTTTTGAAAAGTAAAATTTAACGTTAAAAACGTTGTACTGAAAAAGTCAGAAAAACGAGTTATTACGTTTTGCCTTGTTGCCACAGATATATTAAAATCAGACCGATCACTTTGCAATTTTAATTTCCAGCATGAAAAATATTTACCAAATTTTGATTTTTCAAAGTAGAAAAATTACGAAAAAGTCGTGGGAAAAAAAAGATGGGATTTTTTTAGTGAATATATACCTCAAATTTTATTGATGACTTCTCGTGAGTAGGGTACTGAATTTGTCGATGGCAAACATGCTTCATCGACTATGATATAAGTTCTGCTATTTATCACATTTCAATAATTGATTTACGCCTCAAGAGATAGTGCCATTTTCAACCTTTTTCTACTTGGTTTATTCATTAATTTTAAGCCTAAATAACGATGTTTTAAAATGATTTTGGATACCATTTTATAAAAATTCAATAACATTGACGATTTGTTAGATATGGTGTTTTGCCTCTGTTTTGCCAGAGTGTAGATAACTTAAGAAAATCAAAATTGTTGGTCTTTACACTTTTGCATCACAGCAAAACTACATTTTAGTACCAAAAAGTAGAAAATTGGTAAACTGTTGCTCTTTAGTCAACGTCATCTTTGTAACTGAAATTAAAAGAAAAAATGTCGCATCGATAAATTTAAATCGATTACTAGATTGGAATTTTGTTGAAAAATGAACGGTTCTTTGAGGTATTCGAATTTAGAACCATTTTAGTTTTTCAAGCACTATATCGTCTATTAAATTATTCTCAAATTCATGACTGATAGGAACAATTTGGGAAGACATTATAAATTGAATTAAATCTCAATAAATCTTCGATACAATTTCGATAAAACATGAGATTCTTAAAAATTCCAATGGAGAACTTCAATATCTACTTTGAATCAAAACACTATCCAGAAAAAATTCTAGAAATGTAAAATATTTTAAATTAAATGTATTCGAGTGTAATTCTCTGAGTTTCCACTAAAATTATACTCCAAGTTTCTTAAGGCCTGACTGCATTTGTTTGACAAAACTTGCAAACAATATTTGTTAATTTAAAATTTGTTCAGAACTGAGAGTTTGTTATAATAAATAAAAATTCAGGAAGAATCCCATTCATCAGTTGAATTTTTAAAAACATCATAGTTTTTTTTATACAAAATTCGGGCAACGGATTTTAATATTTTGGTAATTTTATAAAATAATGTTGTTGGAAATTTGTATCAGTTTCTGCAAGAAATATGAATCAAAATATGTAGGCCGTAATTTTCTGGAACTCACTATCGATTTTTTAATCTCGTTCACGTAATTTTTAAACGAAATTAAACTAAAATCAATTGATTTACAAAGACAATTTATTCTTTGTGTGTATATATGTATGCCTAGCTGTTTACCAGTAATTGAAATTTCTTTTGATTCATCAATCAGCTATCGAAATTATTTTAATTTTACATCTATTAGGGTATCATCTGTAATTTCAATTTATCGTAAATAACGATGGGGTGGAGGTCTTCATTATAACGAAAAATTCGAAAACGTAAGCTGGAATAAAAATTACCTGTGATTATCGTTAACGAGATAAATTGGCTACATTTTGGAGGAAAATTTTTCTTATTTAGCATTTTCCTCTTCCATCAAAATCGTGTGTAAATTATTTTTATTTATTTGGACTATACAGAGAAATTAAAAGGTCCCAACGGAATTGAATTGCGATATCCAAATAAATTAATATTTTGATTAATACCTTATCCGGATTGTAAACGCTTGATTAAATTTCTGAGCACAAAAGGTATAGGGTTCGATTGTGCTGAGTTGTAATAAATTGCCCATATTTCAAATTTCTGGGTGAGAATTTTTATTTTTTATACATATATTCACAGTTCAATGAATTTTAAGCAAATTATAAAAACAAACGAATTTTTGATAATCGCGTTAAACATTTTGGGTAATTTAGATTAATGATTTAGTTAGGACAATAAATAACAATACCTATATTAAATATTTTATTTGCAGAATTTCAATATCTATACACAAAACGTTTACGACTAGATTTTTGTACTACTTTATGCCGCAGTTGAATATCACGTAGTATACCACACCTGTGCTCATTAGCTGGATTCATCTAAAATTTGATAAATTATCCTTGCCACTAGTATTTATCATGTTGCACTAGTTATATAGCCATGTATCAAAATGTACTCATGTTCCATTGAAATTGATCTACGATCAAAGAATAGTCAACCCACTCCAACCAACAACTAGATCGATTCAACCCCAACATATGGATATATTATTAAAAAAACTAGGCTCAGAGGGCCGAGGAAATATTTCACATTTTCAAGCTATCAAAAAGATGAAGCAGAATGGAAATAAAGTGATGACTGGATCAAAAGCAGTTGTATAATGAGTATATATTGATGATGACAACAAAATCAGAAGTTTGAACAGTGTACCAACCATACCATTCTTAACAAAAGTTTCAAACTGCAACTTCACCGCACCTGATGAATGTACAATGGCTCGGAAAATTACATAAATGATTGGATAATTTATTCAACTAACCATATATAATTATCGAACGATCGTTGATGGTATTTGGTACAGGAATGGATATTATTAAAGCAGAAGTGTCGTTGTGTTGGTAACATACCATAATGTATCAAGCAAAACGGAATATTGGAAGCTGGAATTGGAAACCTATGTATATCTTTTCAATATTTGTCATCCTGATGTAATGAAAAATAATTTTGATCAAAATCACTTGTGAATTTAAGAATTCACGAATATTGTAACAAATAAATTTCGCTAATTTTATAATTTTTGGAATTCTAATAGTTAATGGTTACGAATTTATGGATAAAGTTCGAAATTTATAAGTTCAATATACTAATATTAGAAGATTATTAATTCAGAAATTTAAGAATTTGTCTATTTCGGTACTAGGTCTTTGAATCTAAAATTTAAACTTTTGTAATATTGACATTTAATTTTAATGCGATTTCCAAATTTGTGACAAATTTTTATTTTTCGTTGGACTATCATGAAAAATATCATCTATAATTAACTTTCCAGTTGCATATGTGTTTATGGAACCTAGGCAACATCAGTAAAACGTCGTTACAATTTTTATAGTATGTATAAATTTTTTTTTATTATTTCTTATCACTAAGTTTTTGTTTAATAAAAATGAATAAAATAAATAACAAAAATATAATTAAAAAAAAACATAAATTTATATGTTGCATAATAATGTCGTGGATGGAATGTATTTTTTCCGCGTAAAATTTTGATTTTTCTCACATCTTAAGTCTAAGTATAAAATTAAAAAATATTTTCTGAGGCCACAATCAAAGACTAGTCATAGCCGGTGGCCGTGCATAAGCTTTCGGAATGAAACCGTATTTACGAGTTTTCGGTGCATATGCCCATAACCATCCGTCGACGGTTTGATTATTCAAATCGGCGTATATCCAATCCCCACGACGTACTGATAGATCGTCAGGTGCTTGCGCTTTATAATCGTATAGCATAACAAGTTCGGTTCCATGATATCGTAGATCATCGGAACCGCTTAATTGATTGTTTGGAGGCGGGGGTGGCGATACAACTGGTGAGTTTATATTATTTATTGTTGAATTGGTTGTGGTGGTGTTTGATTTGGCATGGCCACCTTGGAGAATATTTTCGGCTGGGTACACAAATCCCGATGGAATGAAACCTTCTTGTCCGTCACTTCGCACGATCCAAAACCAATCGGGATCTTCACGATTCAGCACTGTTACAAATTCACCTCGTTCTACGGACACGTCGTTCTCATCACGGGCAATAAATGTATAGAGGACGATGTAACGGCCGCTTGGATCTTTTGAAAATGGCAAGAAATCAGGCTCTGAACTTAAACTTGCTTGAGAATGTTTCAACGATGATTGGAGTCCTATTAGATCGGATGTATTCTCATCCGATGGAATAATATCATTTGGCATAATGTCGACGGGGCTCAAATCGTCAGCTAAGTTCGTCGTATTTGACGACAGTAACGATTGGTCACGCGGCAATTTCTTCTTAATCGCTAAATCCGCGAGCTGTGTATTGTACGGAGCACAATATGAATGCGGTATGAAACCCTCCTGTCGCGAATCTTGTCCAATTACATAGACCCAGTCATTTTCTCTATACAAAATATTTACGATTTGACCACGTTTCACTTCGAGCTCGTCATCGACACACGGTGTAAAATCATGAAGCACTACCATTTTTGAATCGGGGCTCAATCCATGCTCCTTTTCAATACCAACCCGAACCAGAGTTTCGATACTGGACGATCCGGTTATGCGCCCCATTCCATGATTTAATCCTAGTCCACTTCCGGGACGTGGTGATAAGTCCTTGTCAATGTCGTTATTTAATGCTAAAATCAAGGAAATTTATACGAATTATTATAATATACATCAAGTGTTTTACTATATATATTTTCTTAAAACATCTTAAGACGGACAGAAGAATGTCGATGACCTTTTGGTAATTTCTCTACGAATTTTTCTAACTCGACACAACAAAAAAACAATTTTTCGACCGTCTCGGACCAAAAACCACTTACATTTTTTCTTTTTACCACGTCTAATTCGTACTGGACATAAAAATGCCATTATTCAACTCCACACTATTAACCATTAATATAATTTCCTTGTATTTATCATGTATTTTAAGGTTTTATTTACGAAATTACACTGAAAACTTAAAAATTTCTTTGACTTAACTTGATTGACTTTTAGTAGATGCCATGATTGAATTGATACACATTTCGCTGCTGCCACTTGAGTCAAATATGTGAACTAATTTATGTTCATCTATTCAGATTTATCTCGTGAATTTATAATTAAAATCTATATATTATAAAATAAATAACTAAAATACATAATTATTAAATATGGCTAGAATCAATTTATGCTTTTGATATTTAAAAATTCATACAGATTTATATATTTACATACAATCTACATGTATATATATATATATACTTTATTTACAGTTCAGTGTACCAAATTGCATAATTTTCGACTGTCTCTATTAACTCAATACGATACAAGAATCCCACTTCCTCAAATTTAGTATACTATATAATTTACTGTAGTGTCGGTCGGGAGAAAATTTGTGAAAACATTTTCATATTTTGAATTTATACCTATAAATTAAATAAATGTTATTTAATTAAACCATATATCGATAATTATGAATCGTAATTAAATAATCGTCTAACTAAATTATTATTTATTGTGTTCGTAAAATGTTATGTACGCCTATCAAATATAATATTTCTGTCAATCGAATTTTTTTTTTTTTAGTTTTTTGTTAAATTGATTAAATAATTTGATCTAAATATTAATGTAAGTTTTATTTAAATTTTATGTTTTATAATTTAATTCCGAATTATATAATGGAAATAACTTTTTGTTATGTCTTAAAATCGTATGAAATCCAATTAGAAATGGATTACCTTTGTTTAAGTCAAATCCAATAAGAAAGTCAATGCAAAATATTCGCCATATAGGGGGATTAAATTTCTTCTTGCAATATTGAAAATTCGCGCATGTTTTTAATTTTTGTTTAATAAAAAATACAGTTCATATAGTTTTATATAACCTTGAACTGAAATTTGATATTCTGAGTAGAATTTCATGCAAAACCATATAAAGCTAAATATTCTATAAATCTATATAATATAATGGTTATGATATGGTTAAATTAGGTGATAACATAGTTAAATTGCAGTTTCTGTGGTTCGTCGTTTCGCAATAGTTGTATCACGTATCGCATATATAGTTTTTATGAATGAATGAATTCTTATGTATTTACTAGTGCGTCATATAACAAAATACCCAACCCACCTAACTACCTGTCTTAATGCTTAATTAAATCTTTCTAATATTTCTTTTTTGACCTATCGCATTAGTATAAAATTCTCCTATATCTTTCCAAGGTAAGCTAGTTTTCATTATATTATGTCTTTATAGTTTATAATCAAAAATTTGTATTCTATTCTAACCATATTTTTTTATTTTATGATGGGTAATCAAAAATAGTATACATAGTTGAAAAAAGCCAAATTTTTGCTGATTCTGCCTTCGACGTTCAAAATATGATTAACTCTTATTCTTTTTAGATTTGCAGTTCTTGTACGTTCGAGAAGAATTCGAATACAATTTGAATTGTGGTTTTAATCAATTCATACAATTGTTAATATGCCCAGCATTTATTGCATTTTCTATCAGACGGTATTAAAGGTTATTGTTGCCATATGAACTTGTTCAAAAGCTTATACTTTATTCTGAGACAGTTAATCTGAGATCTGCCTACTTAGTCGTTATCTATGCTGAGGAGCTATCGTTGCAGAGACTCATACCTCTATTTGTCGACAATCATCAAAAGGTATTTAGGTTTTACTAGTAGTCGTAGAAGATCGATTTGGGCCCTCATTGCTAGATGGAAACTTTGCTGCATTATTTCTGATATTTAAACCGGTTTTCTTTCTCATATAGATAGGCCTATAACTTCACTTCATCGTGCTAATCGAATAAATTCGGAAAGACAGTTATATTAAATTTCTTCTTCATACTTTAAGGCTTTAAGAGGTTCGATTTAATGGAATCAATATCAGATCACATTTTATATAGTCTAAATGGGCTGTAATTCCTCATATTATGTTTCTTTTACAATACGAACGACTATCTGTGTTATGAATTAAACTAATCTTCATTAAATTATACGTATTTAAAAAACGAATGAAAATAGTTGGAAAATATTTTTGATTAGGTTAAATAGACCAGCTATTTGAATAGAAAAGTATACTAAAATTTGAATTAAATACATGAATATTAGAATAAAATTTGTGTTAAAGTGAAACTTGACCACGTTCTTAATATCAAATTAAAATGACTATATCTCCCCGCCAAAGAAATACTGCTAAATCTTAAATCCTGACTTTATTCTTCTAGCTAAGAATTAACTGTGTTGGATAATTGCCCACCTAAAGAATTACATTTACTAACTGCAAAAACAAGGGACTTCTGTGTTCCCAAAACCGAAGAACTCCTGAGCTTTTATAAATGTATGAACATAATTTTGAACATTATGTAGTTTTATTGCGGTAAGATAAATATCTTTACTTGTTTAGCAACCCTTAAATTATCGTTATTACTGCGGATACAACTCTTGGCGCTCTGGAAGTAGGATATATTCAACATGAAAATACAAGCCACAAATGATCCATATTATAATAAAAATTACCGTCGCTTAACTTTCCTTGATTGTAAGTTTGATTGTGGAATGAGTTGGGCAGATTACGAATATCAATAATCGGGTATCAATCTTCTCGAAAGAATCTTTTCAGAATAAGGATAATGCAATGTTTGAAAGTTTAAATTATAAAAGTGAATTAACAAACATGTTTATTATTATAGCACATTGTCGCTATATCAAGCAAATTTAAATGCTACGACATACGACAAAAATTTTTCGCAAATCGGAAATGTTTTTGAATAGGCCGGAATAATTCTACCGTTTATCATCATTTTCTTTGAAACATTTCTCAAATTTGTAAACGTCTGTTAACTTGAGGTTATTCATACACCACTAGAAATATTATTAAATCATGTTAAACGTTCTCGAAATTCGCAAATGACACAAGATGCTAATTGCAAGTGATTTAACAAAATATTTTTGGAGTGAGTATTTAAAATTTAGAAAGTTTAAAATAAAAATAAAAGATTATTTTATGAGCATGCAATATATATTACCTTGACATTGATTTTTCAATTGATCATTAAAGTATCGTTCAGTAAATAATGTTATTTATACTTAATTAGTACCTTCTGGCCAAATAAGCCAAACGCGCTTGCTAATTGAATGATTCAACAATTTTATTTTCGGTCTGTAATTTTCATATAATTATACAATTTAACACTTTGCTTTTTGATAATGAAAATGAGGTGATTAAACTTTGTGAGGTACAAAATTTCATTAGGCTAACATGAATTGTTGATTGGAGTATATGTTACGGATAAAGTATATAACATATGCGAGTACCAAAAACAATATCTCGGAAGTTGAGTTACTATTATTGTTATCCCCTAATAACAATAATAGTAACAATTTTTGCTGTTTTAAAAATTTGGTGGAAATCGTTTGAAGGCAAAATTTAGTGAAAAATTTTAAAATGTTAAGAAATTTTTTTTGGTTGAATTTTACATTTTTTGTAATTTTTAATGAAAATGAAGTTAAGTTTTTAGTGGAACATTTTTATGTCAGTGGTGTATTTGCAGTAGAATGATTAATATATTTAATAGTTTTATAATCATCTAATTTAGGTATTAATTTTTAGTATTTTAGAGTTTTAGAAAGTTATGACTTTTATGAAATTTTTATGAACTTAGGTATATGTATATGGATTTTGAAATTTTTGGTATTTAGGAAATGGCTTTATGAATTTAAGTAGCATCAATACGGTAAAGATAAAATCCTATTTATGTACATTAATATCATTTAAAAATGATTCAGCTGTTCAGTTGAAAAATCATTAAATAAAATTTTAGTGTTATACGATTTTACAAAATATTCTATTTACGATAATTACATTCAAATCGTAATCAAATTTTATATTATGAATACAGCTATGAAGGTAATTTGATTTTAAAAGAAAATTTGGATTAAATTGTTATTTACATTTTGAGCGGATATTAAAACTAATGTTCTTGACACTCGTAATTAAGATAAGTTTAACAAATAAAGTCCTAATCAACATTTAAAACTGTAAAACTAAATGTAATTTGGCATGAGCATTTAAATACGCATAAACCCCATAAAAACTAAAAATATTTTATTATGCCTATGCCTACATTAAATACTTATCTAAAATGAAATTTGTTTCTATAAACTACACAACGCTCGCCAATAAAAGTCATTTAAATCTAATTTAAATAAAATTTAGAAGCGATTCGGTTCGTATATACTTTACAATTAATAAAACCTAATATATAAGTATAACATTTTTTAAATGCAATATAACACCAGTATAAAATCACATTTCCTGATAGCTAAATATAGTATGTACATACATGTATACTTACTAGTTAGTATATTATATATGTAGTAACTAGTGTTAGTTGCATAGATTACAAAATGAATTTGGCATGTAATAAAAATTGAAACATGATAATTTTAGTTCATTATAAATTCGATACAAATTCTCGTATATAATTAACTAACACAATATGTCTCGTCATGTTGTTATTGTTTCGCTGTATGTATTCTACTTAGATAGTAAATAATATATGTAGTATATTTATAGTAATTGAAATATATATATATATATATATATATATATATATATATATATATATATATATATATATATATATATATATATATACATATATATATATATATATATATATATATATATATATATATATATATATATATATATATATATATATACATATATATATATACATATATATATATATATATATATATATGTATATATATATATATATATATATATATATATATATATATATATATATATATATATATATATGTATATATATATATAGGTATATATACCTAATTATTATCAGTAATGATATAAGTTGTGTTTACATTCAAGCCCTGATGATAGCAACATTGTGCCGAAATATTAAATCGTTTTTATCTTTAAGTAATCATTAATTTTGTTATGTTTTTACTATACATAATTACTATTACCAGTTTTTTTTACACAAATTATTAAGATTTAGGTCACCACATAAATAAACAAGCAAACTGAAAAAATGTATAAATCAAAAATAATGTGAACTTATCAGTCAGATTTGTGGTCAAATATAACAACAACAAGAAAAATTACCAGACAAACAAACAAACATCACGCAACCCATTTGCCTTTCAAAATAAACAATTTTCTTTATTTAATGTTATCTTAAAAATATAATATTTTTTTAAATAAATTATTTATTAACAAATTTTCCTGTTTTTGTGTTTTTTTTTGGTTTCGGTCAGTTTTAACTATAGCTATAAATATGAAATGTTAATAGGTAGATAAATGAATATTTGATTATGTTCATTTTGATAAAAGTTACAATCAGTTTAACCAAATTTACGTGGAATATGATAAATTATTTGTTGATATGTTTTAAAAAATCTTAATAGTACGTTATCCAAATAAAATATTTACAACGATTGAACTTGAATAAATAACTTGAAATGTTATTTAATAATACCGACATTCTTTCATACAATTTGGTGATAACAGTTGAGGAATATGTAAGCGCTTATTGCTGGTAACTCGAGTGTAATGTGTAAATAAATCTGATTAAATGATCCTTTTAAGAATCCTTTTACAACGCAAGTGATTTTATAAATCATGCTTGTCTTGATATATTCCTATAAGTTATAATTAGAAAATTGTAGGTTAGTCAATATAGCCTTAGGGTTCGCGATACCGACACATAGCCTGTCAGCATTTGCATGACGTTCCTCGAAAATAGAATAAAATTTCAGTCAACTGTGTTTAGAAAACGAATTTAATTTCGGTAAATTGAAAGGATCTAGTTTTATGCAAAAAATTATCAAATTCACAAAACCGTAGTTAATTATATTTAGATTAATTAAAGTGAAATTTTGCATCGAAATATAGTGAAGTATTTAAAATTTGAATAAATATTAAGTAATATTCAGTTTTTAAAAGCCATTACTGGCCCCTTACTGAGTCAACTATTTGGCTCCAACGGTTTCGATCCTGAGCATGGTCTTCATATTGTCTAAGACAATCTGAAGAGGCCAAGTTCGAAAATACTAAAAATTATTTTGAATTACACTAAAAATGCTTGGTGACACTGCCCTACGGCAAACAAGATCGTAAATCTGAAACAGACCTTAGTCTAAGCAATATTGAATTCAACAACTCCTAATCCCACAGGTCTTAAATATCAGATTTTATAATCAAATTTAATCCAAGTATACGAGTAGAACCCATTTTCAAAGAAATACCCCAATGCCAACATTTCTCCAATAATAATAATTCATACAAATGTATTATTTTGTTCTCTGGTGAATGATAACAAAAATTAATAAAATTATACATTTCCATAACAATAATAAATATCTACTCATGCATAGTATGAATTAAATTAAGATGTAGAATAAATACATTAATATTTATTTTTAAAAGGAAAACACAATTAAGATATTAAATCGTGCGCATGTTTTTGCAATATATAATCCAAGAACCTTGAAATTGAAATTTTTAAATGACTTTTTCACTCCAAAATTGTTGAAACGTTGATAGTTTGGAATTGTTAAAACCTCCAACAGTAGTAAACAATATGTATTCGTTTTGTCGATCACATTATATGCGTTTATATATGCCTTCAATCCACAGTTGATTTCTTGATAAACTAATCAACACACAGCAGTGTCATAAACTTGAAAATTTCTTAATGTGTTTCAAATCACGTATCGCATGTTTGAATGAAAACCAAGATCTCCATAATAAAAAATTGTGATCTAATTTAAATATCTCATAAACAAACATACAAAGAAAATATATAAATGTGTTTATGAATTCAATTAAATTAAATTAATTTAAATACGATGTGATTTTTTCGGTATCAACTGTAAATATATGCCGTAAACACAAATTAATATGCAAATTTTGCAATTGATATTATTTTTAAAACACTATATAAATATACGAGTTTGTTTGAAAATTGTATTTTTATAATAATTAAATTTTATTTTACGAACCAAACCAAAAGTAATCTATTTTTAAAATTATTTTTAGAACTCTGATTTTCAATAAATTAAAATTTTTTGTGTGTTGAAAGTACAATGTATTAGTACCGAAAATCAACGAAATTATACACGCTCGTTCCGGAACTGTTCAATCTGTTGCAATATTAAAATTTTGATTGCTTGCCAAATTTGTATTGATATATGTATGTATTCTTAATTCAAAATGTTTCAACTTTTGAAATAAAAAATGTTCATACTGTAAATTTTCAAAATAAAATTTTTTACCAACATTTTTAAAAAGTAATCTCGAAGTTCAGCAATTTCATGCCATGGCATTGTCCATAATATGTATTTTAAAAATGTTTAAGTGATGTTAAAGTATTAAAATATCCTTTATACTCCATCTTTTCCGCAATTTTAAAATGACTTGTGAGAAATTATTGTCCATTCTTAATATTTCGCTGAAAAGTTAAAATTAATTTTTTTTTTTTGCCAATAATATTTATAAAATTGATTAAAACTTTGTGCCAAACATAATATTTTATATATTTTAAATAAGTTATTCGTAAATTATTGAATTTTTAAAATTCTGATAAGTCTCTTCTGATCTTATGAAAATTGAAAAATTAGAATTAGAATTAATGAAGGTTGAGACAGCATTTTTTCTGAATATTTTAAATTCTAAGTTTGGTATTTCCAGAAATTACATAAATTTTAAATTTCAGATGTTTTGCAATTTAATTCAACTATTAAATTTGGCAAAAATTTTACATTAATTCCAAATTCTAACAATTTTAAAAACAAAAATTAATAAATTGCTTTAAAATTTATTTATTCTAAAATTGTACATGTTTCCGATTTGTGTAAATAATTACATATAAACAATTCTAATCAGTTTCTAAATTTTGAATAAATCTTCATTTTCATTCAAATTTAAATCAATGTTGGTTTGATAAAATTCCAGATTTGCATTTAAATTAAGAAAATTGAATTATTTGTGAGAGAAACTAATGAAATTTTGGTGTAACAATAAGGTATTGCGCAAAGTATACCACGAATCACTTTCTTTTTAACGCAATTGTGAAAGAAGTTAGAAAAGTGATAGAAACATCTGAACGGTTGTTGAACCATATAGACAACTCTTATCGATACAGCAAATCCCCCATTTCAACACACTGTATTTGATGGTTAGCCCGTTATATTTTTTCGCAAGCAACACATCCTCTAAAATTATTATAAGAGTAATATACATATGTATGCACGAGTATATATGACCATGATCACACATACAGATTAGAAAAAATTAGATCTCATGACTAATGTTTATAAAATAAATTTGTTTATAAATATTTCTGCTATGTGTACTGTACGTATTTTGATGTATGGGAATCGGCATTTTGCAAACGACGCAATTTCTTATTTTCTTTTAGTCCTATGTTTTCTTATTTTATTTCTTTTCTCATTGGTTTTTTTATTTTAAGAATTTTATTCGGTTATATTATGTGCGTGTGTGTCTTGTGCTATGAGAAAATATGATTTTTAATTGATCAATACATAAAAAATGTGTTGTTTACTAACAAGCAGCTGAAAAAGTTGATAAAATGTTTATTTATTTTCGTAAGAATTTTATTATGGTTTCTAAAAATATTCGCTGATTTTTTAGTTATCGGGGAATACTACTACTACATGTACACATTAATAACTTGATAGGGTGGCCTGTTTTGTTTTCATGCTTAATTACCGCGTGTTCGGTACTGACGATATAAACAAATTTTACTCTGATTTATTTATGTATGTACGATTGAAGATAATTTATTGTGGGTGGGTGATAATTATTAAACAAACCGGTTTTAATTTAATTAGTCAAAAAACAATTTCGGAGCAGAATATTGGTGGAAGTCTTGATATTTTCAATTAGTTTAGTCAGGTATGCAAAGTCGTCAACCATTTTATCGTAACAAACAAAATGCCCAGTTGATTAGCCTTGATAATTCTCTCTCTGGCAATTACCGAAATTATATAATAAAATTAGAACTTTTAATAAATTTTAAATCGATTAAATTAAAATTTGCATTTCGTTAATTTTGCTTGACGTTTTTCCCACAAATGTATATAAATAGTCTAGCTGCCCTTAGTTTGGTCTTGATTTTATTAATTAATTAAAACAGTTTTAAAGGCCATTACTGGCCCCTTACTGAGTCAACAATTTGGCTCCAGCGGTTTCGATCCCGAGCATGGTCTTCATACTGTCTAAGACAATCTGAAGAGGCCAAGTCGTTCTCTACACCGTGGAGCCATCGTCGCCTGCAACGACCTCTGCGCCCACCATATGGTGGCTCTCCTTTCAGAGATCGCTGCACAATCCGTTCCGGATCAGCACGCAGAACTTGCCCGAGCCAGCGTACTCGCTGCGATCTTACTTCATGTACAATATCGGGGATCTTCATCAGATCTCTGATCTCGATATTGTACAGAGCTCGGTAGGTACCATCTATTTCGCGTTTAGGGCCGTAAATCCACGCATGACTCTTCTCTCAAATGTTAGGAGCCATCTCTCGTACTCATCCGTCAGCGCCCAACTTTCACATCCATAACATAACAACGGGCCTGATCAACGCTTTGTAAAGCTTCAGCTTCACGGCACTTGATAAGTGTTTAGATTTTAGCAGTGGCCTTAGAGGATACAAAGAACGACTGCCAGCTGCCAGCCGCATTTTAATATCCTCACCCACACTGTTATCGTGAGTGATAAGAGAACTCAAATATTTGCACCTCCTCACTCTCTCAAACGTGTAGTGGCCACTACTAAAACCTGGTGTGCCATTGTCCCTAAAACCAGAGATCAGGTATTTCGTTTTGGACTCATTGATCTGAAGTCCAACTGAAGCTGAGAACTCTACAAGAACTCTCTTGATTTTATATTGTGAGATTGATTTAGTCAGTACATTTGCTAGAACTGCAGTTGAAAATCATTATCCTAGTTTAATAAAAATTGATAGTTAATTTATTAATTTTAAATATCAATAATAAAATTTACAGTTGAAAATAGTCTATAAATCCTAACAATCACTAAACCACTTTTTTATACTCTAATTTCTTGTCACTATTAAATAAGTTTTTATTTTATTTTGCATACAATTATCTGAATATTTGAATAAGTATTCCTATTATAATTGCAGCCAAGACAAATGGTGAGTGTAGTGTACCTGTAAAGTTTGTATAAACATGCTAAATTGTTGATCACAACAAATTGATAAGAAGGATATCTTAGAAAATTACGAAAACCTGTGATTGACAAGTATAAATAATTGCTTACATAGAGTTATACTTTTTATATTTAGGTCATGATAATACTTTTTATTGTGGAGGGTCATGAATGAAAATTCGATAGATGTATTAAACCATTTCATATTTTTTATTGCCAACGCGTGAAAAGGTTACTAAATCACTATTTTCAATTAATTTATTATTATTACTGTTTTAACAACTTGCAACAAAGTTTCAGATTTTCTAGAAATTTATTTAATTCTGTTCATATTTAATTTCTGCTATGAACTGGAAAATCAAGGTACATATTAAATTAAAAGGTACACAATAAATATTTTTAAATTCCATCATATTTAATTTAGAAGTTACGCTGAGGTTTTGTATAATCTCTAGTTTTCTGAGGCTTTCTCTGATTTGATTTAAAAAATTTCATAAAACATTTTCTAAAATTTTAAACTGCTGAAAATTTAGAAATATCGAATTGAAGTTTTAATTTTAAAATTTTCCAACCAATTAAAAATGAATAATTTCGGTTCTTTCAGATACGTATTGTAAAAAATTCCAAAATATTAAAAAATATGGCAGTATTGAATATTTTCTCAAATTTTTAAGAACCTCTGAAATTTTGTAAATTTACAACATTTAAGCTACGTAAATAAATTTCTTGTCAAAGCTGTGATAATTAAAATTAAAATTCTTCTGAAATTTTAAATTCTAAATTGTATTTGGTAAAAACTGATTTTTTTAAATTCACTTACTAGTTAAATAGGTAATTGTATCTAATTCTGATATCAACTCTAATTCTAGATTTTATTATTTTGTATTTATGTATCTGCTCATTTTACTGTGATCTGAAATTTCAATTATTATAATTCCCAAACTGACTTTGATCGCATTCCAACACAAGTGAAAATCTCTTTTGAATAGTTTCGCAAAATTTTGTATACTATTATATCAAATTTGTAACTGGTTCTCAAATTCTGGAATTTATTAAATTTCAAGTTAATGCAGTGAATAAACATATTTTATATTCTTCAATCTGACCAATTTCAATATTATTATAGTTTATAAATTGTGTCAAAAAGTTGTTTTCAAAACACATTTTTATTAAAATATTCTCAAAATTGGAAAATTTTTACACAACCAGTCATTTTCTTGAACTTCAGAAATTCACCACATTTACTTCTCAGTTAAATCCCAATTTAAAATATTTCGCGGTTCTGTCACGATAAGCTCCGAATTATTAGAAATGTCTGAATGCAAGCAATGTTACACAATCTTCTAAACTTTAAGATTCAAAATTTTAATATGTATTTCTCCATTTACACAAATTTGGAATTTAACAATTCTGAAAACTTCTGTCCACTATAAATTCTACATAATTTACTAAGTATGTAGTGCTAAAAGAGAAGAATTTAATCTAAAAAAAATTAATTTAAATATAAATATAAATGCATGATAAATACATTTCAAAACATGTTTCCGGGATATCGATGTGCTTTGGTAATCCTAGATGAAATTTTAACAATTGTCAGTCATTCGACATTCATAACATTAAATCGATACCTATGTATATTCTTGGACAATAAGAATGAGATTACAGATGTACATAAACAAATTAACACTTTTTATTTATAAATAGGATTATACATTTTGATGTATGATAGAATGAAATTTAATGTGGTTAACAAACTTATCTCCAACTGTTAGATAACTAACGATGATGATCCATCATTGTGTGTATACTTATACATACATATATGAATTTGTATATATGTACATCTACATATAAATATAAAAATGCTAGCTATCATTTGAATATGTATGTAATATGTATAATATATTTGTACATTTTATTTAGGGATAATCAATTACGGTGTCCATAATATAATTGACATAAAAATCGATTTACTTTTATTGCGTGTAACCATAGACATTATAGAGAAAGTAATGCTAGTCTTCCTATACACTAATATACACCTGATACTTGAATGTAGTATCGTTTAGAGATTTAACTAGTAATTATTTATTTATAAAATTTAAAATGGGCCTCATAATATTTTAGAAGTTTATAAATCGGACTAATATTTTGAAAACTTGGATGAAGCTATGCTGGAACCATACTAATTATTAATTATACTTATTATGTTCTAAATAATTAAACTTAATCCTATACTTACATACATGTGTATAATGCTTAAAGCTTTCGCGTACATGCATTTATATTTATATATACATAGTTTATTTTAGGTGCGATTCTTAAATAATTCAAAGCTATTGAACTTTATTAAGGTGAGAATGCATTATTATTATTTTTCATAATAATTATAAATCAATTCATATCATTACATATTTACAAACTTGTTGACTACATTTGTTAATATTAATAAATAAAAAATTTATTTGAAAAAAACTCAATAAATTATCAAACATCAATATTCGATTTTCTGTTCGTTTCGTATACGCAATACATAGGGTCGATAACACGTATTGAGGTTATAATTGATCTCACATATAAAATAAAAACTTATAATTGGTATTAAATATTAATTTGATTATAAATATTATAATAATTTTTTTCGTAGTGTCTATAAGTATTGTATATACTTATAGGTATATAATCGGATTCGATTTATCCAATAAACGCACGTTCCACGAAATTTTCGTTGGTTATACTTACACTAGTATATCTTTATTGTATAAGTCACTGTCACATTGATTGAACGATGAAATTAAATTAAAAAATCAATAATTTATAAATTGTTGTAACCGTTTCCACTTTTTTTTTATGTATGTTAGTTTTCATTTAGTTTTTGGAAAATTATGTCGTATACTTACAGTTACAGTTTGTAAGACGTGAAAATATGGATACTAAATCGGAACACGTTAAAAATGGTAATTTAATTGAATAAAATATTTTTATATGAATAGTTTAAATTAATTTGTTTACTTAACGATCGTGCGTTGTGTGATTTATAATTCATATTATTTATTTTACTTGCTATATGTAATTGTTATTTGGCTTTAAATGAATTCTAGTAGAATTTTAAAAAGTTACCTAGTCATCTTAATACGTGGTTTATTACGTAATTTTATACTCATTTTATAAAACTTGGTGAAAGTGCCAGCATAAATTGTCGTAGGTTGTTGTCGTGGTTAATCGGTGTTCCAAAGTTCAAGCACGTACATCCTCACAAATCTATTGTATGACAATAATTGAAATTTAGCTGGCTAGTTCTGTTTCTGTGATACATGTATACATACTCAATTTATTAGAAGAATCAAGGTCACACACAAATAGTTGTGAACTGTTTATCGCTATCCTTTTCATATTACAGTGTAGTATCTTTGACTTTACTCAAGGTTGTATTTTTATTCTTTTACAAGAAAAGTGCTAATTGAATTTGAACACACTCCTTATTCAATTAGTTGAATTTTGTTTGAATTCTAGATCCAGATTCTTTTTAAACTTTAAGCCTATCATAATTGGAACAGGATTTGGTCAATTGACAAAACACACTATCAGTATATGTGAAAATGATTTGTATTCGGCAATTTCCAGTGACTACGGTATTAGTAAAATTTCCAAATCTAAGCTATCAAAATATGTATTGGTTTTCGCGGATCCTCATGTTTAATGTTAAATGCAAATTATTGTACATCGGATCACATAGGGACCGCAATTTTTAAGAATTAAAATTGGGAACAAGACCGTTGATTGCATTAAATTTGAATAGATAAAAAATGTAAAAATAAACATTATAAAATTTGAATAGGGTTGAATATAACCTGGATAAAATTAAATCGTCGAATTAAACAATTAAATACGTTTCGAATTTTAAGAAACCTTGACGGAAATTTTCATAATATTACGAATGCTTCCATGAGTTGGAATTTTTTGGAAATATTGTTAGAAAATTTGAAGTGTTTGCTTAAATTAGAGCTTTCGATACCTACATGTTCGAAATTTAGTACAAAAAAATATTCCAGTAAATTTAAAATTTGTGAAAACAATCAAAATTTAAGCAAATTTTACAAAATTTCAAAATTTTTAATTTTTTGGTGGAAAATAAAACTTAGGTAAGATATTCAGGTAATCATATTATAATCCAGAGACATCTCTTATAGTATTAATTAAAACAGTTTTAAAGGCCATTACTGGCCCCTTACTGAGTCAACAATTTGGCTCCAGCGGTTTCGATCCCGAGCATGGTCTTCATACTGTCTAAGACAATCTGAAGAGGCCAAGTCGTTATATCTTATTATATCTCTTATAGTATAACCACCATTTTATTATGCGGTATTTAAAATATATATTAATATTCTATACTTAATTCAAATTGGCTCTGGAGGATGGGAGATACACCATGGGTGATATATTATTTTGGGTTATTTATTTATTATTTTGGTTGTATTTTGGATGGAATAGATGGAATATATTTCGATTATTTATAGATTCATTAATTTTCATAAATAAATTCATAAATTGACAAAATAAAGAGAATAAATTTCTAACCATGCAAACGATTGCATAATTTTGTAGATAATTTTATATACTTTTAATTTAACTGAATCATTGACACTTTCACAATTGACTACTATTTCGATTACATTCATAAATTCATTTATTTTTGACGAATAAATTCATAAATAAACAACCTTTTCGAGATATTATATAGAATCTCATTGATTTACAAATTTTACCTGAATCGTGTAAAAAAGAGCTGTTTTAATTCTCTCGGCGTCGTAGGTTTTACTTATTTATTACCTGTATAGTACTCATAATGTGCTAATGTAATCGTTTGTTTCTCTATTTCAGTTTTACACGTCATACAATCGTTATTATCTAATCTATTCGTAGCAATTGTACGGTGATCACTTCAGATCGATGTTAATTAACGTGATCACAAAAAATATTTATTAACTAAAAATTCTTTACTTTTTTACCATTAGCTGATTATTTTCATTCGTATATACTGTTTACTATTAAGTGACGTTGATGATATTGAAAAAATATAATTAATACATACTAGTAAATATGATTGGCACCTTCTTGGAAATTGTGTTTATCACTATAATTATAGTAATATTTAAGATTATATTTACGTGCATATGATATTGATATTTAGTATAGCGCGCTTCCTGTTTGACACTTGCTCTTAACTTCTATAACATTAATTTATTATGACTGATGATATATCAATTTTGATTTTATTACGTTCTAATCTAGTACCTAATTTAGTGGGTATGCAATATATTCCTTTCATGCCATTTAAAAAAGATTTTCTAATATTAAAAATAATATAAATTGATTACATTTCAGAGTTTTCTAGTACCCTCTTATTCACTTTAGGGGTTAATATTTAGATTAATTATAAAGAGCGACCAAATCAATGGAATAAACATATGCTATATAACTTGAAGATTCAATTTTTTTAAATTTCAATAATTTATACCGTTTGCGTCATTAGAAATTGCCTTTTAATAATTAAATTAAAATGTTGAAAACTAATACTTGTGTAAATATGTTTTTTGTTTACATTTTATATATTATATATACACTTGTTGGATTCCAAATTAAATAAACATTTATGTCGGTTGGTGTTGTATTTTCCTTCATTTACCATAATACAAATAATTTATCAAGTGTTTATTTTATTTATTATTTTTCCTTTTTTTCGGTTTGATATAAATTTACATACCAAGTTGGAAAATTTTTGGAAAAAAAGTTGGAAAAGTGTAAAGTAGCGGTGAAAATTTTTCTGAAAATATAAACTCGTTTCATTATTATTAATAAATGAGTTAAGATGGCGGACAGGCGATGCAGTCAGCTGCTATCTAGACAATATTCGAACCAAACGCGACTCCGAATAAGCAAGTAAACTTTTGTTTAGAAAATATATACATATATGGTGAAAAATACGTCAACTCACAAATTTGTAGAAGGCATATTTTAATTCCACGCCATTCCATACCATTCCACGCGAAATCAGACACCGTACCGGGGGCAAGGTGTCCAATTTTTTTGAAATTCGGGGAGATGGTAGATATAGATAAAAAAAAAATATAATTTGAGTAAAAACTCGGTGGGGTCAAAATACGCGGAGTTCCGTTATAATTTGTTTTTGTCGGAAACTCAAATGTTCACATCTTTAAATTCTTGTATCTTATGTATTCCTTGTCCGATTTTCACGTATAATAGCTCGTTGGAAAGACAATTGCACATACTTTCAAGTAATCGTTTTAAACTTTGGTGTTAATGTACAATATATTGTTTAAATTTCAGTTTTAAATAGTATTTTGCTGAAAAATCGAAATGCTCACCCTTTTATTTTTATTTTTATTTTTTTATCGTAAAGCACTTGACAATACCTTTCAAAAATAAGCCATCTTTCACGATGGAGACTCAACGCGTTCGAGTTTTATAGAACAAAACGTCATAACAAGTTACGGTGGAATTTAACATTTCAGTACAATTATTAATTCTAAACTACGAAATTCATGTTTTGGTTCTTACTTTTACAGTTTTATTCAATAAAGTTAATTTATTTACACATTTTAATTTAAAATTATATAAATTATCAGAATAGGAAAATCGACGCGCTGTGATGTGGTTGTTACCATTGGGAACAAAGCACTGATAATCGTGAGTTTCTCTGATGGCTTTTACTGAATCAAATTTTTTTGCTAGTGATCGTGTCACCCTTCTGTACCCTTTGTACAAAATCTAAAAGTAATGTTTGATTCATTTTTTGTAGCCCAATCGAAAGGTTGTTGTGGTGTCGTTATTTGATCAGCGTAGGCTTTCGTGGCATTTTGTTTGAAGGCACCCCCAATTCCTTCAAGTATGTATAATTTGCATTTCATGTATTGGTAACGCCGATATTGAATTCTGTTCTTGGTAATGATGTATAAGATATCGCCGATGTTGGTTCTGCTAAATTTAATTTTCAGGCTGCCTTGGACTGGGATCTTGTAATACGGCGTTTCTCTTAAGGCAGAGGAGCTGGTGGAATGGCTCGGATGGCACTCATCAGACTAAATTGTACTGAAATGTTAAATTCAACCGTAACTTGTTATGACGTTTTGTTCTATACAACTCGAACACGTTGAGTCTCCATCGTGAAAGATGGCTTATTTGAAAGGTATTGTCAAGTGCTTTACGATAAAAAAATAAAAATAAAAGGGTGAGCATTTCGATTTTTCGGCAAAATACTATTTAAAACTGAAATTTAAACGATATATGTATTGTACATTAACACCAAAGTTTAAAATGGTTACTTGAAAGTATGTACAATTGTCTTTCCAACGAGCTATTACACGTGAAAATCGGACAAGGAATACTTAAGATAGACGAATTTAAAGATGTGAACATTTGAGTTTCCGACAAAAACAAATTATAACGGAACTCCGCGTATTTTGCCCCACCGAGTTTTTACTCAAATTATATTTTTTTTTCTATATCTACCGTCTCCCCGCATTTCAAAAAAATTGGACACCTTGCCCCCGTAAATGTCTTTTTTTTGTCTGATTTCGCGTGGAATGGCTGAATTATGTGATTTTTTTTTTATTATTTAGTACTTAATAAAAGCAACATTTTAGGGAAGATGATTTTTTTTATTGTTGCCGTAGCATAAGACACAGGATGTCAAATATTTGAAAAATATGCGGACATGGTATTTGTGGCTATCAAATAAAATCTAGTTGTCTTATAATTATAATAGAGGGCTCGTTTTTTAGGCAAAAGTATGTCGATTAAAAAAAATATAAAAACTGCATCATATTTAAATTCTTCTCTCTTCAAATTTCAGCCAAAATTTAATTTTGAATTTTTTAAAAAATAATGTTTTTCTTAGACGTAGACCATTTGAATTAAGTTCTAAGAAAAAAATTGTTCTGCGATAATTTCAAATTCTTTACCGTTAAGCCGTTAACCTGCTTGTTGTTCATCATGCTTCACAGACTGTAGCTGAGTCATCTCACACACAGATTACGGAGATTTGCATTGAGGATCCATCCCATGAAGAATTCACTAGGGCCATGCAGAGACTAAAACGAAACCGCTCACCTGAGATGGACTGTATTAATTTGAAGCTCTTGATATTCGGAGGGAATACTTTGTGGAACTGTCTTTTAGATCTCATCCCGTTAAATGGCGAACGGTTAGTTATGCCTGGTAAATGGAAAGAGGCCGCGATATGCCTCATATTCAAGAAGGGAGACCTCTTGAAGTGTGAGAATTATCGAGGTATAGCTCTCCTTTGCACAGCATACAAGTTACTGTCCTACATTTTCTTGGATAGAATCACTCCTCTAGCGGAGGGTTTAGTTGGTGACTATCAAGGAGGATTTCATCCGAATCGATCAGGTTTCCTGGATTTCCGGCAGGCCTATGACTCGATCAATCGAGAGTATTTGCGGTTTACTCTGAAATATCTAGGAATGCCAACAAAATTGGTACGACTGTGTAGAATGACAGGGACGCAGTTTCAATGCTGTGTGAAAATTGAGAACAGGCTATCGACAATTTTTACTGTTAACTCGGGTGTTCGGCAGGGAGATGCTCTTTAATTTCATGTTGGAGTACATCTTTCTTAGAACTGAAACACCTCAGCGCAACTATAAAAATAGTAAAAAGTAGTTTTCTTAAAACAAAATGTATAATGATCTATTTATATTTTATCCGTTATAACGGCTTAACGGTAACGAATTTGATACGCAAATATCACAATTTTTTTCATAGAATTCAGTTGTCAATACGAATGTTAAATAATATTTCATTAATTGGAAACACCCTGTGTTACTATTAAAATGGTATACGAAAAAAAAATTCATTTTAGAAAATTTATTAACAAAACTTTGGCGGGAATTTGAAGAGGGAAGAAATTAAAGATGATGCAATGTTTATATTTTATTCTTAGTCGCCACACATTTACCTAAACAACGAGCGCTCTATCATAAATATGCGGCAACTAGTTTTTATTTGATAGCCACAAATACATTACCATATCCGCTCATTTTCCGAATATTTGACACCCTGTATCGTCCGAAATAACAACAACAACAAAACATCGACTTCCATAAAAATGTTCTTTTATCTTGCGACGATGTGACTTCCGGCCCCATATATTGTATTTGTATTTGTAACTATTTGTGGATATTATAAATAGTGGAAAAAATTATGTATAAGTGTATTTTATATTATAATTTTCGAAAGGTGATATATTTATATAATTATAGCCCCAGAATTATCAGACCATTAAACTAAATCATTTTGACATTTGATTAATCGCTCAGATTTGTTTGATATAAGAGAAATCACAAAGAAAATGTAGAAAAGTGAACTTTTGGTAAAATAAGCTTAATCTTTCAATTTTAGTCTACTCTTAATTTTTTTTTATATTAATATCTACAAAGCTTTTCAAGTTTTCATGTATATAATATGTATGTATATGTACATGTTATAGTTTTTGTTGTCCATAAAAAATTGAAAATATAAAGTTTTTCGATTTTTTTTTTTTTCATTTCTCTTCTGCTGAATGAAAAGAAAAACTAATAAAACTTAGATAAAGATGCTGATATGAATCTTTTAATCTTTTCATGATATGATTTTGTTCGTTTTTTTAAGCTTATTATGAATATTTTCAATGAACGCAACTTGTCGGTGTTTTAGGAGTATTAACAACTAATATGTTTGTTAGTCATTGGGTATGAATTTAATTTCGATTTCAGCGTTTGATCGTTAGAACTTTGCAAATATCAGTTTAATGGTTATTTCTTCGTTAAGGTAATCAAGGTATTAATATAATCTCACGGTTCATACTGTTGCCCGCTGAATGATACTGCTGCTGCTTATACTGAATCAACTTCCATTGAAGACTGTATGGAAAACGATGAGGACACATGTGTCCTTTAGGTTCAAAAACGATCTATTCGAATTTGTTTAAAGAGTAAAACATGAAGCTGGTATTTTACAAACATAAAGTTACTTTGAAATTTACACGATGTAATAGATTTTGAAATTTTTGCTAGTGGAATAGGCAAGTTTTGAAATTTACTTTTTGGAATAGTATCATTTTAATTGGAGTTTTTCCAGAGTAAACTAAATAAATTTAGAGTTTCAGAATTTTAAAATTCTTGGCGTCATCGATTGATTTTAAATAATACAATAAAACGAAAAGTTAATTTTTTAAATATATATATTTTAGATATTACATCCTTCGGATTTTTATTTGTTTAAAAAAAGAATAAATAAATAATAAGCAAAAGCAATATTTAAAATTCAATAGCTAAAAAATAATATCACGTAAGTTTCAAAATTATTAAATTCGTCGAACATCATCTGCTTCCATATGATTGCAACATATAGCATCATCTTTGAATGATTCTGTTTGCTGTTTATTGCCATCTATAATGGTTTTATAGAAGTTTAAATTCGGCATATATCTCCATTCGCTACCAAAATGTTTTTGAAGCAACTTATCCGAAATTTTGGCTTCTTTAACTTTTACTCCATTAGGTATAATCACCGGGGCCATATTTGTCAGATGTTCGCCTCGTTTGGTATTCGATTTTGGCTCACTTGAAGAATACCGTGTTTATATTTGGTTAATTTAAACCGTTGATTAAATTTCAAGTGCCAACCAGATGGATAATTCTTTACTGCTTATTATTTAAGCTAAAATTATATTTAAAAATATTATATCGAGAGAGAAATATGTACATATGTATAAGCAGTTTTATGTAACTATAGCTAAACTGTTCTTTCGAAGAGTTCTTAAATTCAAATGAGCATATTTGTATATAATAATTACGCAGAAACATTATTTCTACGACATCACGATTTTTTTTAAATAATCGAACCTTTGTGCGTTATAAAGTGACCTATTAAGTCGCGCCTATACCAGATAAAAATTAAAATGTAAATCAAATTAATTAAAGATTGTGTTTGTTTGCGTCAAGATTTATTTAATTAATTTAAATTGAGTACAAAACAAAGACCCAACCATTTATAATATAGCGGAAATATGAAATATTGAAGTTGATTATTTCTTACTGCGACCGATGTGTATTTATTCAAGAGTTGATTCATACCACTGGTAGGAGAGAAGCTATCGGGTTGCCCGAGTCAATTTTTGCAGTCTTATCCCATTAATTTTGTTCACCTTTTAAAATAAATTCGTCATTTTGACGACTCTGGAACTCTGCTATTATTATTAGAACCAAAATGAAAAAATCGAGTACTTCATATATGTATGTATATAGGTATAAATAATAGGTATATTTAATTTTTGTTGACGTAATTTATTTAATAACATCTCATTTTTAAATATATATATATATATATATATATATATATATATATATATATATATATATATATATATATATATATATATATATATATATATATATATATATATATATATATATATATATATATATATATATATATATATATATATGTACGATCATTACGAATAAACAGCTAATTAATAAGAAAACGTGAAGAAACATGATCACAGCAAACCCACATAGTAAATTGGTTAGCGCAGAGATTATTATTTTAAATATTTCGTAAAGATAATATTATATCCGTTTAACCACCCACACGCATAATTGCAAAATACGTATGTAAAATATTACAAAGATATCTGATGGATAATTTCCAGTATATTCAAATAATTTATTCGTGGTGGTGATTATGTTAAAAGTTCATCGACTCTTCTGATATTCTCTAAAATATATTCAAATTGAATTTTCTTTTATTTGCTTATTGTTGAAGCCTTGGAGTGACCAAATAACTACAATATTTTTAACGGTCAAGCTTAGAATTCATAATATTACTACGATTTTGTATCTAAATATACTTGTCGATAATGCGAAAAATTCTAGTTTCCCGATAGATCTTATTAGTACTACGTTATTGAATGAATTGCTTCTTAAAACAGTAATTTATAATTTATATATATTATTTTAGATCCCACATGTACATGAAGTTAGATCCTAGCGAGTGCGCTGGCTCGGTCACGTTCTGCGTGCTGATCCGGAACGAATTGTGCAGCGATCTCTGAAAGGAGAGCCACCATATGGTAGGCGCAGAGGTCGTTGCAGGCGACGATGGCTCCACGATGTAGAGAACGACTTGGCCTCTTCTGATTGTCTTAGACAGTATGAAGACCAAGCTCAGGATCGAAACCGTTGGAGCCAAATTGTTGATTCAGTAAGGGGCCAGTAATGGCCTTTAACACTGTTAATTATTATTATATATTATTTTATTGGTTCTTAGAAGCTTGGCTTGCAATACATCCACAAATGGCTATTCAACATTAAATTATATTTTTAAACTAAATCGTATTATTCGAATTGAAATAATCATACATGTGTAATTTAATGGCATTTAGCTTATCATATCTGCATATGTTTATCGAAATAATTACACGATGATAATAAAAAACACATGTTTCAAATTTCTTTGAAATCAAAACAAAAATATTATTTTAGTAGAGTACAAACGTTCTTAACCCAAACACGAATCAATTACCCTGCACCTACATACAAAAAACAAATCACCCTATATACTATATTGTATACTGTATATTTTTATCGAGCTTATTCTTGCGAATTTTGAGTAAAATAAGAAGAAAACTTAGAAGAGATTTTTCGTTTCTGTATGTGTGCAAAATTGTGAACAAAATAAAAAGAAAATGGATCAACATCATAAAAACGGTATATCCTTGAACCTTTTTTCTAATGTACATATTTATGCATATAAAATATCAAAATAAAATGAAAATTTATCTCTGTTTTACAAATTTTACATATCGACTAAAATGGGAAATCGATGATACCATTATATGTATGTACGAGTATGTATATGAAAAAATGCGATGAAAATCAATTTTTAAATCCACCAACCAACCAGTTGATTCTCCGTAAAAATATTATATAGTTTGGTATGTATGTACTCGTATATGAGGATGATGAAATGTATACGACTTGTATAATATTTCCAGAAATAAATTTTCATGTTTCTTTTTATGAAAAATTTGTTTAAGGCATTTTCTTTTTATATTCTGTTAATAGGCAAAATTTAGGTCAATATATTTTACGATTGACAATGAAAAGCACAAAAAATAGCAAGTTACTTTATGATCTAATATAACTATTATGTGCATATAGTAAACTTTTCGAGCAAGTCATCAAAAAATATTAATTTTCCATTTTCACAAATAAAACACAAACAAAAATAAATATTATTATTTATAATTTATGCATACAACCGCACCCATATTTCGTTCGTTTCTTAATCTTGTACGGATATTTTAAGAAAAAGAAAATACTATGATTAAAAGCTTTTTATTTATAATTTTCTATGAATTCTATATGTACTTAATTTTAGAAAATTTAAGAAAAACATTTTCTTTATTTTCTGCAATATTATATAAATATTTACAATATGTATATACCATGTAAAACGTGAGTTAATCGGATTTTAGCATATCTAAATGGAAATGCAGTGTGGGGTAAATAATTATTTTATTTTTGTACTTTTTATGTAAATGTGTGGGAAGTTAAGCGAAAAATAATTGGACAATGGATCAACCAACATGTTTGAAAAGTTATGTAATACGATTTAAACAAGAAAAATTCAACATCAACAGTGCAAGTACGTAAATAATTATTGATCTATACCTATGCTTATGGATATTTGGATCATCTTAAGTTTAGTGTTTAAAATTTGAAGTTTTGGTTAAACAGTACGTCACATAGAGCGTCGTAATTCGTTGATTTAATAAAATGTTATGTATTGTATTTATTTAATGAAACAAAAAATGTTTATGTTCAATAGCAAATTGAACTGTTAGCAAAGCCTTTGTTACCGTTAAATCACGTCAGAAATAAGGATATCTTTTCGTAATATTATAGTAAAAATAAATATAACAAATTTAAATGTTGCATTGCAAATTATCAGGAATCTGAGTTAATGTAGCAAAGACAGATTTAGCTGAATTTTAATTGTTACAATTTTTTTTATAAAAATCGCATTAGATTCTTAAGTTGGATGAGATCTATTATATCCATATTTGAAAATTAAAACATGTAAATATTTTAAAAATCTAGATTAATGAAATTAGAGTATTATATTATACAATATTCTAAATATTGTAAGAAATGCAATAACTGTAGGATTAAATGTATATAAGAAGTAGGATTAAATGAACCATCGAATTTAGTATATTTAATAACTGTAGAGTAACATGTAATTTGTATAATTTTAATTTTGATAGTAAATCGCAGGTCATTCACAAAATTATAAGATTTTTATTCTGACATTTTATAAGTCAAAGTGTTTGATTTTATACATGATGTATTTAAGGAATTAAGTGAATTGAGAATTTACAACGTGCTAAGGTGGTTAAAGGCGGTCTTTTACACTCGGTATTTGTTTGTTTTCTCGAGATTGCCGAAGTAATACTATATACGAATTTCGAATAAAGATACTTTGCCCTTCCGGTTAATGAAATTCTGGAGTTTTTAACGATAAAATTCGTATATGAAATGAAAATTGAATTGTACATGGTTTAATAACCGAAATATCCTAATTACGCAAAACAACGACGTATTCTATACATTCTCTCTCTCTCTTTTGTTCTACATATTTTTATGTCGTAATAGACAAAAGCGAAAAGGAAACTTTCGAACCTACGTGACAAATACAATCACCCTGTGTCGTAGAATTTTAAACTTTTCTCACAAGATGTTCTTAATGCGCATGATCCTGCTTTAATATCGATCAAATTTACTTCTTTTTTTCGGTTTCAAATTTTCCATTTTCCTATAATACATGTGCTCTTTTCTCTCGCATACATCGTATAATCGAAACTATAGTAAAAATTTCACCATTTGTGCTATTCATTTCCATAAGAAAGAAATATTACAAGAAGAGAAACACAATACATGTTCTAATAAGTATTTAGAAAAAAAGATGTGTATTGTCAAAGTAATATATTTAATTTTTAATTAATAAAATTATTTATTTTTATTTTTCTAATCATTATTAATTATTCCAAAAAAGTTTATTCAAATTCGTGTGTTCGTTTTCTTGTTTGAGTTTAATAATTAAATTTATGTATACAAGGATATAACATAAATAGTGTTAAGGTATATAAAAAATGTTTTTTCTTCTCTTTTGTGGAAAATATGATTTTCTTTGTTTTCAAGTCAATAAAAAATTAAATT
Source organism: Tipula unca (assembly GCA_951394425.1). Taxonomy (NCBI): domain Eukaryota; kingdom Metazoa; phylum Arthropoda; class Insecta; order Diptera; family Tipulidae; genus Tipula; species Tipula unca. The sequence continues at coordinate 166,983,250 of OX596382.1, read as the reverse complement.
TTCGTATATGTATATATAATCCTATTTAGTTTGATTTATTTACTTATTGTATTTTTATATTATTTCGCAAATGCGATTATTGCTTTGTAAAAAATTTAGGCTTCACTTTCTACTTATATATGTATATTATATATAAAATGTTATGTACATAACGACATTATTCGATAAATAATCAATTTTCTTTCGTTTTTTTTCATTTTCAGAAAAATTTTCTCACAGTGAAAAAAGGAATATCTGAACAAATATAAAAATAATAATATTTTTATTTTTAAATTATTTTTTTATTTTATTGTGAATTATGTTTCATTATTCGAAAATTAATTATTTTAATTAATTGTTTAGAAAAAATATTGTGTTATTAATAAAAAAAACATTTTTGAGACATAAAATTATTATAAAAAGTTAAAAACTTTAATTTAAAAAACTTAATATTTTTGGCGTTCAAAATTAATTAAAACAGCCGAAAAGTTATAGTGAATCAGTTCACATGCTAAACTATCGTCTAGTATCAACACATTTCTTAAAACAGCCGTAGATCACGAAAAAAAATTTTAAACATTTTTTATAAAAATGTGTAGAGATCGGGATATGTCGCTTTTTATTTAAATTAAAGGAACATAATTTTTTTTATTATATATGTATTAATATTAAAAGAAATATTTATTAACAAAAACAAATAATATAATCTTAAAAACGTAATATTTAATAAATTAAAAAAAAAATACAAAATTATTTTAATTTCGGAATAGTAAGTTTACTTGTTAAAAAACCATATTTAAAAAGGAAAAAAATAGTAAATAAGAAAGTTTGTTAATTTCTCAATACCCCGGTTCGATTTTATTTTTGATTTCATTTTCGTTCGGCTTTTTAATTTTTGATTTTTTGTTTTTAAAATTAATTTATTTCGACGACGATACAAAATAATAAGATTTATATATAAAAAAAATTATTGTAATAAGGAAAATTATAAGGATAACCATAATATCGAAAATAATAAAATAAAACGAGATCAACATTCACAGAAGTGAACGACATTGACGGATAAATTGACAAAATTGCGGCAATTGAAGTATTTGCTAAAAACGTTTGGGAGTCAGTGAAGGCTTGTTTGGTAAGTAAATTTTTTACTTCGGCTTACGTAATTTTTATTTATTTTATTGTACCTAGAGGTGTGTCCTAACAAAATTTTCTATTTTTGTTTTAATTTAATAACATGAACTTTTTTTTTATTGTTTACAAATGTGTGTCATTTTTATGAATGCAGAACTTACACCAAAATTATGTCCATATATAATGGAATATTAAAAAATTTCAAGTATTGTACATATTGTAATATTTTAGCTAAACTAATTTTTAGGAATACACAGCTATTCCGATAAATAGAAATTATAAAAATGTAATGAAACATGTTTCTAAAATGTTTTAATTATACAATGTGTAACATCATTTTGTGTTTTAAAATATTTCAGCAGAATATTTAAATTGTAAATTCTTTTGATTAATACAAATTAATCAAAAGAATTTACAATTTAAATATTCTGCTAAAATTTTTGATTTTAAAATTTATTTTTAAGACCTCGGATTAAAATACATATTTTTAAATTTTCAAAATGCCAAATAATTATCTCTTACTTCAGTATCCGCATGTACATAGTTTCATGTATTTTTATTTTTATTCATAGAATTGTAGTAAATAGTGCCTAGTTATTTAAAACTAGCTTCCATTTTCGAAGTTGAAAAAGAAAGACTCTAAAATATCAACACATACTATACTTGATTCAGAACATACAAAAAACCACAAGCACACATATAATTTATGTATCACATAAGTTGTACTTAAGGTGTATTTATGCTGATTAGGGTAAATTTGAGTATACAATTTCAGTAACTGAGCCACATGCCGTTATGTGGATTAAATTGTATTTGATTCGTATCTAGCTTAATAATCCGGAACTAAGACTCAAACAATTTAATTGATTCAACTGAGAAAATGTCTATTACGTTTAAAACTAAATATGAGACGTAACATAAAAAAATTAAAAGTAAACCTAACCTCATCCAAAAAATTCAAATTAGTGGTAATTATATGTGTTAAAGCCGGTTTGCATTGAACTCAAGCTATGTCTTTTAATTCATTTTTATATATTTTACTTATTAGTTACAACTAGCGGTAATCATAGCACTTTAGTATCAACTTAAATTGTAAATTATCTATTTTAATGTTGACCGTTATGCGAAATTGCGAAACGTGTCTGAAATTAAAGTTTAACCTAAAATTACTTTAGTTAAATCTGTTAATTATATTTTCAATTATTGAGTTTAACTAATTAACTTTTGGTTTAACCCTAACATTAAATGAAAAGTAATTAGCACAGGAAATAATCACAGAAAAAACTTACAATTTGCGTCGTGTGCGATGTTTTTTAATATGTTGTATAGAATAAAGCATTAAATCAAAATAACGTAACATCGTACAGGCCTGCCTTCTAAACTAAATTGTAGCTTTGAAATTTAACTACTAAGTTGATGCAGGATTAAATTTAAAATATCTGAACCAAATTCAATTTATAAATATGTACACGAAAGTTAAATAATTATCAAAATTTTGGGGACTTCAGAATGCTTAGATAAAAATTATGTTATTATTATATGTTATCCAAATGCGCAATAAACATTTATGTATATCATTTTATACATAATATCAAACAATATATAATTTATACAAATATATACATAACTTCTATAAAACAAAGTTATTTATAGAAAAAGAACTCAACATACATACTATTAATTTTAAGTTTTATTTTGAATTTTAATGTTCCATTTGAATAAATTACAACTTTATGAAAATTCAATGAACTTATTTGTCCTCGAAAAAACAAAAAATATGTAAGTACAAATAAAAACTATTGTGAGGTAAATTTTACGTTAATTGAATAAAAGTACAAATAAATTATTTATGTAAATATTATGATTTGTTGAAGCATATGTACACATAGTCGAATAATAAGATGACGTAGAAGACTCAACCAGATAAATAGTTAAAGAACTTATTTTCAAAGTTTCTATTTAGTAATACATAATTGAAAAAAATGTTATAAAATTGTTGTTATGTAATAATATGTATAAAAGCTCTGGGAGATGATTCTCATTTTATGAATGAATTTCGTTGCTCTTAATTTATGTTTCTTTGCCCCAATGATATGAAAACATATTTGGAATATGCTATTAAACCTATATTTAAGCTATGTATAACTAAATTACTACCAAGAAAATAGGACAGTAGTTAAACCTGTTATATACTTAAAACGGATCTGTGCGTCCGCGGTTTGATTGGTAAAGACGTGTAAGGACACTAAAACCAAACTGTGAAAATTGGGGAGCCCTCGATCCTCAAAACAGCGTAGAAAAATTTAATTTTAAATTTTTATTAATAATTAGTATTACTAGAAGGAGACTTTAATTTTATGCGTATTAACATATAAGAATATTGCAAAATTAAAAAAAGTTAAAATCCCAAACTGATTCATAATTTTCACTTATTTGCTAATATAATGTCTATTTTCTCCTGAATAATATAAGTTTCCCAAATTTCTAGGTCTTTAATTAAGTAAAAGTCCAATATCTTATGCTTGATCTTTTTTCTTTAGAGTTTTATTATTTTCGGATATATATATTTTTCCAGGTCATCTAACAAAAGATACAAGAAATTATTTGAAAATTAAGAAGTGTATTTATAAGGTTTCGCAGATGATACTGACAATAATAAAATGAAAATTTGGGAATTCACAGAATTTAAACTGTAACTTATTTAAGAATTAAGAAATATGTATGTACATACTATGTAATTTTAAACTTATATTTAAAATATAAGTTATATTTAAGAACTTTTTACTGAAACAAGTATGTATATATCAATTTATTGCATTCTCAACTATCGGACTTAATTCTTAAACTCTAAAATTGTTAATGTATGAAATGTACCTAATTTCTTAGCTATTTTTCAATTTATCTACTGATTAGAATTGTAAGCTTTGATGTCGCTCATCGAGCTTTTGGTAGGTTGAAAACCACAATTAGATTTTTGTTGTGTACATATGTATATGAATGTATGTATGTGTCCAAAAGTATATAAGCAAATTGATTGTTTATTATTTTATTTTAGATCTTTATGAATGAATATACATAACATATTTTCCGTAAACACAGCATAGAAATTGTGTTGTCATTTAAATACGGCCATTGAATTGAATTTCTTACCATTTGTCTGAAGAAATTTCAAAAACTCGTACAGACTACAATGAAAATATATAAATGTATGCACATACATTTCTTAATAACTACAACATGCAATATTTTATTGTGACCTTAACGCTAATCACTCTCCTTCAATAGTATAACAACATTAAAAGTTATTCCAAGTTCTTTGTCCTACCTACAAGTGTATTTTTACGAGCAAAGTTTAAGTAAACAAATCAAATACCTTATTATTCTGACGTAAAATGAATAAAATATTTGTATATAAAGTTTGACAAAATGTGTCGAAATTTCTGTTGTTTATGCAAATTAATACAAATCGTTTATTCTAGAATCTAATAAAATGATAACATACTCGTTTACTTCAGTATAATTTTATGTGCCTCAGATATTACAATAACACAATAAAAGTACCACTTACGTTATATTGTATATGCGTGATAAATCTGTTAAATTAATTTGGCTACAGTTCGATAAACTATACCGCATCATAAATGGTATCATAATTTTATTAAAATTATAAACATTAACCAACCATATCCATAAAACAAAAATTGATGATCATCATCATCTGCAAAATGGTAAATATTATACGAATAATATACGTGGACCTATTTTAATTTCATTTTTAACCATGTTTATTTATTGCACCATAATTGAATATGCGGAATGTGTAGGCGATACAGCAAACAATCTTCTGGTACATTCCATTAACGCTTAGGATTGATTGTAGTGTTATATACATATGTACACTTTTACATATTATCGTATTTCGTTGTATACACATACTGCCTTCTTATATTTGCACATATATATATATATATATATATATATATATATATATATATATATATATATATATATATATATATATATATATATATATATATATATATATATATATATACATATCTACATACCTAAGGCATTGCACAATATTTATTGTAAATTTGTTGCATCATTCTTAAATATATCTATACTAAACCATAAACATATTTAGTGTCGTACAATATTTTATTACATACAATGACCGTATACACAATAAAAAAGACGACACAAATTATGGGCATGATTCAGAAGCAAAGTTTAATCAATTTCATTAATTAATTTGTGTATGTTTCAAATTCCTATAATTTATTTTTTGTTTGGTGATACTCTGAAACTATACTCCCACACCATTATGGAAGTGTACATGGATTTTTAAAACATAGAACGTAAAATAAATGTTGTATTATTATATTTTTATGATTTAAACATATATAATAGTTTATGTTGTGATAACGTGGCTACCATAGTGACGTCCATTATACATTTAATATAGACATTCTAATTGAATTTTAAAATATTTTCCTTTTAGTGATATTTATTTTGTATAGTGCAAGTGCTATAGTTTCGAGCATTCCATTGTTTCAAACTTTTAACTTATTCATTTGTTTTGTTTGCAAAGATCGAAATTTAAGCTCATCACCGTCTGAGAAATGAGAAGTTGCATATACGTACAGCAGTATTCAAATCTCGCTGGAATTCTGACAGTTATCCCGCAGAAAAAATATGGCGGATACACAGTGATGTATTAAGTACAATAATTCGTGTTTATTGTTTACATTTTTATGTTGTATTTGTATTTAAATGGAATAGGAACGTTTTTAATCACAAAATGTTTTTATAATTTAACTTTATAAGAATCACTGACACTTTTGAAATTAATATTTAATTCGAAAAACTAAGAAGGTTAGGTTAGGTTAGGTAAGGGTGGCTGTCCTAAAGGACTAGCATAGACACAAAATTGGTCCGTAGCTGTACCACATTCGAGTTTCCTCCTCTTCACTCGCTAAACCATCCTGAGCTTACCAAGAAGCGTTTAAAGTCCCGGATCTCGATTTTACTAAGATCCGAGAGGTCGTTCAAGGGGGAAGTTCCCATAAATTTTGTTCTGCTGTACGCTAGACTAGGGCAGGTGCAGAGCAGATGGAGCACATTTTCCTCCTCCTCCTCATCACCACAGCTGCGGCAGAAATCGTGGGCTGGGACACCCAGTCTGCTCGCATGTATCCCAATGAGACAATGTCCCGTTATAGCTCCCACGACCATACCAATATGTTGCCGTCGAAGCGATATCAGTTGGCCTGATCTGGACCGGTCAAGTCCAGGCCAGATCTGCCTGGTTGTTACACACGAACTGGCTTTAGACCATCTGACGTTCGTTTCTTTTATGGCTTCTTCTTGAAGCAGCAGTTTACATGAAGCAAGCGGTATCTGTATATCCCGCCTGCTTTGGATTATTAGGCGTGCTGTACCCTTGCGGGCCAACTCATCTGCCATTTCATTCCCTGCGATATTGAAATGCCCTGGCACCCACGTCAAGCGGATGTTGAACTGATCAGCCATCTCATTTAAAGATGCCAGACAGTTCTGGGCTACCTTCGACGTCAGGGAGTATGATTGTAGCGTTTTAATAGCAGCCAGGCTGTCCGTAAAAATGCGAATATCCCTCGTAGATATTACATTATACTTCAACCAGTCCATGACTTCCATTATCGCGGTCAGTTCAGCTTGAAAAACGCTGCAAAAGTCGGGAAGACGAAAAGAGAGGTTAACCCCTAGTGCCTCACAGAATACCCCGCAGCCAACCCCTCCATCCCTTTTTGAGCCATCCGTGAAGAAGCTTAAGGCCTCATTGTCCATAACCGTTTCGTTCACCCAGTCCTCTCTGGTGGGAAACTCAGTTTGGAATTTAATCTCAACAGATGGCAAAGGGATAGCGTAGTCGGTAGCTTCCGGAATACCCCTGTTGCATAGGATAGATGAGTGCCCTGCATTATTACAGGTCCACATAGATATGGATTTGAGCCGAATGGCTGTGCAAGATGCAAGCTGCTCGGCCGCAATATCCAATGGAGTAAGATGAAAGAGAATCTCCAGAGCTTGAGTAGGTGTGCTCCTGAGAGCCTCACTTATACACAAGCAGGCCGTTCTTTGAACTTTCATCAATAGTTTCAGGTTGGCCATAACTTTTAACGCTGGCCACCAGACGACAACCCCATACAGCAGTATAGGTTTGACCACTGAGACGTAGAGCCAGTGTACTATGTGGGGCTCCATACCCCATCTTTTTCCAATGGCATTTTTGCAGGAGTAGAGCGCTATAGTAGCTTTCTTTACTCTCTCTACGATGTTTGGTTTCCAGCTTAGCTTGCTGTCCAAAAGTAGTCCGAGGTATTTTGCTCTATCCGTAAAGATCAAGCGAGTACCATTTAATGTCGGCGGGTCACACTGTGGAAGTTTGTGCTTCCTGGTAAAGAGGACCAGCTCCGTTTTCTGTGGGTTTGCGTTCAGTCCGCAGCCGCGTGCCCACTCAGAGAGGTAGCCAAGCGCGCACTGCATGCGCTCACTCAGCGTACTAGGATATTTACCGAAGACCGCAATAGCAACGTCATCCGCGTAAGCAACCACCTTGAAGCCTTGCCCTTCCAGGTTTAGTAACAGGTCATTTATGACCAAGTTCCAAAGAAGGGGGGATAGAACCCCACCTTGAGGTGTCCCTCTGCTCACGTATCTGCCGGCGGACGCCCCACCCAGATAAGCTGTCACGATCCTGCTTCTAAGCATATGATCTATCCAGCCCCTGAGTGACACGTCTACCCCCAGACACGCAAGGGCCCGAGTGATTGCCCCCGGTCTGACGTTGCTAAAGGCCCCCTCTATATCCAAGAAGGTCACCATTGAATATTCCTTATATTCAAGTGATTTCTCAATCGGGCCTATAAGGGAGTGGAGAGCTGTTTCCACCGATCGTCCCTTACAGTACGCGTGTTGAGATCCCGACAGCTCGCCCGGCTTTATTGAGCCTCTAATGTAAGCCTCTATTAGCCTTTCCAGTGTTTTCAACAGAAAAGAAGATAAGCTTATGGGCCTAAAGTCTTTGGGATAGCAATGAGAGCTTTTTCCCGCCTTAGGTATAAATATAACTTTTACTTCAGTCCACTTTCTAGGAATGTGACAAAGTTCTAGGCTGCCTTTGAAGATAACTTCCAGCCAGGGTAGGGTTAAGTCAATAGTTCGCTGGATATCCGCTGGGATAATGCCATCAGGTCCTGGCGACTTGTATGGCTTAAAGCTGTTTATTGCCCATAGGATACTCCGCCTTTTTACTATATGACTTACGGAGTCTATACCCCTATTTATCATGGGTCTCTCCGGAGCTAGTACCGAGCACTCTAAAAAAAAACTAAGAATTAAATTGAAAACTGATTTTGCTTTTTATATTGTTGTAGTTTTGTTCGATATGAATGATATTTGGTCATTTATTTTTCCTAGTCCGTACCAAAATTAAATGTTCACATTGTTTCACATATTAATTTTCACTTGAAATATGATTGTAATAACATAAATACATAATCATTTTGAATGTTTTGTGTATTAAAACTGAAATATAATTCTTTTTATTGGTTATTTATTATTTTATTTAGGTTTACTATTACATCACTGAAAGCTAGACAATTAAAAAAAAAATTTTTTTAAGATCTGAATAGGACTATATGTACATTCGAGATAGTGTTTATTGGAGTGGTCCATACTACTAAGTCTTACGTTGAACTTATAATAATTGATAGATAAACGAAAAGATATAATGTCTTTATCACGTAAGTTATTTTTGTAATAAAGAACTATGTGCGCATCATTTATTTTGGCAAGAATGGGAGAACCCTTCAGATAAAATGGTCTAGTTTAAAACTAACAATATGTGAGAGATAATGTATTTTATGTGTACATCTAAGACACGAGTTCATTTAAGAATTTAAAGCCCTAGTCTAGAGTAAATTAATCTTTTACGTCATATATAATTTCAATTGTTTTTGTTGTTACGTCGTGTTTGTTGTGGTGGTGTCCAATGTCCATCTAAAACGATACAGTGTATTTACATAACTATAAGAATGAAGGATATGACTTTAGTAAGGTCAATTAATCGATGATTAGTATATTTCGCATATATTTTATAAATTTCTAGGTCAATTTATTTTTTGGTAACTAAAGTAATCCATAATTAAATAATATACTAGTTGGGATGGTTGATAAAGAAAATTGTATTTTAAATGGTTCTATTTTTAGTATTAAACTATATAATACATACCACCGCCTAATTAACAGGAAAATAGTAAATCGTTTAGGTTAGAACATATTGCGTGATGGTGAAATTAAAATTTCTTGTACGCATTGGTTTTATTAGAAAGTATTGATTTTTAATATTTCATGTATCAAATCAAAATTTTACTATATACATACGACGTTCATTGAAAAAATTAGACAATTACGAGTATAAAAATATACTCGTACGTTTAAAAGTATGTTGAATGTCATTTCTACTACTTGGCTTGGACCTATGAAAAGTACTGGTGTTTGTAAAACCGATCGTGTCGCCGAGTGCTCGCCAGTTGGCGGCAATGAGATCGAAACAAATTTAATACATGTCGAACACATGTGTCTAAAATGAGAAAATAGGATCACTATTTCGTTTCATCTTTAAACAACAGCGCATTGACAAAACAATTTGTACATAATTGTTAAAATTTCATCAGCTGTCGCGAACTTAACTCCAAGCTTAAGAATAAAAATATTGTTTCATTACATTAGACATTTTTCCATATTCTTTTCCGAATATTCCATATTGTGTCCAAAAGTTGTCAGAAATCCTAAATTAGTTAGTTTTAATTTTTAATTGCTTACTGATCGAAATCGATCATACAATTTTTTAAACGTCTAAATAAAAAAAAATCGAAATGTTAGTATTTTATATTTTTGCTTTTTTCATTTCGATTCTAGGTCGGTGAAATATCGGTAAATTATAACGATGAGTATCAACCAATTTTAGCAGATAGTTAAACAGTATTTTTTCTAATTTTCAATTAAATTGTAAAATTTAAACAAAATATCATTCAAATTCAATTTTTATTATTTGGATTTTTCATTAAAATCCCATTTAAACTGACTTTATTTAAATTTCTGATTTTTGAACATTAACTATATTACACTAGTTGAATTAGCATAAATAGAATATTTTAATCAATTAATTTATTATGTCACTCAAATTCTACTGAATTAGTTTTGTTTTAAATTCAACTTGAGTACTAAACAATTTCTGTCATTTTGATTTCCTGAACGAAACAAAATCTTCTGGGACATAAAAACGCCTAAGATTTTTATTAAGGTATAGTTGTAATATCTAAGTATTGGTGTATTACTCGTATCTTAGGTAAAAGTGATCGATTTTGGAGATGAAGTAACTCGATATAAAATTGTAATTAAAGATAAATTTTACGTGAAAATGTCTAAAATAATTATTTACGCGAACAACAAATTTGAAAACAATGTTTTAGAGACTACAACAAGAAACACGTGTTTTCAACCAAACAAAAATTTATTTTGTTAATTTAGTACCAATTAAGGTTGCCACTTTTGTTGTGAGCCTATTAAACAAAACTAAAATTAATAAGTAAACATAAAAAATGTTACATTAATTTTCTTTTAACTAGGGCCGACTAAAATGTAGGAAAAAAAATCTGTCGTTAAATTATTGCTAGAAAATAATTGTATTAAATGATATTCACGCGACATATTATCTTCTCTAATTTCGCACACTGTAGGGTGCTATCATGTGCATACAATATTTTATGATGATGATATTCGTGATAGAATCGATGACACATAATTGATTTCAACTTGCTTTTGTAAAGTTTAATTAAAATTAATAGATTTTCAATTAAGTTGTTTACTTTTGTGATTTATTTCATTGTTATTTATATTTTGTTTAAATTTACTAAATTAATAACACTTACTATTTTACTTCCTAATTTTTCTCTAATTAAAAATTATCATGAGAACCTTCAGACTCGATTATGTGTATACATGATTTTCTGGTGATCTTGGAAACTGTTTGTGCGTATGTTTTGGATAGGTGTATGTGAGTGTGTGACTTATCTTCAAAGAATTTATTATGCCGTCTATTTATTTATATTAATATTTAAAAATAATTTATATATATATATATGTATATTATTGGCCTCCATCCCAAAAAATGTATGTATATATAATATATTTTTTTGGCTAAAATTAGAACACAAATAATTTACAGCATTGACCTTCTAAAGATGTTCTTTGAAAAGATAAATTAAAACATTTTATTCAGCCTAATGTGTATTTTATTATTTATTTAAATTATGTTATATTTTGTTTAAATATAATTTTAATTAAAATGAGGTAAACTGTATTTTTTTTTAGTCTGATTCAGTGTGATTTTGTCTGTCTGATCCGCGATTATTTTTAATTATTTTGAGAATTATAATTTATTTATTATTAGTGGTGATTATTAAACGCGTGATAAGAACGTGAATTTAATTTGTTAATAGACAGCAGCCGCTTATAATAGAACTCAATTGGTGTCACAACAAATAAATTGTATAGTCAGTGTTTTAATGAAATTTTATGTAATTTAATATTTTTTTTAATTAAAATGTATTTGTTTCAGTTTTTTTGTCGGCAAATTCTAGAAATAGTATAACTTAAATTGTAATTTGCAATAAATTAAATTGATGATCATGAGAAATGATAATTCGCGTCCGAGATCAACATTATGTATTTTTGCGAGATATTACAATTGAATGAATATAGTTAGTGTATACTAGTTTCTCAGGAAATAGTTATTTGACGTTATATCTCCCTTGTATAATTGAAAATGTTTGTAAAACCAGCTTAATTGAATAATTTTATTGTGTTAAATTTAAATATGTATTTATTTCCGCGGTTAACTATAACATATGATAGTGCTCTCACAAGTAAATTGAATGTAACTATAATGGCAATAAAAATATTTTTTCAAGGAAACTTGAATGTTGTTACTTTGTAACAATTTGTATACTTGTTGTCTTGTTAATTTGTATTTACTCGTATATATGTGGAAGTAGATGTAGATAAAAGTATTGTCATTTTTTCTGGCTTTCTCTTTATATGGCTACAATACATTTTGTCATTTAGTGTGTTATTATTAGGGCTTAATAATCCAGGTTTAATATTCATAAAAGCAATACAAAAATAAAATAACTTCTAGAATTTAGAATTTATCCAAAGCTAATGAATTGTTTCCTGAATGTGTTCCAACCTGAACATATTTTCATTTTAACCCTTCCATTACTGCACATAAGGCAGTTTATCATACTCTACCGGATATACGTATATTCGATTGCAAAAATTGTATATATAAACAGGTCATTTATTGTAAATAGATTGCAATTTATAAAATTTACATAAGGCTTTTGATTAATTGATTTTCAGCATATACTTAATTATCACTATTATAAACATTCAGCCAATTCTTAGTGATAACCTAACGCACACAAATATAGTCAATAAACATGCTGAAACGGACTAAAAACAACCGATTAATGCTCATGTTATGTAACGCTCAATAATTGATAATTCATTACATTTGGATTGATAACTGCATTGTATGTATATTATAAATAATTATTATTTAATGTCACGTTTACTATTTAGTTAGTTGCACGTATTTCTTTCGGGTCGTTTGTGCTATAGAAGGCAGAATTTCTTACCGATCCAGCATTTGAAAAATGTTATAATGTATAAATGAACCTACAAATGTGTTGCTCAATGTGTCATCTAATCTAAAATTATAAAAATTTTGATTTTATTTAATAAATTTTCGGATGAATATAGATGAATACTCTTTTACTTTATGAAAATATTATTTGGACTAAAAAACAATACTTAAACTTAGAATAGTATCTTGAAAATCTAAACGAGTTTGTGAATCAATATGAGTTATTACAAATTAAAAATTAATAAATGCTCTCTTTTGATAGACAGAATTAAATTACGTAGATTTAAGAGTAATTCGTCAATGTGAGCAAACTAATTTTCAAACATTCATTAACGTGTTTTTCCGATGGCCTGTGAACTGTAGCAGTAGCATGACAATACTTGCCTTCAAATAATGGATATTAACTCGACTTGGAAAGGCATTTAGAAAACTATATGTTTTGAGTTCAGCTCAAATAAACCTTAGACTCATTTGCATAAGAGCGGCTTCAATATCATTAAATTTTCAACGAAAGTCTTATTTTAACAAATTTAAAGAAAACACAGAATTTCTAATTTTTAGTTGAAGTTTAACCGAAATTTTTGAAAATTTTCAAATATATAATCAATATAGATAATCGCGTCAATATTCAAATTGTATTTAGATAATTCGGATTACAGTCAAATTATAAATTTTTGAAATATGTATAAACTTTATCTATCGAAAGTGGCCGCGATATGCCCCATCTTCAAGAAGGGAAACCGCTTGAAGTGTGAGAATTATCGCGGTATAGCTCCTTTCCACAGCATACAAGTTACTGTCATACATTGTATTGGATAGAATCACTCCTCTAGCGGAGGGCTTGGTTGGTGACTATCAAGGAGGATTTCGTCCGAATAGATCAGTCACTGATCAGGTCTTTTCGCTGCGGATGATTCTATCTAAATATTATGAAACATCCATCTCCGTACATCAGGTGTCCCTGGATTTCCGGCAGGCCTATGACTCGATCAATCGAGAGAGTTTCTGGTCTGCCCTGGAATACCTAGGAATGCCAACAAAATTGGTACTACTGTGTATGACAGTGACGCAGTCTCAATGCTGTGTTAAAGTTGAGAACATACTATCGACAATCTTTGCAGTTAACTCGAGTGTTCGGCAGGGAGATGCTCTGTCCCCGATACTCTTTAATCTCATGTTGGAGTACATCTTTCGTAAAACTGAAACACCTCAGCGCAACATCTTATATCACCAGTCCAATCAGGTGCTTGCAGATGACATATGCGTGATTAGACTGAATAGCAACGGAGTGAAAGAAATACTTGATCCGCTTGTAGAGTTTTCAGCTTCAGTTGGATTTCAGATCAATGAGTCGAAAACGAAATACCTGATCTCTGGTTTTAGGGACAATGGCACACCAGATTTTAGTAAAGGCCACCACACGTTTGAGGGAGTGAGGAGGTTCAAATATTTGAGTTCTCTTATCGCTCACGATAACAGTGTGGGTGAGGATATTAAAGTGCGGCTGGCAAAAGCAAGCGTTCTTTGTATCCTCGCAGTGGCCTTGCTAAAATCTAAACACTTATCAAGTGCCGTGAAGCTGAAGCTTTACAAAGCGTTGATTAGGCCCGTTGTTATGTTTGGATGTGAAAGTTGGGCGCTGACGGATGAGTACGAGAGATGGCTCCTTACATTTGAGAGAAGAATCATGCGTGTGATTTACGGCCCAAAACGCGAAGTAGATGGTACATACCGAGCTCTGTACTGTTTCGAGATCAGAGATCTGATGAAGATCCCCGATATTGTACATGAAGTTAGATCTCAGCGAGTACGCTGGCTCGGTCACGTTCTGCGTGTTGATCCGGATCGAATTGTGCAGTGATCTCTGAAAGGAGAGCCACCATATGGTAGGCGCAGAGGTTGTTGCAGGCGACGATGGCTCCACGAAGTAGAGAATGACTTGGCCTCTTCTGATTGTCTTAGACAGTATGAAGACCATGCTCAGGATCGAAACCGTTGGAGCCAGATTGTTGACATAGTAAGGGGCCAGTAATGGCCTTTAAAACTGTTTATTATTATTATTATTTACCTTTATCCGATTTATAAACCTCTCATGCTTAAGCTTTTAGAATTTCCCTTCTGTTATCAGAATGTTGAAAATTTAACATTTCATTTAATTTGTTAAAATGTTTGTAATTCAAAATATTTAATATTTTTAAATTTGCACATTCAAGTTTTGAAAAATATCGTAAATTTTTTATTTTATTACTTAATTTTTTTTACAACAATTCTACAGTGAAATAACAACGTTTTCGGTATAATACCCATTTAGGATTCGTTCTCTTGCACAGTTGTTAAATTTTCAGCATTCCGGTAAATTTAATCGTGCTAAAAAAATGTGAAAATAGTGGGCAACGTTTCAAAAAAAACGAACGCGAGTGTTATAATTGCAAACATGCTTAGAAAAGTACCTAATAGCAATGTTTGTTTATTATTATATTTGTAGGTATATGTACTTATTATATACATAGTATATTGTATAATTTGGATGTATGTGTACAGATGTGCTCTGATTTTTATATAAAGACATAATGTCTATGTATAATTTAAAAAACAAAACAAAATATATTAAAGCTCAAGCAAATAATAAATTACTTAGTAAATACAAAAAAAGTTAAATCCAACAACAAATAATTGTTGTATAACTGGTAAATTAACTATAAACAAATTAATAAATTAATCAACAAACCAAGTAAACAAATATTTTGCCGTTTACTTGACTTTGCGATTCGTACTCGCATGTATACAAATTATTTAAAAGGTCTTATGATATGTTATTTTAAAACTTAAAGACGTCAAAAAAAATTAAAAAAATTTTGATAATTTTTTTGGAGGCGCGTGTCGCATATAAAATGTATGTTTTACATTGAAAGTAATTTCGCATAGTTTTTGTTGGTTTGCTATCGATTATCGTCATCAGCATATCGAAGCACGTCACGTGCTGCATAAAAATAACACTTTTTATTTTTACGGTTTTCTGTTTTTGTCTGAATAAAATATATTCTTATATAACCTCCTAAAGATAAAAATAAACTAGTAAAATTTATATTTTCTTGTTCTTAAGAAATATCTAGTTCATAGAATTTTTATAGAATTTCCTAGAAAACGATTTGCACGAACGATGTAAACATAAAACAAGAAATATTGTAAAGTAACATAATTATGCCGGTAAAAATTGTATGATTTATTAGTAATATTATAAGAAATTTTTGTATCCATAAATTTCTCATATTATCTGTCTATATATTTGATGTTCAACCTATGTAATTATTATAGCATTATTGTTATTAATAAATTTAATAAATAAATGCCATGCAACATCCATATACGCTTATATTAATGTCGTGACAAATGAAGATTTGATACGACTCGTAACATATTATACATAGGTACATAACATACCTACATAATATATGTTCAAATATAATATAAAAATATGTTCGACACGTGTTTAATCACTTTCAATTGTGAAAATTTCAAAAAAAATCTGTCTTCATAAAAATAATACATATACCTATAAAAAATAACGATCTATTTCAGTGCCAAGATGTGTTAGATATTAAAATTCACATAGCTCGACTCCATATTTTCACGTTTTCACAACCTCCGCATATGTTAAAATAAACAGAGTACCTCATCGCAGTGCTTATTGTTTTGTAAATATACACAAAAATTGTATTTTGCATGTATAACTGTGTTTGGGTTGTGTCAAAAAATTACGGAGTACCTCTGTACAGAGAAATTACTCAGAAATTAAAAAAATTCTTATACTGTCCATTCGATCAAATTACAGATACATACTTAACATATGTAGGTGTTTTGCCAAATTCCATAATACCTCTCAATTTGAGCCTAATCGCAAATTTTAAGGTGTGGTTGATATTTTATATATATACTGATTGATATTTGGCCATACAATCTGCACTCAAATTAATTTTTAATCCAAATTTCACTTTAAATTCTTTGGGATTTCGTAAAATTAAAAAATTTTTAATCAATTTTCGAATCTAAAAGCCCACAGTTTTTTCGAGGCCCATGACACCTATAGTAGTTAATTTATCTAATCCGCTCAATACTAAATAAGAAAGATTGTATACAAACTGAATTTAAGCCTACTCTCTAGTCTGCGTATGATTAAACGCCAAACAATACGAGATTTCTTTAAATATAACACACTTAAATTTAGTTCAATTGAAATACCCTCTATTTTATTTAATATACATAACTCCATTGTATGTTTATACTTATCGTTTGGTTCTAAATTATCGCTAATTATAAATCGTGATCAAATTTTTGTTATGCTAATTTATTTTTGATCAACGTATAAAATAGTTTGCAGCTGATCAAAGATGTTATTTTCTGAAAAAATAGATCATAAAAAATTATCATACTATTGTTGACCAAATTAAATTTTCAAACAAACAACATTCTGGATTAGAAGCTATTCATGAAATTACTGTAATTCATCAGATTGGTGTATCTACTAAAAATTATGAAAATTATTCACATTAAACATAATTTATTAGTATTCCAAGTATAGTATGTATTTAAAGTTACTTCCCAAATTAATTTGTTAAAAATATTCATCGAAGACTTCTACCGGGTCATGGATTTAACTTCATCAATTATCTTTGAAGGACTTTGTTGTTTTCTATACTTCATACTAGTTTCATACACATTTCGAACTTAAACTACATATCTTGGTAATCTTTGCTATAATCTTTGACAGACTGTCAATTAATGACATCCTTGAGAATGTTCAATATACTTGATAAATTTAATTGAAGATTTTATTAGTTTTGGCAATATCGGCAAATCTATACATTACACACATGAATATCTTGATGAATAGCTTCTTTATCATGCGATTAATTCGAGAATTATTTCCGTAAGTTTTGCAAAGAGGGTTAGTAATTTTTAATTTGAACTTTTACTACAATAATATCAAACAAACTAAGTTGACCAATGAGTAAATAGCTCATTCTACTGCTGAAGGCTATAAATAATGCCGTTTTCTAATTTCGTGCGTTTGTTGATTTTTCCTCCATCACCTAAAATAACTCATCCATGGTTATAATTAGGATCACGTTACCCAAAATTTATGATAGCACGCGCGTAATAATAAATCACTTTCGTGACCATTTTTTTTCGATGCACAATACTTTCGTTCACTACTGTATGTATATGTAGACGAATTATTAATTTTATGGCAATTGTTCGTCAAAGTTATTTAAAATAAAAAGATAAAAAATTTAAAGAACGCGAATTATAAAACGCGAAAGAAATGTTTTTGACGTCACGTAAAAAATTTTTTTGCGAACACCACGAAATATATTGACACTATCTATCACACTTACTTATATACACATACTTCCACTTGTGTGTTGTTTATTATTATTTTGTATATTTGATTTGAAATTTAAATGAAACTTGTGTAAGCGAAGAACGCGATTCGCCAATAAGACAAAAAAATACTTCTAGCTATAGAGAGTAAGTAGTATGTGTTTTGAATTTATTCGTGATTTGTTTTCATTGCGAGTTGAGTTGTATTTAGATTCAAACGTGTTAATTAATTATTTCTTAATAAAAAGAAATATTTTCTTCTTAAATACTAATTAAATTAGAAAAAAAACGTATATTTTTATATTTAATAAATACGCGCGGAAGATTAATATGTTATCTAGATAGAAGATAACACCAGTAAGCAATAAAAAAAAACTTTTTTATAAACTTTATTTAGTGTATAGTGTGTGCAACTAAATAGTAAATAGTGTATAATGGCATTAATGGAATTATTAGTGTACCAAGTAAGATTTTTTTAAATGATATAGTAAAACCTACAAGATTTATAAATAAATTTGCAATCTCATAATCTGATCATCGTGCATCTAGAAATTGTTATGTAATGTGGTTAATATAGTTATTTGTATATATATATATATATATATATATATATATATATATATATATATATATATATATATATATATATATATATATATATATATATATATATATATATATATAGTTGTTATTGTTTCGGCTTTATTTGTTTTAATTAAAATGAATTAAAACGATGTATTACTATATTATTATATAATTTGTTGTCTATTGAACGAAAGTGAAAAAAAGCTTATCGGATAATAATTTTTCGTTATAATCATAGTTTGTGATGATAACACATGTTGTATTGATTGATTTAAAAGGTTTACTATATTGTTGAGTAATTACTGCAATACAGTACTATATATAAAAGATTAGATCTGACTTAATTAAATATGTACTTTTCTTAGCACAAGGTAAATATGAGACAGTTACTAAGCTTATCAGTCAATATTTATAAAAACTAAGTCTAGTTAATGCACACTATACATGTATTTGATTCTAAGTATGATTTCATTGAATTGTTTTAGTGGGAGTTATGTAAATATAATTATAGACCGTAAAATGTAATTCAGCAGTAATCTATCCTGGTACAATTGTCTATTTACATTATTTTTTTAGGTGATGATGAGATTCTTTTTTTTAAATTGATAAGAGAAATGCACGATTATTTACACAACAATCTAGTTTTTAAACCAGATATGTTTGGCTGTAAGTGATATTCGCTAGAATTTTGTTCTTTTAACCGGCTAACCGGCTCGATTATTGTTTGACCTTGGTACGCGTTATTATTCAAGCGGATTTAATTTTTCAACATTCTAATAATCAGCCAATTACAGACTACGTGCGATGTTATAAATAATACTAATGCTATGTAAGTCTTGACACTGTATTTAGTTGGGGCCTATAGCACATAATATGGTCATAATTAATTAATTATCCCATTAATTAACCCATAATTAAATTATCGTACTTTATAAATATCAAAGTAGGCGAATTTATATAATTTATGATCATATTTTGACTTTTAGTATTGTATTGTATTGTAAATTAATTGTTATTTAATTTTTTCTAGGTTTTGCGATATTCTAACTAATTTACAATCAAGTTAATTTATTAATTTTTTCTGATTAATTTTACAAGGTATTTATGTTTTAATGCATTCGGAAATTAAAGTATATTATTGACACCGATATTTCTCAGAATACATCTTGATAAGTAATAATTGATGGCTATGGACTTATTATATTTGAAAATAATTTCGTCCACCTACCATCATGACATGTGTTTTAAAATAAATTAACCATTAAAGTGTATAGTGAGTAGTGTACACTTTAATAAAAATAGCGATGCTCAGATTTACCAACTGTTCATTTATTTCTATTTAACATATTTACAATGTTTTAATGTTATGATTATCGTTAACACACTTAGCACATTTACTCATTAATTTGCACATTTCGTTTAATTTAAATTAGCGTTTATGATACGTATTCTCCTAATTCGCACCGTAATATTTATCAATTTGTTTTATATAACAAAAATTTTGAATTTACGATATTTTTACATATTTTGATAAATAATTAAATATTTATATTTTGTAATTATATTTTCACGCTGATATAGTAAAGTGTTTACGTAAATCAATTTGTTAAATTTATATTTTTCCTATATATGTATGTATGTACTTATGGAGTATTCAGGTATTTTTCTTATTCCCTCTATCACGATAATTTTTTATAATTCGATGAGTTACGGGATGTTAACACTGCGACACTGTTTTTAACATTATCTATAAGTTCTTTTAGCCTGGTGTTCATATCGTTGAGTAAAAACTCCCAAGCCCAACAATAGATTAGATTAATTAATTTTTTTAATATTCAGTTGATATTTTGTATATACATATGTAATTGTATAATCATAAATTTCTTTAAATATTCAGTTGATTTCTTCAGAATTTGCTCATCATAAAATGATATGTTTCCAAATTGTCCTTCTCGGATTTAACCACTTGAGTTTCACTTTTGCTTAGTAGTTCTTATTTGTAAGATCTTTCCAAGGCTAAGTTTCTATATATTGGGATTGGACAGATTGGTTGAATTTCGCATCATTACACAATTGTTTCAGTGTTTTATTGTATTCGTTTTCTGACACGTTTTTTAACACTTGTTAATATTATCCGGCAAAACACATCGTTGTCAAATTCGAGTCATTTTAGTGACTGGACTATACACCTGTCTATTACACTTGGAATGATCAAGTGACATATACCTATTATTCCCTTATTTGTGTCTCTTGTAACGACAGTTAAATTTTACTATTCTCTTAGCTGGTTGAAGTCTCAACCGTCGTTTGAAGTGACAGACATCGTATTATTTTAGTCATTTGAAAACTTGTTCGACACCTAAAATGACATTTTTTAATGAAAATTTGAAGTGATTAATAAAAATAGAAGCAAGTGTTAAACGTTCTATTTTAATTTTTTGGATGCATATTATTTAAAATACAATATTTAATATTTATTTAAAATTATTGTGTTTCAGTCAAATTACAAATCATAAGCATTTTGAGCGTATGTCAGAGTTTATGGAAAACGTCACTTCGAGCGACTAAGAGAATCTCAATCTACATTCTACATATATCTAAAGTGACGTGACGGTTGTTCGTATGTTCTTTTGGTTGTGATCAATATGATTGTCCATAAATTCTATTCAGTATTTTATTATTATTATTGTTATTAAAGTTGGCTGGAACCTAAGCAGGTTCCGCACTCAATGCCACTCTGGGCCCATGGTGCAAACCGAGGATTCTATCATAATTCGCAAATGCGCTCGGCTGCTCTGGCAAACTGTAACAGCTTAAACCATGGCAAGGATGACAATTGACCTACATTTAAAGATCTATAATTAAGAAATCGGGACCTAACTATCTCGAAAGCGGGACAGCCGCAGACAAAGTGAATGCTGTCATCGTCATCTTCAAGACAGTTGTCACACAAGGAATCTGGACAAGTCCCATTCTTTTTAAATGGAGTTTAAAACGACCATGGCCGGTCAGAATAGCGACCAGAATTCTCAGTTGGTCTTTCTTCAAGGATAGAGAAAACTTTGTGAGTCTCAGATTAGGTTCACAAATGAAGTACTTAGCCACTCGGCCAGTAGTAGAAGCTAGCCAATTACGCTTAGCCTGCAAAAACATATAGTTTTTAATAGCTTCCTTACCACAATTAAAGGTCAGGGGCACTGCCGGTTCAGGTCCAATGAATTCCGTCCTTGAACCTGTTTTAGCTAACACATCAGCTATCTGATTACCTTCAATGCCACAATGAGCCGGAACCCATATAACTCTGACACGATTATTAGAACAAAGGACGTTAATAAAATGTTTACAGTCCTTGACCAGTTTGGAAGTGATCATAGGATTTCGTAATGAATTGAGCACAGGTTTATATCACTGCATAGAATAATGTCTTTTCCGGGAACAGCGAGGTTAGAAGCTTCAATCGCACAACGTGTGAGCGCAATCAGCTCCACTTCTATTCAGTAAATAACTTCGGTAATTTTTTAATTATTATAATTAATTTGATTAATTATATTTAATTATTAATAATTAAAAACAAACCAAGAAATTTCTTCGGGACTAGCTTCAATAAAATTGAAGTATTTGATTTAAGTACTAGTAAATGCTCCAAGTTGTATCGCATTTATAACCGAAGCAAATGCTACTTGTTTTAAAATTTACTTTATCATATAGGAGCTAAAATGCTTCAATTACTTTACTGTGAACCAATTACTAGTAGCATTAGCAAATGCTTCGTTTTATTCATACCGGCCTATATATCAATATTTTTTCATATGCCACTATCTGAGTAAACCGGCACTCATTTTATATCATTATTAATCAAATAAGCTCTTGCTACGCATTTTATGAATCCTGTATGATTATAGCTTCTCCTTTGAATAAGTAATGGTACACCACTTTTGGCACATACAATTTTTCTTGTTCATTCATCTCTAAATTGTATTTACACTGTGAAATTTTGCTAAAATATTTCATCATAGAATCACGTACGTACATACTAAACGAAACAAATGTTCATCTTCATTAGCGGTATTAATTTAATAGATACGATTCTATTATTTTGTTTAATAAACAACAATAATTTTGTGTATCACAATACTAACCATCTTTTATATTGTGACGTTTAACGATAATTTGAACGTCCAGAATCTACAAGAACTATCGTGTAATGACTGATATACAAACATAATATTTATTTAAAATCGGTATAGTTCTAACAGTATTTGATACGCGAATACTATACCTTTACTAATTAATCCTAATTGAAAACAATTATCTACATGCTTAAATATTATCAGTTGTGTATCATGGAAAAATACACAAAAGAGTATATATATAATTGCTTTAGGTTTCTTATCTTATGGCGAAAATGTCTTCGTTGTTGATTATAAAATTGTATAAATCTAATATGTGTTGATTTTATTTATTATTTTATTTTATTTATTTTTTTACTTTTTTCAAGATTTATTGAAATTTACACTTATATGATGTGATTATTTCATGTGCAAATGTTAAGTGATTAAGATCAAAAATTTTGTTTAAAGGAATATATTGTTAAATTAAAAATTTATTTATGGGAATAAACGCATCAACTATAAAAGAGCTTGTGAGTTTATAAAAGTTATAAATTATTTAATTAATTGATTATTTATAAGGATTGTTAAGTTATATGGAGCCGCACGTATCTCATAATTAATTTTTGTGATAATTTAATTTAGATATTGTTTAACAGGTTATTTGTGTGTGTTTTTGTTGTTATGTATATACGACGAGTGATATCATAATGCTCAATCCATCTCATTTCTATACACGTAAACTAACAAAATACGTTTGTAATCCATTCATAATATACAAAACAATGTGTTCGAAGGTTTCCCTTGAGCATTTTTTGATACACAAGAATTATTTTTTTTAATCTCATTATTAAATACATAGCACAGTACACACCAAAGACTAATAAATTTACATTTTGTTGCTTTTTATTTCCCTTTCATCCGTTGTAGGTTTTTTATTAAAGAAATCAATACCGCGAATTTATATTTAACAAGTCATGCTTAAAATAAAAATTACTGTACATAGTTATTATGAATTAATTATTATGACCTTAGAATATTATATTCCGTTCCAAGTTGGTAATTATTAATTTAAATACGATTGTTTATAAGGAAATGTATTAGAGATCGGAAGTACACTTTTGTTTTGTATAAAGAAAACAAAATGTAATTTAAGCACGTGAAAAGACACACCTACCTACATGTTGTTTGTGTACTTGTCACTTTGGACTTATGTCGAATCGGCTTTTACGATTTGATAGATTAGTTAATCTAATTTGCACACGGATAAGATATCAGCTAATTAACGAGAATAAACGTATGCCTAATAAGGAAATTAGAAATTCTCGTTATCTTATTGATAGAAACTTTTGTCAATGCTAAATAAAGGGCTTGAACAATAAACACACTTTTTATGCCAAAATAGATCGATGATATGTTAACCCTATATAGACAATACAATAAGTATACCTCGTTTAATTTGTAAATATTCCCGTATATTGGCAATGCGATTTCGATCGACAAAATAAAGAAACCGAAAATAATGGAGTTTAGTAAGGTGCTCTTACGAAAAATTTCAGGTTGCTATCTCGAGTTTCATTCCACAAGTAAGAATTTTTTTAAAAATATATTTACTTACTTACACAAATTTATCAATTCAATTACATATACGTATGTATTGTGTGTATTTAACGATTGGCACATTTTCCAATTACTAGCCAATTTAAATTTTATTCAAACAACCTGGAATAAATTTGAGATATTCTGGAAAAGAGTAATTTGGTGTGATATTTCTGCTCAACGAGTTTTACTGTCTTGTTCTTTTTAGAATCATTTTAAAGTGTATTATTAGAATTAAAGATCGATTCTGATAGTCTTATATCGAATAGCCTATATTCATAGAAGTGTTCCTTTGAAAAGTACAAAATGCCAAAGCCATGTCATTTTTATCATTTAAATATTTAAATAAACCAGACAAAAATTGACATTTGCTTTGTCAATAAAAATATTTACAATTTATTTATGTATTTATTTATTTCCTATTTTCAGTGCGGCATGCGTCGTCCATCATTAGGACAAAATGGTGGCGATTTAAGTCGTCTTACATCGGCATCATCTGATACAGAATCATCAAATAATTTACAAACCGTTGTTGTTGCACACGTCGGAGCTTTGCATGCTAAAAACAATATCGACCTCGCAACAACAAAATCGCCAACAAAATTATTATCACAAACATATTTAACGGATTTATTGGATACGTCCGAATGGTTGAAATCATCGCGTAAACGTAAAGAGCGTCAAGATAGTACATCGTCTATAACACATGATCGTAAACTAGTCCGTTCGAATAGTGAAGAATTTATATCGCAAAATTATGAGGATTACGATGGTTTAAGACGTGTTTCAAGTCATGAAGATTTTAAGAAACGAACCAATAGCACTAGCAGCAGTAGCAATAGCAGTAGTACCGGCAGTACAAGCAGTAATGAAGATGATGGCGAAGAAGATGATGAACCACAAAATGATGAAAATCTTATGCCAAATTCAAACCATACCGCCGAAACCCATCCAATTCTAAACTATGTTGAGTGCAGTAATAAGTTAATTGGCGAGCACGTAAAAGAGAAAAGCCCGAATTTCGTACAAAAATATCGGCTATCACCGGTGCGTGATATAAAGAATAAAACCGATGAAACTACAGATGGGGCGGAACACGAGCGACAACGGCAAAACGAGAGATTTGCAAAAATGCGTGCAACTCCTGGACGTAAAGCGATATCGCCGCGTAAATCGTCAAAGCATTCAAATTCGATTAAGATGATGCGCGATAAGGATGAGAATTGCTATAAATACGATATATCTGCGCTAAAATATGAACGACGTGGCTTTGTTAGTAGCAAGCATAAATTAAGAGAGCATACGGCGCAGCAGCAACAACAGCAAGAAGAGCAAAAAGAAAATGAGCCAAAGGACGAAATTCCTTTAAACGAGGATGCAATTGATGTATCCGATTATAATGATAACAATTTGAAAGAGTCCCAAAATAAATCTCCGCACTTCATTGTAACGAAAGAAGAAGACCTCCCGTGGAGTAAATCTTTCCAAAATGATACACCAATTGTATGTCCTCGTTTCGCTGATAACACCTACGATCATGTAAACAACGCACATGAAAAACCGGCAAAATTTTACACACCCGTCATTCTACCGGCAAAAGATACGAAATCTGATTCAGCTCCCATTCAATCGAAAATCTCTCGTGACACCATGAAAAAACCAGCCTCATTATATTTGACTGGCGAAGAGAAAATCAAACAAATTAATAAACGATTAATCCTGTTGAAGAAACGCTACTCCCAGTACGAAGAGAAATTTGAGCATAGCCGAGGGCACAAACCGTCACAAAATGATAAAACCTCGGATAAAATCATCAAAAATTTGGTTAGTGAAATGAGTAAATTGCGCCGAGAGAAACATCATTTGAAACAGGAGCCCCGAAATTATTTATATAATAATAACAACAACAATAATAACAACAGTATGAATAGTAATAACAATTATTATAAAGTGGAGGATGATGCAATTAGCGAAGAATTACGCGAGGAAGCCAAATTGTCAAAAATGAAGGAGACGCTGGTCGAAATCGAGAAGGTTAGTAATACATTTTATTTCGATTTAATCAAATATATGACAAACTAAATCTGTCAGTAAGATTGAATAGAACAGAATTTCCATAGTTTAGTTGTAAATAGAAATTCTTATTTTGAATAGAGTTTGAGTACGATTTGATTACATAGTGTTAAAATATATTCACAGCAATTTCGTCCATACTTCATTGAATTCAAATTTACAATCTAAATTTGCGTGTTGTTTATTTCGTTGAATGAAAGAGATTTTGTTAAAAAAATTCAAATTAATTTGAATTCTCTTCAAACTAAATTTAATAACATTCAAAATATACAAATGTGCCACTACCAGACCATGACATAATCATTTTGCCGCGCAACACATAAAATTTGACTAATCAATTTCTCTTACATATTAAAATTTTATTTTACAAATTATTCTCGACAATGTTATGGTTTGATACTCTGATGAATTTTTTGGCCATTTTATAATTAGCCATAAATAGTTTTATTTAAATTCATCGTCACCTGATTCGCATTTGAGTCACGCAAAACAAATTTTGTTGTTCTTCTCTTGAATATGATCCAATCGCAAACCAAAATTAACTATAATTGAAATTCATTTAGTTGAAAGTTACAGAACACAAAAAATTTGCGTTGGTTGCGATTTATTCTGTTGTTCTGTTATTATAGTTCAAATGATACATTTTGTGTATGTACGTCATCGCAACGTTAAAAATCACGTATAATTTATCGCGCGACTCGAAATAAAATATTTTGTGGTTAGACAAACACATAACTTATGTATTTTAGGTTATAAGTTACGTGCCAAATTGATATTATTTGAATATATCTTTTAATTGATAACAAGTAATCGCAAATCATGTAAACAAATTGTTCCTATACTTCGTGGTTATTGTTCATCTGTTCAATCAATTATAATCGATTATAATGTTCAAACTTTTTTATTTTATTTACAATTCAATTTTTATAAAATTGACCTCCAATTTGAAAATTTAATCGCAAGAAATTAGAATCTGTATTTATTTTTCTTTGTTATTATCAAAATCAATCGGTTATTTATAGATGAGGAAAATACATATTTGTTTATGGTGAATAGATTCAGGCCTATATACAAAATTAATAAAGTGTGTAAATGATATTTAAGGATATATTTTTAGCAAATTAATTTTTTTTAAAAATGAGGTGGAAAAATTCGATTTATTTGTATATCAAAAAAGGTTTTCTAATTTTTGGAGGTTTGAAATTGAATGTTAAACACTTTTTGGGATTACTTTTATGGGATGTACCGATTTTTTTTTGCAGGATGTAGTTGAATTTTTTTTATTCTCTCTGTTTTAAATTTAATTATATTGGAATGAGATTGATTGGAATATAATCGTTATTTTAAAAATGTTCAGGTTTATTACACAGATTTCTTAAATAGTTATGATATTAATCAATCCAAATTTGATTGAAATTCAATTTAATTTTAATGCTTTTAAAGTCTTAAGTTTTAATTTCACCTTTAGTTAGATTGTCCAACATTTTATTCTCTTTAATGACTAGCATTTAACGACCAATTAAAATTATGATTAAGGTACAATAATATTTTCAAATTCCATAAATTCCAACACAATGTCAAATTCCCGATAAGACCGACATTGCAATTTAGAAATCGTCGTGGCTGACATATATAAGTGCTATTCCGATATAATTCCGCTGTATCTTATCGTTTGACTTTCGATCGTCATCAAAACTCGTGCTTCGTCAATAAAAAATAGTCAAGATGTTTTTTTAACTGCATCGTGTATATTGACGCACTTCGAAGTTTATAAATTAACCTGATATAATATTGCCCAAAGAAATGTTGACGCCCAATTTTTACTAAATTAGCCAACGGACTACAATACATATGATTTAACAGGTGCGCGCGTCCTGGGGGCCCTAGACGTTAACAATTCATTGTTTTTTACCTTTTTTTAAACTTCAAAACACCAAACAAAAATTGTAAATTGTAAATTACTTACCCATTAGAAATTCAAGTTTAATTAAAATTGAATAGAAAATTTTATATTTATTTTAAGAGAAATTTGAGCAGAATTGTATTGATGTTCTAATCCTCAAACTTGACTCAACTTTAATTTAATATAGTTTCCAATTTGAATAGAATGAAATAGAACGATTGCAAATTTTAGATCAAAAAATATTGTAGATTCTTGCAAATTCAAGTTCAATGGCTACATTTGAAAGAATAAATGTGAGAAAGTTAAATAAGGAAATAGATCATGAAAATAGTTACAGGCAGAACACAGAATATAGAGAATTAGTTAATCGTACTGACGCAAATTTGCTTGCCATATACATATATATTTTTTTAAATCTGATAACAAAGTCATTAAATAAAATAATTACTAATTAAATTTTTATTTATTTATTTAACTTTCATACACTTAGAGATTACTAAAGAAGCGTGTAGAAGAGGAAAGATCAGTTGAATTAGAAACATTGACACCAGATGAACTGATTAAAGAAAAAACCGCAGTACAAAAAGGTTTACTCTATTTAGAATCGTTATTCGGTCGACCGGTGACACGCGACGAGCGCGACGCAGCACGACCGCTTTATGATCGGTATCGTATTATAAAACGACTGGTAAATCGTAATGCAATGCTTTCCGGGTCGGGAATAAGTGTACCCGAGCTACCAACCATATTGGAACACGAAGCAATGGCATTTACATGTACCACCACCTCATCGTCAAATGAACGAACTTCTTTATCGGCTGTGTCGGTGGGTGAATCGGATACATCAGATTCGGTACAATCGACGACCGATTCGACAGATACATCAAGTTCAATGACCGAAAATGTTCATATAATGTCGATTCAGGAGCTATGGGCGCAGATGGATTCAACACGGGAAGAGACCAAAACGCTAAAGAAGACAATAAAAGAATTTGAGGAGATATTCGAGGAGCGAAATGGTCGTAAAATGTTGAAAGCGGATCGAAAGCTGATCGAAGAGACTTATAGTTTGTATAAACAGAAGAAAGCAAAATTAAGGCTGCTTGATGCGTTGATCAAAAAACAAATGTCAACATTTTAATTTCGTATGTTCGTCGCGAGGAAGAGTGATCGGACACATTATTTGATTTTTATTTTTAAATTCATATTCACAGATACACATACAATCATTCAAAAGTTATATTTATTTTATATGTGGGTGGTTTTATTGCAAAATAAAAAAAGTATTTTTTTCAATTGTTTTATATAAAATGGGTCCCTAAAATATTTAGGTTAGAATCTTTGTTACATGGCCTATTTTGTTATATTTTTTTTAGCCAAAAAAAAAATTTATGTTACGAAGTGGTATTCCTGTACAAATATAATATATAAACAAATAGTTAAAAAGTCGGCCATTTAAAAATTTTTTAATTTTAACTGTAATCTGTAACAACAATTTATTCAGTTAAATTTCAAACGTGTTCAAAGATGGTAATTCATGATGATAGACAGACAATATCACGAAGTAACATTACATTTTCAATATTATCTCAAATATTTTAAGAAAATTAAGCAGTCTGATCTTGCCATGTTTTTTTATACTTTTTTATAAACATATATAATATATATTATTATTTTTTAAGTCTGAGAAAAGTGTTATAAATTATTATTATTATTAAATTTATACATGTAATTTTTATTTTTGATTGATTTTCCATGATAAGTAATAGCATCTCTATATATATATATAAATTTATAAAAATTTATTATATTTATAAATAAATAACAACATATTATTGTTATTAAGGCTCGTTTACAGTCTTATGTAATAAAAGTAATGTAATACAAAATTTTAATCTTTTCACGAGAAAGATGGATTCAGTAAAAGCTAATGTATAACATTGCGATATGTTGCATAGTGTAAATGCGCCTTTATATATATTTATTTAAACTTTTTTTAAACCAACCATAAAAATTCGTTTGATTTTCATAAAAAATTTAAAATATTCTACAAATATTACAATTTGTGAGCTGTGTTCATATAAATAATTATTAAAAAAAATAATAAAAAAAGAGAATTAAAAAATTTATATTTAATTTAAAAAATAAAAATAATATTACAAATATATGCGTTACTAAAATAAATAGAAAAAATAAAAAAAAAAAATATAAAAAAAAACAAAATCTGTGATAACATATTTTTGTTAAAATTTAATTAAAATTTTTATTTAAAAAAAAAATATCACAACAATTATAAATATATTATATTATAATATATTAAAAATTATTAAGTATAATTAATTTTTGTTAATTTGAATCTGTAATTTTATGTTATGTATTATGTATACACTTGTTTATAATTTCTTGGTTATTTAAATAATTTTGGTTCATAATGAACAAATAACAAAAACACAATACAAAAATATGAGGGCTATTATTTATTAAAAATATAAATTTATTATTAATTATTATGATTATCTATTTACTTATTATTATTATAATTAAAAACAAAATAATAAAAAAATAACACAATAAATAAATATAATAAAAAATATAAATACAAATAAATTAAAGAAAAAAAAATTAACTTTACAGTCATTTATATACTTAATATTATTATTATATAATATATAATTAATATGACAACAAAAAATGAAATAATATAATATAAAAAACTATTAAAAATATAAATAAGGAAAATAAAGCAAAGAATAAATTTAAACAAACAAAATAAAAAAAATGGAAATTTTGTCGAAATTATTATGTTTTTTTGTTTTAATTTGATAATTTATCGAGATTTGCAGAGACAGTTCATGGTCTTGATGATTAAATTGTTTGCAAGGCTCTAATGATATAAAATACAAATTTTAGCTGTTTCTAATTCTATATCAAATAATTTTCAGAATTGTGTTTTATGAGATTTATAGTTGGAAATAGTATAGAAACTAGTTAATACTGTTCCTAGAATTTATAATTATTTATGAGAATATTGCGCTGGGACGTAACCTCACAATGTTTTTTTCAAAAACATAATTGTATTTTTCGTGTATTTTGCTAGCAGAAAGATGTTGAATCGTGCAAGATGTGCTCAAAATATAAATTGCGAAATAAAATATGGAATAGCGCACAATTTTGTTGTTGAAGAAAAGTTCTTAGCTCTAAGGTTCTACCATCGTGTCTATTGTAAAATCGTTTCAACGCGCGTGTTTTGTTCGATATCGTCGAAAATAAGCTATTATGAAATTTTTGACGCCCGTTTATTTTTCGATCAAGTCGAAATGTACCCTGGCATGAGAAAAAAAATGGTATTACTTAAGGTGACGAATGTAATTTTTTAATAATAATAAGTTTAGACAATGTTGTCGAAAAATTCATAACAGCTATTTTCGACGTTGTCGACTTTGTCAAAATAAAACGTCGAAAATTTCTTAATAGATCTCCAGGGTCACATAAATCACGATAGTTTAAAAAATGCAATATTGCCCTATATTACTAAAGAGTTTTAGAGTAGTAGGTAGAGGGTTGCCGAAGTGTTACATATTGAGTGAAAAAGCGGTTCTGAAGAAATTAACTTACTCGTTTTTGAAAGTCCGTGGAAGCAATAAGCGTATCACCGAACAAATAGCGCAGTGGTTAAAGCTGCGACGTTTGGATCGATCCCAACAGAGGCGGGGATGCAAAAGGGATTTTTCCTCTCCCGATTACGATCGGTGATCAAATTGAAAACATCTATGACCCTCTGTTGGAATGTAGAACTCATGGGCCGACCCATCTTTCATGTCACTGTACAGGGTGACATGGAGCTATGCAATGCGCAGGTGGTATACTGTACTTGTGTGAATGGGATGAAAGAATGGATTGAATGAATGTTGTGTGAATGTAAGGTAAGGCTATGGACCGTAAAAGTGTCTATGCCAAGTCCTTTTTAAAAAAAAAAAAAAAAAAAAAAATAAGCGTATCGGAAATATGGATATTTAAAATGTTCTAAAATGTTTAATTTTTTTGTGATTTCTCTATATGTGCATACGTACATATGTATGTATTGCAGCTCCCATCTCAGTTGACATCTACGTAAAATTTAAAAAAATTAAAACGCTTTCGCATTGATACTGCATCTATCAAACCGGATATGGATGCGGATCAAACTCAGAATCAATGTTTTCTTAGAGAATGTTCATACTTTTTCTAATAAATGTCTTTTGAAAAAAGTAAATGTAATTTTTTGATGTGTAATATATTTGTTACAATATTATGAACATTAAATTAACCTATTAAACATGAGACATCCATGCATTAGAACTAGCAAACGAAAAGTAAGTTTATCAACTCCAAATTGAATAGTATTTGAAATCATTTGTGTTTTTTAGATTTTAAAGAATTTTATTTTAAAGAGTAAAGAATCTTTCCGTCATTATCAACGTACTCTTCTTCAACACCACTAATTTTAAAATTAACACCAGCCCTTCGTTTCATTGTAAAGGAAGCTTCGAAAAATGTAGCGATTAATGTGGCGAAAGCCTATAGTGGTTTTAAGTACTGGAGACAGAAGAACAAATTTGCACGAAGTGGATTAGGTTCTAATATATTTGTATGATAAATTAAAACAAAATGGACAGTAACGATTAAATGTATGAATGGTGTCTTCAAATTTTAAATGTTTGCAAGCTTATATTTTCAAAGTGCCGGGACCTTCTAATCACAGTATAAGAAACTAAAATCTCCTGAATCAGTAAACTTAAATCGAACCGTTAGTGGTAAAATATATTATTTCAGAAATTATTTTGGATTGTACGAGTGTAATTTTCGTGTGAATCACCCTAAAGTTCCTGAATACACCTTAACATTTACCAAATAATCTGAGATATGTACCGTTTAGTAAAACAAATTAAATTTCGCTTTTATTTATTACATGACATCTATGATTCAGAAAATTAGTTGTTATATTTTGGTTTAAGTATCGGGTATTGAGCAAACTGAGCATCTCATTTAAAACAATAATCATGCATGTTTCTTCTCACCAATAGATGTCACTTTTTAATACATCATCGTTTATAGTTAATAAACTCAAACATAGAAAGCAGTCAAACTAATTAAAAGGTTTTGAAAATTGTTGTGTGATTTAAATAAATTTCAAAGACGTTTGGGTGATTTAACAAGACTATAGTTAGAAGTTAGCTTATTGACCAATATTACTTCATTGTCAATCTCATTGAAAGAATTTTTATATAGACTAAAAATGCGCTAAGCATTCTTCAGCCTTATTATATTGTTATATCGTGAACGAGCCATATTTGAAAAAGGCTTAGGGTTTAATTTAATTAGGGTTTGTTAACATTAACTATCTCGCGTCGAAAAATTTAACGGTTTCTTTCATTGTACCCATAATAAATCGCATATTATCGAACTCTATAGTAATTTCCGTATATAAATCTTGACCGTGACCCACGCAACAAATCATATACCAGTAATATAATATACATACACACAATTCTAGTTACCATAATATACAACTCAGCAAAAATAGTTTTGTCCGTCTTACAACACCGGATACTATCAATCATTATTTTTATTACATCTTAAAGTGCCATTCAAACGTTACGTGCATAAATAAATAGGCATAACCAATTTCAATTTCATTTCAATTTTAAAGCACTCCAAATCTACGAGAGCGCCTAGGTACACTACATACGGCTTTTCGGTTTTTTTCAAGTAAGATGAAATTTACATGAAAATGAAATCATTCGTAAACACTATTATAGTAAACTGGTTCAATCAACCGGTTAACGCAGAAAACAAAAATAATGAAATGGAAATTTATTTACAAAAATAAAAATTAAAATTTAATGTCGGCTATAATAAATTAAATTAATAAATATGTAATAGAGTTTTGATAATAGTTAATTGCATATGTTTGTAATTTGTATACATACATATTATAGTAAATAGTAATCAGGATTGTGTTATTAGTTTCGCGAATGTGCGCAATAACAAAAACTTTCTCAATATCACGACAGTTCAAACTTCAAAGTAAAATTTCCGGTATGTATGTACATGATGAATTTTCTCCGTATTATACGCGCATCATGTAAGGTGTCTTTTATTAAATAGCGACGAGTGTCTCTTATATATAGTTAAATTATTAGAAATTTTAATGACCTTCAGGTTGTTGTAGTTTTATTAGATATAATTAATCAATGCCATCTTATATGATATTTTTGTATGATTTGTATACCATGGATGTACTTTCTAATGACTGTTATCATGGAATTTTATTTAAATTAAAATTGAATGTGTTTGTAGGCGTGGGATAAACCATTGGCTCAAGATCGTTTCAATACCATGTTATAAAGTCAATCATATAGATTGGCTGAAACTATGTTAAATTGCTGGACGAGGAGAATTTTGTTATTTCGGTACTAGTTAGGACTAGTATTCGGTTATGGCATATTAGGTCAATCAATATAGTTGGACCGCGAACCATTTTAATTGCCAATTACATTCCAGGCAATCAACCAGACTTATAAGATCATTACAACACAGCACATGAAGATGAAACAAGCCGATAGCTCATCGTTGGTCCAAATCAGTTTGTCGGTGGTCATACTCATACGCTAAATTAAAAATATAATGGTCCCTATATAAACTGGATAACATAACCTTTGGTGAGTACCCTAACTAACCCAAAACATCATTCAAATGTCAACAATGTCGCTTTGAGTATAGTACGGTAAATATATATATATTCCAAATTTCCAATACACGCAATTTATGGAGTAGCCGTAGAAGTTAGACACATTCACAACATAAAAAGGGTTTAACATTTCAGATAATGTTGTTTCAATGAAGGATTATTAGATTAAACATTAT
This sequence comes from Tipula unca, assembly GCA_951394425.1. Lineage (NCBI taxonomy): Eukaryota > Metazoa > Arthropoda > Insecta > Diptera > Tipulidae > Tipula > Tipula unca. The sequence continues at coordinate 166,947,825 of OX596382.1, read as the reverse complement.
TGTGACATGCGCTATAATTAGTCCACTTTAAATAGCAAGATCCATCCGTTTAGGCCTAAATACTCTAAACAGCTCGCAGCTATTGTTAAATTGTTAAGGTTTTCAACACATTCACATAATTTGGCGAGATGATTAAGTGAGCGTTCTCCTCAGAAACTGTTAATTGTCCGTGATGTGTCAGCCTGACGTGGATAATGTGACGAAAAAAGCACAGTACAACGAACGCACAATTTCACCAATCATACGCACCCAATACAGGGCGTGGAATGCTTTGAACGAAGTAGTAGCTATGACATCGAACAATATTGTGTTTATCAAAATTTTGACGTAATTAACTATATATAATTCGTAATTTAATTTAATTTTTTGTTTGCAACTAATTATTTATATATTAAGAATGGCATCGCCCAATATTTTTGATACAATTGGGCTAAACGAATCGCCCGATCTCTCGATGGACGAAATCACCAAACATCTATTCAACAATGAATTTCTATCGGATGTTAAATTTAAATTCGATTCGAATGTGCTTCCTGCCCATACATGGGAGCTAAAAAAACGTAGCGTAGTTTTTCAACACGAATTTCATAAGGGTACACCTGCAGTTGAATCTGGAGTGGTAACCGTTACCGATACCCCATATCAAGTATTCTACGAATTCGTACGATTCATATACACCGACGAATGCGATATTAATGAGTACAATCGTGTTAATTTACTAAAATTGGCTATGAAATATAAAATCGTGCGATTAGAAACGAAATTGATCAATGGGCTAAGTGAATGTTTGGACGTGTTTCAGTTTTGCATTTTAGAGAAATACGATTTGCTGTATAATATGATGCGGGAATGGGTCGAAAGTGCCTTACACTCGATTGAGAGTAGCGCCAAATTGCAAACTTTACCTCTCCCGGTGTTAGAGGAAATACTACAACTCGATTATGTGCAGGATTATGATGAATTGAAAATGTTTGAGTTATTATTGCAATGGATAAATCATGTGAGTGAAAAAGAGAATATACCAATAGCTGATCGGCGTGCCCGCTTTGATAGATTAATTCGATTGATACGATTTCCCTCAATGACAATCGAACAATTTACCGATTGTGTGAATAAATGTATCGATCTATTCTCGAAACAAGATATCGTAATGATTTTTCGGCAAATTTCGATGGGGGCACGGTGCCCCGATCAAATTTGGAATTCAAAACCACGTTTGAGTACTATGGATCCGTATAGGGTGATTGGCATCGCTACCCATTGGGAAACTAAATTCACTGTACTAAGCAATATTATAATGCGAGGTATACGATTCGGCTTCTGTAATTTTCGTTCAAATATTCGCATCATGATTAATGGTAAAGATGTTAAATCGAATGCTACGCAAACATTAACATTTAATTTTGATAAATCGCTGTGCAATGATTCAGAAATGGTTGTGAATTTAGGTGATACGATCGAATTAAAGCCAAATTATGAGTATACGGTGGAAATTGAAGCGGTTAACGGATTAAAAGTACCACTGTTGCGAGATGATCGTCGGCCTAAAATACAAGACATATCTTTAAATTTGGCACAACCGGCATCGATTCGAAAATTAAAGGATAGCACAAATCTAATGGAAATTATGTTTAAAGTTCAGGCTGAACGACTTTCGAAAACTCAATAAAATTAATGAAATGTATTTGTTTATAATAATTTAAAATATTGGTTTTGTTGTAATAAAATTGTACAATCTGTTCGTGTCCAAATCAATAAACAATCTCTTGCGACCCCGTAATTTTGAAAACCCATATTTGTTATTAATTTAAGAAACAACAACAGATGTCCATGACAACGAACTCGATCGTCATTATCAACCACCAGAAACAAAACCAATACCTTAGAACTCAAATGAATTGAGCCACTGCGGGAATTTCCATTAAGGAATTACATTCAAACAATTAAAATTTACAAATGAGCGTTTCTTTTTAAAAGGGTTATGCCATTCTAATTTACGATCGTGACCAACCAAAACCCACTCTTCCAGTGGGTAGTTCCGATAAAGCTATGAGCACTAAAATGAGAACTAAATATGCTTACCTTTGCCGAACTGAAAGAAGGCAACATAAGGCAACAATTTAAATCTTCTTGCCAGCATATATCACGAGGCTAATCGGCTGGTCTCCAAATTTATGTAAATTTCTAAACGCACACAAAAACGAATATACAACAAAATGCACATATGCGTACACCATTAATTAACACAAAATTACAAATTTATCGGCTTTCAATTTCTAGTCAACGTCGTAGGTGTTACCAAATAAACATAAATTATATGTGTACATATATGTGTGTACGATGCACGAGACTACAAAGAAGAAAAGTAAGAAGATATTATATGCATTAAGTAAGACATTAAGTCAAAAGCAAAATTCAATGTCAAAGACTTTTTTTTTTGGTTTAGGATCGTTAAAAGAAACTTTTCATTTGCTTCACTTTTGGATTTTCGATTTAATTTTATTGCCATTTAATTCAGACTTTCTAAATTGGACATACCTACAGTTAATATATCTAACCTAACCTTACTATATTTAGGTTAATTGTAGTTGAAACTTTAGATGTTGGTTTTTTTTTCTCTGTGTACGTAAAATTGAATCTCAAAGTATAGGTAAAATGCAATTGCAGGTAAGTACGTGTGTACGTACGCAAATATTTATATATTTGGACAACGTCGATAATGTAGACAATTCCTAGAGTGGTTTTGTCAACTAGTTCTAAACTAAAGAGTGACCAAATTTCATTAGGAACAATGCGTTATTGATGACAGCTTTATAGAATGTCCGTCAATGCATTTAAATCTCTTTTCAAAAAGAGCGGAATTTAAAACTTATCGCACTCAAATACCATAAATCTACTTCAGCGTCATGTTTGTCCATTACAAAATTATTAAATTGACCCAAAACAACGATATATAGCGTTATTTAGAGTGGGCCCTCTTTCTAAAGGTGGAACGGTATAGAACAGCTCTCGGGAAAATCGAAAAAAACGGCTCACAAGACAGAAAAGACAGAAAAGTTATAACTTTCATTAAAAATAATCCGGGGTACTTTAACTATGACCGTGCCATAAAATTCGAGTTCAGGAAGGCTATAAGTGCTCCCGAGTTATTAAAAAGCCAAATCGTTCAGACCAACCAACACTTGTTCATGTATATAAAAACCAACAACTTTCCTATTATTGTGGCAGGATTGTACTGTCGACCATAACATTCTATTAAAAACAGACAATACTCAGAGTTCTTCAAGCGTCTGGGAAAAAGTTTCATAATAGTTGGTACTTCTTAATGCGAAGAATACTCACTGGGGTTCTAGATTAACTACAACTAAAGGAAAAGAATTTCTGATTGCCATTAAAGAAAATGAATGTGAATCCATGAATGGATGGAAAACCAACTGATCGATTTTTTTATAACCAAAATTATTTCTAGACTCTGCTTATTTGACCATCGCCGTACATTTTCATTGCCGCTAACTCACGTCCACTAATCAAACGCCCATTACTTTGCTTACTTGACCACTGCCGTACAATTTCATTACTGATAAATCCACCTTTTATACTCACCATTTGAATAGCGAAGAATGAAAATTTAAAAAAATATGAATTGAATTAATTTGTAACAAATAAAACTAAATTTATTTTTAGTTTTAATCGAGACTTAAACTCCGCTATACCTATTTGTTATACTTTCAGTTTGTATACGGAAATTTTTTATTTGAAAGTTATTCATGTACTGACGTAAACTTAAAACTTGTATGGTCAATGGTCAATATTGTGGCCCGCCTAGCAAATCGCATCAAGCGCTTCATTGACCGAAATGGAAGTTTTATAATTTTTGAGAACATAACATTTTGAGAATAGCTCATCAATGTTGGGACATTTTTAATTCAACTCAGCTTCTGTTAAAAAATGTCTCCAAGGTTTTCAATTCAATTGCATGACATCAAGTAAATATAAGTTGGTGGGCTAGGTAGTAGAGCGATTGACATTTGGATTAGTGGTCCTAGGTTCGATTATTATTTTAATTTAATTTCTTCTGTATTCAAATTGATTCAACACACAGCTTCTGTTAAACATTTTCATATTTTTCAAGTAGTGGCATGTATACAAGATGGGTATATGCGATGGTGAAATAAACGCAGAGTTCATTTGCTAATCTTTTCAATATTTTCTATTCAAATGACAGATATAAAAGATTTGTTTAGCATGAAATATATATGCGGGGGTGGTCCAGTAAGCAAAGTCAGTAACTTTGAATTTATGGATCAAGTTCGATTCTCGATCGAGCCAAACATTTTTTGATTTAATTTCTCTTGTCAAATTTGTGATGGTGAAATAAAATTACTCAAATCCAACTCCAGCTTCTGTTCAAAACTTCAATACTCTCCATGTAAAAATGGCAAGTATAAAAGATGGGTATTGGTATAGAGCGGTAATGAAATTGTACGACGATGGTAAAAAAAGCAGAGTCCATTGCCGTTGCTAAAATTTTCCATTTTTTTATTCAAATGGGAGCTATAAACGATAGGAATATCACTATTTATATGTATGGTGGTGGCTCGGTGGTAAAAGAATCTGTGTGATTGGATAATAATCATGACTAGTTCAAACCTCAATATATATTTTTAATTTAATTGCAAATTATTGATTTTTAAATCAAAAAGCCATTTTTTTAAAATTTAATGAGAAATGTGTGGATGCACGTTAAAATTTTTTTACCCTTAACCGATCTTCGAACACTTCACAACATCCACGAATCCAAATCCTATGACACCGCTTACTTTACCTCTTCACCATTTCCATATATAGATTTGCCTATAAACTCAACCTTTATATTTGGCAATTGAAGGGAGAAATTAAATAAATTAAATTAAAAATTATTTAATGCAAAACCAAGGCTTGAACTCAATTGTTGTTCACAATTCCAAATGCAACGACTCTGCTTACTGGACCACCGGCATATATAAAATTGGTGCTGTAGAAATCTTTTATGTTTGCCAATTCAATAGAGAAAATTGAAAATTTTAGCAACAGGAATGGACAATTCATTACGGTCATACACAAGAGATGGCTCTTACATTTTCGTTACGGTCATACACAACAGGTGGCTCTTATACTTGCCGAAGAGATTTAATTAAAAAGTATTGACGCTGACCAGAATTGAACTTGAGTCCACGAATGCAAAAGCAATGACTCTGTTAACTGCACCACCGTCGAATATGTATAATGCAATACAAATCTTTTATATTTGCCAATTCAATGGAGAAAATTGAAAATTTTAGCAACAGGAATGGACTGTGCTTATTCTTGCAGAAATTGAATGTAGATTTCAACAGAACCTGTATTGAACCAATTTTACAGCAGAAATTAAATTAAAAAAGTATTATCACTGCCGAGTCTTGAACTCGGGACCACGATTTCAACAGCACTGCCTCTGCTTACTCAACCATCATCGTATTAAAACTTGACGCTGAAAAACGATAGAAATCTTTACAAAATAAGGTTATAATAATAATAACAGTGTTAAAGGCCATTACTGGCCCCTTACTGAATCAACAATCTGGCTCCAACGGTTTCGATCCTGAGCTTGGTCTTCATACTGTCTTAGACAATCTGAAGAGGCCAAGTCGTTCTCTACATCGTGGAGCCAGCGTCGCCTGCAACGACCTCTGCGCCTACCATATGGTGGCTCTCCTTTCAGAGATCGCTGCACAATTCGTTCCGGATCAGCACGCAGAACGTGACCGAGCCAGCGTACTCGCTGAGATCTAACTTCATGTACAATATCGGGGATCTTCATCAGATCTCTGATCTCGAAATTGTATACAGAGCTCGGTATGTACCATCTATTTCGCGTTTAGGGCCATAAATCACACGCATGATTCTTCTCTCAAATGTAAGGAGCCATCTCTCGTACTCATCCGTCAGCGCCCAACTTTCACATCCAAACATAACAACGGGCCTGATCAACGCTTTGTAAAGCTTCAGCTTCACGGCACTTGATACGTGTTTAGATTTTAGCAGTGGCCTTAGAGGATATAAAGAACGACTGCCAGCTGCCAGCCGCACTTTAATATCCTCACCCACACTGTTATCGTGAGTGATAAGAGAGCCCAAATATTTGAACCTCCTCACTCCCTCAAACGTGTGGTGGCCACTACTAAAATCTGGTGTGCCATTGTCTCTAAAACCAGAGATCAGGTATTTCGTTTTGGAGTCATTGATCTGGAGTCCAACAGAAGCTGAAAACTCTACAAGCGGATCAAGTATTTCTTTCACTCCGTTGCTATTCAGTCCAATCACGCATATGTCATCTGCATATGCAAGCACTTGATTGGACTGGCGATATAAGATGTTGCGCTGAGGTGTTTCAGTTTTACGAAAGATGTACTCCAACATGAGATTAAAGAGTATCGGGGACAGAGCATCTCCCTGCCGAACACCCGAGTTAACTGCAAAAATTGTCGATAGCCTGTTCTCAACTTTAACACAGCATTGAGACTGCGTCACTGTCATCCTACACAGTCGTACCAATTTTGTTGGCATTCCTAGGTATTCCAGGGCAGACCACAAACTCTCTCGATTGATCGAGTCGTAGGCCTGCCTGAAATCCAGGAAAACCTGATGTACGGAGATGGATGTCTCATAATATTTAGATAGAATCATCCGCAGCGAAAAGACCTGATCAGTGACTGATCGATTCGGACGAAATCCTCCCTGATAGTCACCAACCAAGGCCTCCGCCAGAGGAGTGATTCTATCCAATAAAATGTATGACAGTAACTTGTATGCTGTGCAAAGGAGAGCTATACCGCGATAATTCTCACACTTCAAGCGGTCTCCCTTCTTGAAGATGGGGCATATCGCGGCCACTTTCTATTCATCAGGCATAACTTCGGTTCGCCATACTAATCGAATAAGGTCGAAAAGACAGTTCCACAAAGTATCCCCTCCGAATATCAAGAGCTCCGAATTAATGCAGTCCACTCCAGGTGAGCGGTTTCGTTTCATTCTCTGCATGGCCTTAGTGAATTCCTCATGGGATGGCTCCTCAGTGCAAATCTCCGCAGACTGTTTTAGAGGTGGCTCAACAACAGTCTGTGACGCATGATGAACATCAAGCAGCTCAGTAAAGTGTCCACTCCATGCGTCAAGTACTGCGTCGATGTTGACACAGAGGTTTCCATCCCGGTCCCGAATGGCGGTTGACGAAGGCCTGAAAGTATGGTGCAATCCAGTAATTCCTTTAAAGAAATTACGTGAACTACGCTCATTGCTGAGTTGTTGTACTTTCAGAACCTCGGCCTTCCACCATTCTCGCTTCTTCCGTCTACAAATCCGCTTAGCTGCCCTTCTTGCAAGAGCTGCCTTGTTTTTCCTTGCGATTGTGAGACGTTGTTGCACTTCATTATGGGCTATATTTTGTTGCTCAACTGCAAGACGACACTCGTCATCAAACCAATCATTCTTGGGTCTGACTTTCACTATACCTAAAGTCTGTTGAGCAGCACTGACAACCGAAGTTTTCAGTACCTCCCAGACAGAGTTCACGCAGTCAGACTGGTAATTAGCTCCCTCAATGTTGTCGCTGACAAGATCCTGATATCGTTTCTTTTGATCTTCATTTATCAGACCTTCACAGTCGAAACGTTCCATCCGTTTCGCTGTGTTCCCCGACCTGTACGAAAAATTCCACCGTAGCTTTGCAGCGACCAAATAATGATCGCTGCCTACGTATTTGGTTGCTGACCGATAAGTTCTCACATCCTGCACAACCCGAGCTCGCCCTTTTGAAATTAACACGTGGTCAATTTGGCTCCGGGATGTTTTGCGAGGATGTGTCCATGTCTCTAGGTGTATCTGTTTGTGAGGGAAGAATGTGCTTGCTACTCTAAGATCATGAGCAATTGCAAAGTACATCATTCTCTCACCATTATCGGTCGCAGTTTCGTGTCGGGAGTACGGACCTATGTTTTCACACAAGTCGGCCTGATTTCTGCCAGCTCTAGCATTAAAGTCCCCAATTACCATTCTAACATCGTGTTCGGGTATAGATCCCATCAGATCGTCCAAGTCATTGTAAAATGAGTCTTTATCTTGGGGCTGGCTGACTTCTGTGGGCGCATGTACACAAATTATCGACAGGTTGGCTACACAATCGGTTATTGACTGCTTGAAAATCCAAAACAGCCTTTCTTTACTTTCAATAAGGTTATAAACTTCATCAAAAATAATCAGGGGAAATTTAACTATGACCGTGCCATAAAATTTAACACACCCCACTCCATGGTAAAACGAATTCGAGTTCAGGATGGCTATGAGTGCTACCGAGTTATTAAAAAGCCAAATCGTTGAGATAACCAACACTTGTTCGATAAAATATGTGCCATAGACTGATGACAAAATTTTCACAAAATTATCCATGCTATTTCATCAGCAAACAATACTGAATAAATAAAAACACGATGACAGTTTGAAACTAGTCATGCGTCATTTATCAAAAAGAAACAAATGAAAAAGTCATCTCTAGAAGAACGCTTTTACAAAATACTCTCGCGAACTAGCGCATTCGATTTCATTGCTAAAATATTGTAGGTTGTTAACATTATTTTAATTGACAACGGTGACAAAAAACATTGCCAAGTAATCTACGTTATATTTTACATTTCGACAACCGCGTAGATTACATGACGTAATCTACCTCGCCCAATTCTGTTGTGAACGGAGCAAAGATTGCAACGTCAACTGTATTGTTTATTATCAAAAAATTCGGATTTTCTTACTTTTAGAAAACCTATATTTCCCTACTTGAGGTTTAAAAATATATTCTTGGCTTAGAATTGACTCGTTTACCTTCCTAATCTCTGTCCTATTCATTGCAATTTGCAAGGGGCAGTGTCGCTAATCTCACGGAATCTATGGTGCCTATCATTCTGTAATTATAAGGTTTACTAATGTGTGTGGCTATGTAGCAGCTGCATGTTCCTGAAGTCAAATCTCGGTGTTCTACAGTTCGTCCGCCACTATTTATTGCAACTTTAACAGGGGATTTATGCTATTCGCTGCACAGTAATCAAATATGTTCCGAAGTTTCCCAGATTAACTATTGATGTGGGTGAATTATATGGCAGGTAGGAATAAACCAGTACCTGAAACTTCTTCGCTGAATTTATGTATTTAACCTGGACAAAATGATCCGAACTTTAGCAGCCCCATATAAACTATATAGTCTTATAATTTCTTTCTGGTTTTTTATACTTACATCGATTCAATAGTGATAGGATAGCTATATATATATAGCAGTCCCAGCCAAACTCCCAGTTTCACATGTTTGTTCTCCAGTTGGCACATCTTCTACCCCCTTCGCGATGAAGTGTTCCACTAAGTACCCTCAGTGTCTCGTTAAATCAACCGTATTCGAATCTTCTATTACAATAGATATTTAGTTGGACAAAAACCCACATTTCTTACTAAAAATCGGCAGAAGATTCTAGACGTAGCCTTCGCCTCAAATAATATTTATCCTATGATCAGGGAATGAAGAGTGGAGAGAGAACATTCCTTTTCTGACCGATATGTAACATTCAGCCTTAACGTTTACTATGCTACCCGTAATGTCATTAGGAATCCCAGAAGGATAAACTGGAGCAAGTATAGGGAAATGCTAAATGATTTATTAACGTCAGAAGCCCCTTAGCTGCCTGCGACAGTGGAGGAACTGAACTGCATAGTGGACCCTATCACTAGTGCTTGCAACCGGTCCTTTAATACAGCTTGCACAATAGTTAAGAAGAGGGGCAAGTAAGAACCAACATGGTGATCCAAGTTACTGTGGACCTACGCGTAAGGCTTGTATGAAAGCCTTTAAAAGTGCGAGAGAGGCTCAGGATTGGGACTCCTATAAGGAGGACTGCAAATTCTACTAAAAAGAATTAAGGACGGCACAGAGGAGGTCGTGGAGACTCTTCTGTCATAAAATGGAGGAAGTCTCCGAGACCTCTCGTCTTAGAAATATACTACCTGTCCCAGTTATCTAATTAAACCGGACGGATCTTGGACTGCTTCTAGTGAGGAATTTTTGAAACTCAAACCTCATAACTCTATAATCCTTTCTGTTGAAACCCCTGGAAATGCTAATAGATGTTTATATACAATCAAAAATAAAGCCTAGTGTAGTACGTACGATTGAGAAATCAATTATCTCGCAAGGGTTTTGTTTGGTGACGTTTCTTGATGTAAAATAACATAAAATCCCGGTAGTAGACCCACCTACCTTAAACGGCATAGGACTAATATAGCTATGTATCTCATGCAGAAACGCCATCTGAAAGACATAATGTATCAACCTCGATTGATATCGCAATTTATGTAGACAGTCAGATGGCAATCAAGTCGCTGGAGTCAGTGTTTCTAACATCAAGAGTGGCGTTGAGTGGCCGCTTGTCTCTAAACAAGATGACTACCTATTTGGAGAACATGCGAGGAGGTTAGGTCTAGGAAGAGGAAGAGGAGGAAGAGGAGGAAGAGACTTTAGTCCACTTCCTATGCTCATGTCTGGCTTTAGCACACAGAAGGCATAAACATATGGGTTTAGCCCGAGTAGATAAATAATAGACAACCTCTCTGATCTCGAAAACTTTAAAGTGCCAGACATATCACGCTAAATAAGTAACTCTAACTGGTTCAAATAAAAGTAATAGGGAAGTAAGATCCTATGATATCACAACGTTAATTCGTTATGTGTGCCGTAGAAGCCACTCTAACCTAACCTAACCTATAACCTACATCAAGATCTGGAATACTATCCGGTCGTGAAACACCAAGCTTCGAATGTTTAATTAAAGAAAGCTTAAGTAGTAGAAAACTACAAATGGTTGTGAACAAATGCTTAAGAAGAATACAGAAATGCTTATGGTCAATCAGCATAACAAAGAGCTTTAAAAACGACCAAAATTAACAGCCATTGAAATTGAAATAAGAACGCGAAATGGAGGTGGACGCCATCGTCCGCCTAAAGTGGAGATAAGAGAGAACAAATGAAGCTGTTTTAGGAATAATAAAAATAAAGATCAAAGCCCTAATTTTTAATTTTAATCATTTTTTTAAAAATATATTTGAATAGATTTTATTAATTTATATAATTATAATTAGTAATCTTGCATAGTCTGTATAGTGTTGTGGATTAAAAGAATTATGGACAAAATTTCCGATGCTTTAAGAGTTTTGTTAATTATATTGTATATAAATCTAGTCCACATTATGCAATATGATCAATCGATCAAAAGATTGACACAATTTAATGAGTACGTTATGCATTTAATACCCAGAAGACTGTACATTCGTTCCGTGCGGAGATTAATAAATTTCATTAAACTATATACCTTCAATTCTTCACACTATTACTGATTTTGATCTTACTCAATCGTCGACTATAATTATTAATGCCAACCCACACATAAAACATAAATTCCAATCCATCATAATATAATATTCACTCAAGACATAAAAATATAATACGATCGATACATTCTAAATCATATACCTAAACAACAATCGCGATCCATATGTTGTGACAAAACAAATCAATTCAGCATTACCCGTTGAAGGACACAGGACGTATAGAATTCCAATACATCATGCATCATAAAAATAATCAATCAATCTGTGTACATAGTACATTCGGTATATATGGTACACAGAAATATGATGCCATTGTACATTGTATGCGCGCGCGGCCGCGTTCCACAATAAAATTGAAAATTTAATTCGCCAAAATCAACAATTCATAAATCAAATGAAAGTTAAAATTGGTATTATGTTATACTTTTGTTGTTGTTGTACTATATTTTAAGATCAAGCAACATAAATATGAAAAGTATAAAAATGAAAAAAAAATTACTTTTAAGTACACAAAGTAATGTTAAGAAACCAGCCCCTTTTTATAAAATAAATTTTATAGCGATGCTGTAAGAGTCTTGTTCTTATAAGAATTTATAAATTAATCTCTTCATCTGTATGTATTATGTGTAACAGATTGATTATATAACTTGCAACTCTGTAGCTATGTATAGAATGCCCGGTACTACATTTTCATCAACAATTAGATACCTATGTATTCCATGTCATGGTCAATTGGTTGCCAACGTGTTAAAAAATTACTTACTGATATCGCGCGATATCATATGTACAGTATTTTTTGCTCTCCGCGTAATATAAGCGGCATAAAAAATTTATTTCAATTACTTGAGTTATGTGTGTATGTATGACTTGAACTTACGTGACACCTTTCACTATCGCAAATATACCAGATATGAAATGGAGCAAATAAAATAAAAAATTTTGCTTGCGGTTACGTCATGATAAAAGTAGAATTTCAGTGGAAATTATCAGAATATACGTATGTGTGTGTACGTGGAAACCAGCAAAATAAAAACGCGTGGCACAAATAATTTTACTAATGTTGGTAACATATACAATCGATAAGAGAATACGTTCTGTGAATTTTTATAAATGAAAGCATTTATGGAATTTACATTACAAATACATTCCTTTATCCGTATACATATATGGGATCGGTGAAAAGATTGAAGTTAAAGAAAATAGAGATCGTCACATTGATTTCTTCAATGATAATGATGTATTTAAACTTACATAAACGTTTTAAAATTTATTCCATATAGGAATGATTACAGACTAATTACTTTTTCACGTTATAGAGCGTAGTGTAAGATTTAAAAATTCGCCATGGGAACAAAGTCAAGAATGTATTATGCCAAAATTATTTCTATTTATGTCGTTAAATCGGTCACATCAGGATCGAATAATGGCCTTAAAAACTGATAATGATACAAATAATGTCGTTAAATATTTGTAGTAATTTTTGACAAAATATTCAAAATATATAATTTTAGGCGTTGTTTAAAGCATAAAAGATAAATTTCAGATCAGTGAATTGTACGCTATAAATGCTTTGTTCAAGCTCAATGTGATCATTCATAGTAGTTAGGAATTTCCTTAAAGGAATTACACGAACTACACGGCCTTCCACCATTCTCGCTTCTTCCGTCAACACGAAACTGCGACCGATAATGGTGAGAGAATGATGTACTTTGCAGGAACGTTAGACGTTGTTGCACTTCACTATGGGCTATATTTTGTTGCTCGACTGTGAGACGACACTCATAATTAAATCGATCATTGGGTCTGACTTTGGAGTTCCTCATTTATCAGACCTTCACAGTCGAAAAATTCTATGCGTTTCGCTGTGTTTCCAGACTTGTACGGAAACTTCCATCGCAGCTTTCCAACAACCAAATGATCAACGCTGCCTATATACGTATGTTGTATTATGTCCTGGTCCGGACTTTTTGATTAAAACACACGTTAAAATAATTTATTAATTTATTTTATTTAATTAATTTATTTAATCAATTTATTTATATAAACTTTTCAATTCAATTAATTTTTAATTCATTAATTTATTTATTCACAATAATTTTATACTATAAGTTTTAAACTTTAATATATATATATATATTATTTTTAATTATCACCACCACGATTAAGTATCGAAAAATATTTTTATGATATTTTATGCGTGCTGTGCACAAAAGTTGTAATCGACGATTAATTTTGAGAAAACGTTTTTTGAGGAAAATGTGTGGACCGAGATACTGCTCAAATTTGTCTATGTGCGTGTCGGTCTGTATACGCGCGCAAAACCATAATCATCATGACGAAATGCATGTATATGAGATTTTGATTTTGTTCGGCCCAAATATTAGAGAAAATAGAAGTAATGTGCCGAATGATGATTGGTCAATAAAATATCACGCTATAAAATAAGAGTAAATTTTCGTGCGTAAATATTGTGCGCATAGGTATTCGAGAGCGTAAAAAGTATTTCTATATACATAGTATGAAAATAAGTTGTATATAGAATTTGTCGAATACGGAAATGCAAAATGTTCTATATACATAACAAGAGTATGAGTTGTATATAGACAGTAAAAAATTGCAATGCTAATGCGTTGCCTCTTCAATAAGTGGAAGTGGGCAAACGCGAAATTGTAGTGATTACGATACAATTGAAATTGAGGCGATTGCCAGATTAATTGTATCGGTCGCTACAGGACTCCCCCGCAAGTGAATATCCCCTCCTTAAGACCTTGAATTATTTGGCAAAGTGTACGGCCTTATGTTTGCGAATGCCTGATATTTGATCAGGTGAGGTAAGTATGCCGTATGCCGGTTTGATTCGGTCAATTGAAATGGTATGGTTTTTACCATTAATTGAAACCGTGAATTGTTTGCGAAGACGGCGTATAACTTTGTACGGGCCTTCGTAAGGAGGTGATAAACCCGTGCGAACCTTGTCTGTTCGAATAAAAACAAAATCGCAATTGTCTAGTGATTTGGGGACAAAGATATTATCTTGTTTGTTCGAACGCGGTGAAGTTGGGACAAGGTGTTGCATGGTTTGTCGCAGTTGGTCGACGACTGTGTCTTCTGTTGGTAATGGTGGAAAAGGATTTTTTACAAAGAACTCACCGGGTAACTTGATGGTTTGACCATAAACCATTTCAGCTGGTGAGCACTTTAGATCCTCTTTCACTGTTGCTCTGATTCCGAGTAAAACGATAGGAATCTCAGAGCTCCAATTGCTAGTATTTCCTCGAGCCATGAGTGCCGATTTTAGCTGGCGGTGAAAGCGTTCAACCATGCCATTGGCTTGAGGATGATAGGCCGTAGTACGTATACGATTTGAGCCAAGGAGTTTCGTTAACTCAGTAAAAAGTTTGGACTCAAATTGTGTTCCTTGATCGGTGGTGATATTAAGGGGAACCCCAAATCGGGATACGTAGTTGTTTACGAAAGTCGAAGCGATTGTAGCTGCAGACATGTTGTCCATACAGTAAGCTTCTGGCCATCTGGTGAAGCGATCGACACAGGTAAGTAGATATTGATATCCCTTAGATGGAGGAAGTGGTCCTACTATGTCTAAATGGATGTGTTCAAATCGACCAGGTGGAATCTTAAATTGTCCGTGAGGTGAAATTGTGTGACGTTGTACTTTAGATTTTTGGCAGGATAAGCAGGAGTTCGCCCACTGGGTTACGTCCTTGGTTATACTAGGCCAAAAGTAACGAGCTGTAATCAATTTTCGAGTCGCACGGACACCAGGATGTGAAATGTTGTGCAATGTGTCGAAGATAGTTCGACGTAGTGGTTCTGCGATGTACGGGCGATTATTTCCCGTTAATATTTCGCAATATATTTCTAGGCCTGGCAATTTAAAAAGCTCTAGCTTATAAGATGTGCTAGTGGGACGTCTGGAACCAGAAAGTAAATTCTGAAGTTCTAAGTCATGTTTTTGTGCCATAATTATTTTTTGATAGTCGAAGTGAGTCTCGACTGTGGCCATTTCGTTGTCTGTGGTGCGGGAAAGTGTATCGTGCGACCACATTGTCACTACCTTGCACATGCTGGATGTCGGTGGTGAATTGACTAATATAATCCAGATGGCGAGATTGCCTCGGATTGTGTTCAGTTTTAGACTGAATTACTCTGGTCAGAGGTTTATGGTCGGTGTAAATTGTAAACTCACGACCCTCGACAAAATATCGGAAGTGTTTGACTGCCTGATATATTGCGAGTAATTCCCTATCGAATGCGGAATATTTCTTTTCGGCATCCGATAGTTTTTTGGAATAAAATCAAAAGGGTTCCCATTGCTCATTGTTGTATTGTTGTAATACTGCTCCGACAGCAGTGTTTGACGCATCTGTTGTAATGCTGAGCTTTGAATCGCTCAGTGGATGCGCAAGCAGTGTTATTTTGGCTAATTCTTGTTTTAGTGACGTGAATGCCTGATGGCATTCGTCAGGCCAAGTGAAGTTCTTGGCTGTCTTGGGCATTTTGTTTAGATCTGCCAAGTGGTTGTGAATTGGTGCCAAAATATCAGCGAGTTTAGGTATAAATCGGTGGTATTAATTTACCATACCGACAAAACGCTGAATATGCTTTATTGTTCGTGGAGCTGGAAACTCGGAGATTGCCTTGATTCGTTCGTCTGATGGCAAAATACCATCAGGAGTAATTTTGTGGCTGAGAAAGTCAAGAGCTGTTACTCCAAATACGCATTTGGCGGTCTTGATGTGTACATCAAACTTCACTAACCTCTTGAATAGTTGGTTTAAGTGCCGTTTGTGTTCTTCCTCAGATTTAGATGCCACAAGTATGTCGTCAATGTAGACAAACACGAATTCAAGTTCACGAACTACTTCGTTCATGAAACGCTGAAACGTTTGTGCGGCATTGCGTAATCCGAATGGCATTCGTGTAAATTCAAATAGGCCAAACGGTGTAGTAATTGCCGTTTTATAAACGTCTTCAGGTGCGACGGGAATATGGTGATAACCTCTGATTAAATCGATTTTTGAGAAAATTTTACAATCATGCAAGTATGCATGGAGAAATTTTGAATGTGGGGTATCGGGTATCGATAAGGTGTTGTGACCGTATTAAGCCTGCGAAAATCCCCACATGGTCTCCAATCGTCGTCTTTCTTTTTCACCATGTGAAGTGGACATGAGACGGGAGATGACGATGTCCGACAAATCCCTAATTCCACCATATGTTGGAATTCTGTAAGTGCTGCTTTGTGACGCATTTGATCTAGTCTTCGTGGTCGTGATACCGGAAGATGGCCTTCCGTGACTATATGGTGTACCACGTTATGTTTGACTGGCGCGTTGTAGTTTGGCTCGGCTGTTAAAGACGGAAATTGCTTTAGTAATTTTCCGTAGCCATTGTCAATTACGTAATGAAGTGGTGTAGGTGTGGTGGTGTGTACCATGAAGGCATTGATTGACAGCTGTGTCGCTGAATCAACCAGCCGCTTACGGCGTAGATCGACAAGTAAGCCAAATTTCGCCAGAAAATCGGCTCCAATGATCGGACGATTCACGTCAGCAAGAATGAATGCATGTGTGAAGGATCTTTTAAGTCCGATATTAATTTGGAGAAGCTTGGTTCCATACGTATTAATGCCGGAACCGTTAGCTGCCGATAAGACTAGATTAGGATTTTTTGCATGAGGAATTATACATTTACGAAAAATCGCGACTGGAATGACCGAAAGGTCAGCGCCAGTATCTATTAGAAAATTGAGTTTGGTATTCTGGTCGTATATGAATAGTCGGCAATTTGATTGGGTGTTAGTGGCCGACTCTACCCGATTTGTGAGGAGTTTTTTTTGGGACAGTCAAATTGCATATATTCGGTTTGTTGTCCGAAATCACATGGTTTGATGCACTTTTTTGCGTCTTTGCCCCACCTGTGATGGTACCAGCATGTTGGATATTTCTTGCTGGGGCTGCGGCTATTTTGCCTATTTGACCGTGATGATGATCGACCCCTTGACCAGCCGCGTCGATTATTGAATGCTTGGTTAATTTTATATTCTAATCGCGATAACCTGGCCTCAAGCGAGTTGGCCTGGTTTGGATTTGTATTTAGCGGTGGTCGATATTGGATATCGTTAGTGCATTGCGCTGTAGTTGACTGTCTGTTGGTTGCCGAAATAGATAATTTTGGGCTAGTTGCCTCGTGCATTTTGTCAGCTATTTTGGCGATGTCACCAAGTTTATTATTATCCGCCTGTCCTACCATATTGCGATTTTTATAACTTCTGGTAGTTTCCTGATCCATAATTGCTTTAACACTTGGTCGATGAGTTGACCACCGGCTAGCATCTGGATGTGGCGCAGGATTTCTGTAGGACGTTGATCGCCCATGTCCTGTCCACTTAACAATTGTTCTAGCTTTCGTTCGGTGGATGGTGCTAACCGGTCGATAAGTGTTTGTTTTAAAGTATTATATTTGTTTGTTTCAGGAGGATTGGCAAGCAAGTCGGATATGTGCGCACTTGCTTGTGGGGACAATGCTGACAAGACGTAGGCGAATTTTTTGTTATCCCTCGTGATATCAGATAAACCGAATATGATTTCGGTTGTGTTGAACCAGTTTGTTAGGTTCTCTAGCCAAAATGAGTTAAGCCTAACATGCGTTGCTTCAACGTGTTGTTGGAAGTTTGTGCTTTCGTCATTGTTGGCTGAGTTTTCCCCATTACCGTTCTCTGATTTTGATAAAACTGCTCGGCCAAGCGTTTTGCCTTCCAAGTACTTAGTCGGACCGAGCAAAAAAAAACTTTGAGTTCACCAAAATATGTGGTTCACCAATGTGTAATTAAGTTATTTTCGATTTTTAATTTTGTGAACTAGCACTTAGATTTAGATTTCACCGTCGTTGGTGTTTTTATTTGTATAAACCGTTTGATATTTTAGTTTGATTGGTATAATTTGATTTTGAACCAACGATGGTGATGATAGGAGTTTAAGCAACGAGAAACGACCGGGTGGAAATATTACAAGCAAAGTAAATCACGCAAGGCGGTGAGAAAATAAAACAATATATATAAAAAAAATTTTTTACAAAAATACTCTACTCTACGTTATGAAAAATATTATTTGACGTTAAATGTTGTGATAAAAATTTTTTTTAAATTTGTATTAAATTTGCAAGAGAAAAAAAAAATATGTTTTGTAATATGTGTAAAAAAAAAAAAAAAAAAAAAAAAACTTGCCACTGCTGATGTTATTTTACTGCTACTGCTGCTGTTGGTTCCGTTGCGGTGAGGGTCAGCCGCTTCACCGAAATTCCCTCGTTGCGTGGGAGGTGTTGTGCCCTACACATGTCTGCAAATCCCTCGTTGCGTGGTGTGAATAAGAATTTTTATTTTATATTTGTGAATATATTTGCACTTTAGCTTGTTTAACTTGTTGGTTTAACTGTTACCACTTGTTGGTTTAACTGTTAACACTTGTTGGTTTAACTGTTACCACTTGTTGGTTTAACTGTTATCACTTGGTTTAACTGTTTATTTATGTGTGTGTTAATTTCTTTACTATTTAATTTAACGATTTAAATTCGGTAAAAACCGACGTTCGGGGTCACCACTTGTTGTATTATGTCCTGGTCCGGACTTTTTGATTAAAACACACGTTAATATAATTTATTAATTTATTTTATTTAATTAATTTATTTAATCAATTTATTTATATAAATTTTATAATTTTTATGTCAATTCAATTAATTTTTAATTCATTAATTTATTTATTTATTTATTCACAATAATTTTATACTATAAGTTTTAAACTTTAATATATATATATATATTATTTTTAATTATCACCACCACGATTAAGTATCGAAAAATATTTTTATGATATTTTATGCGTGCTGTGCACAAAAGTTGTAATCGACGATTAATTTTGAGAAAACGTTTTTTGAGGAAAATGTGTGGACCGAGATACTGCTCAAATTTGTCTATGTGCGTGTCGGTCTGTATACGCGCGCAAAACCATAATCATCATGACGAAATGCATGTATATGAGATTTCGATTTTGTTCGGCCCAAATATTAGAGAAAATAGAAGTAATGTGCCGAATGATGATTGGTCAATAAAATATCACGCTATAAAATAAGAGTAAATTTTCGTGCGTAAATATTGTGCGTATAGGTATTCGAGAGCGTAAAAAGTATTTCTATATACATAGTATGAAAATAAGTTGTATATAGAATTTGTCGAATACGGAAATGCAAAATGTTCTATATACATAACAAGAGTATGAGTTGTATATAGACAGTAAAAAATTGCGATGCTAATGCGTTGCCTCTTCAATAAGTGGAAGTGGGCAAACGCGAAATTGTAGTGATTACGATACAATTGAAATTGAGGCGATTGCCAGATTAATTGTATCGGTCGCTACACGTATTTGGTTGCTGACCGATAAGTTCTTACATCAAACATAATCCGACCTCGCCCTTTTGAAATTAACACGTGGTCAATTTGCCAGCGGGAGGTTTTGCGAAGATGGATCCATGTTTCTCAATGTATTTGTTTGTGTGGGAATAATGTGCTTGCTTGTGAGGTCGTGAGCAATTGCAAAGTACATCATTCTCTGACCATTATCGGTCTCAGTTTGTGTCAGGAGTAGAAACTTATGTTTTCACACAAGTCTTCCCATATAAAGCCCATCAAATTATCCAAGTCATGTTAACTAACTTCATGCGAAGCTTACATAATCGGTTATTGACTGCTTGGAAATCCAAAATAGCCTTCTTTACTTGCGACCCAAGAAGGAATCCAGCTCCAAGATTCCTGAGGTCATCTCCACTGTGAGCAACTATAGCCCTGGGACACATTTTTGTTTTGTTTTTTTTCCTTTGCCTCCAATTTAGGAGAATAGGGCGTCCAATAGGCAGGACCATCTGACTCTGTTGGGGGTTATTGCTTCCAGCTCTCCCCATATTTTACCGAGTTCTTTCTCGGTTCGACTAGCATCTGTCTTCCCACTATACGTTTTCCTTGGATTCCACTCTAATGACATCCGTGTTATATCATTCGGATTTTTCCTCAATGTGTGCC
Source organism: Tipula unca (assembly GCA_951394425.1). Classification (NCBI taxonomy): domain Eukaryota; kingdom Metazoa; phylum Arthropoda; class Insecta; order Diptera; family Tipulidae; genus Tipula; species Tipula unca. The sequence continues at coordinate 166,927,295 of OX596382.1, read as the reverse complement.
CGATCCATCTTCACTTGAGCTTTCTTATTTCTGTCTCAATGTTTTTCATTTGTTCACAAACACCTGGATTCTATTTGTGATGTGTGTGCGTGTTTCCATGTATCACACCCATATAGCAGTACTGATTTTACACATGCATTGATCATTCATAGCTTTGTGTTCCTTGACAGGACGGACGCATTTCAGATCTTATGGAGCATGTACAAAGTATTTCTTGCTGTGTTTATGCGTTGACTGATGTCTTCTTCAGTGCCTCCTGTTTTTGCTACAGTACAACCAAGGTAGACGAATTTTTCAGACTCTTCAAATGGCGTGATGTTGATGGTGTATTTTCTGCTGTATATCGGTATACTTGTGTGCTAGCAGGCATATACCATCTGCGTAGTCTAGATCATTGAGCCGTTTTACTAGCCTTTTACAGTACTATCAGGAACAGTAGTGGAGATAGTATGCATCCTTGTCTTACTCCTCGTGAGTTGACATATTTGTCACTTTGCTTTCCTTTGTGTTGAACCTTGTTTCCGGCATCCCGATACATTTCTTGTATTAGGTCAATTATTTTCTTTGGTATGCCTAGTTCACAAAGTACTTTCCATTGTACCTCTGTTGATTGAGTTGAATGCGCGTTCAAAGTCCACGAAGAGTAGATATAGTGGTGAGTCCCATTCATTTGATTGCTCTATTGTGATGCGGATCGTGTTGATATGATGTACAGCTCCTACCTGGCCTAAAGCCGGTTTGTTCATTTCTTAGGTGTTGCTTGGAGCATGCTTGATTTCGTTGGTGAGGTTGTTGCAACTTAACTGTTTCTGCCACCCGCCACCCTCTCACTTCTCCCCTGGGACACATGGTCTCCACTTTTAGGCCAGCGAGTTTCTTGAAGAGCAACGAGTTCCAACCGATACTCCTTTTTGAATGTGATTAAGCCTT